>CAXKVW010000795.1:0-407691 GCA_964058825.1 Carex arenaria
AAACTGAATATTTAACGGTGAAAGACCCGTTAGAACTCTGGAAGAGTTTAAAGGACATATATGAACATCAAAAATTTGTTCTCTTACCAAAGGCTCGTTACGAATGGATTCATTTGAGATTACAGGATTTTAAATCTGTTAGTGAATATAATTCCGCAATGTTTCGAATAACTTCCGAACTTAAACTATGTGGTGGAACAATAACGGAAGAAGACATGTTGGAAAAAACATTCGCAACATTTCATGCCTCGAATTTGCTCCTGCAGCAGCAATATCGAGAGCGGAGTTTCAAGAAGTACTCCGAGTTAATATCGTGTCTTCTCGTTGCGGAACAAAATAATGAGCTTCTAATGAAGAATCACCAAGCACGACCCACCAGTGCAAGTCCATTCCCTGAAGCGAATGCAACTTCATCTAAGAAAGGACGTGGTCGCGGTCATAACAATTTCCGCGGACGTGGTCATGGACGTGGTCGAAATAATGTTTGGCGACGTGATGGTCAATACAACAAAACAAAGGAGAATAATGCGGTGAAAAATTAGAAAGAAAAACATCCTGAAGATGTTTGTTACAGATGTGGGATGGCAAATCATTGGTCACCTGTCGTACGCCCAAACATCTAGTGCAGCTTTATCAAGCCTCACTCAAGAAAAAGAAAAATGTGGAAATTAACTTTACTGAAAATGACCCCGAAAATAAATACCATATGGATACACATCTTGATGTATTAGATTTCTTCCATAATATGGATGAAGAAATAGATACTTTTACTAAGGGAGAAAATAAAATTTAGAAGTTTTTGTTTATATTTATGTTTAATAAAAGTTTAATTTACATTTTAATTTTTATATTGTATGCAAATAAAATTAATGAATAAAGATATTTTATTTTAATTTATTCTTACATTCTTTTATTTTGAAGGAAAATGACTGACGCAATAGTAAGAAATATTTTTCACAATTGCATCTTGGTGAGACTAATATTCACACTATATCTGACACAAGTAATTTAATTGAAGGCTCTGGAATAGCTTGTATTTTGTGACCTGAAGGAACAAAATTAATAATAGATGATGCATTATATTCGAGTAGATCTAGAAGAAATCTACTAAGTTTTAAAGATATTCGAAAGAATGGTTATCATATTGAAACTATGAATGAGAGATATCACATCTATTAAAAATGACCATAAAATTATAATGGAAAAGATGCAAGCATTATCTTCTGGATTATATGGTACTTATATAAGTACAATAGAATCAAATATGGTTACTAACCCGAAGTTAGTCGTTACTAACCAGAAGTTAGTTGATCCAAAGTTATTTACATTATGGCATGATAGATTGGGTATTCCAGGAAGTATAATGATGAGGAGAATAATTGAAAGTGCAAATGGGCATCCCCTAAAGGACCTGAAGATCCTATTACCAAAAGAATTAACATGCAAAGCATGCTCTCTTGGAAAACTAATTACTAGACCATCTCCAAATAAAGTTGGACCTGAAGCTCCTTCATTTTTAGAAAGAATTCAAGGAGATATATGGGGGCTTATTACACCACCATGTGGACCATTTAGATATTTTAGGTATTAATTGATGCATCAACATGTTGGTCACATGTGTGCTTATTAGTAACAAAAAATATTGCATTTGCTAGACTACTAGCACAAATTATCCAATTGAGAGCAAATTTTCCGGATTACCAAATTAAAAGAATCCGACTTGATAATGCAGGTGAGTTTACTTCTCAAACTTTTAATGATTATTACATGTCTATTGGAATTACGGTAGAACATCCAGTGGCCCATGTTCATACACAAAACGGTCTAGCAGAATCGTTGATTAAAAGATTGCAATTAATTGTTAGACCTTTACTTATGAAATCTAGTTTACCGTCTTCTGCATGGGGACATGCCATATTACATGCTGCTGTACTAATTAGATTAAGGCCAACTGCAGATCATAAGTATTCCCCCATTGCAATTGGTCTCCGGAAGAGAACCAAATTTGTCACATCTAAAGGTATTTGGTTGTGCAGTATATGTTCCAATTTATCCTCCGCAACGTACAAAAATGGGACCTCAAATAAGGTTGGAAATTTATATTGGTTTTAACTCTCCTTCTCTTATTAAATATTTAGAACCATTAACAGGAGATGTTTTTACAGCAAGATTTGATGATTGTCATTTTAATGAATCAATATTCCCAAACTTAGGAGAAGAAAAACATAAGCTGGATAAACAAGTAACTTGAAATTCATCTTTATCTTATCTTGACCCCCGAAGTGGTCAATGTGAACTCGAAGTTCAAAAGATTATAAATTTGCAAAGAATTGCAAATTAATTGCCTGATGCATTTACAGATACAAATAGAGTTACTAAATCACATATTCCAGCTATAAACGCACCTGCTCGAATTGACATTACAAGAATATCTAATGAATCAAATGTGCGTAGAAAACGTGGAAGACCACTTAGTTCTAAGGATGTAAATCCACGTAAAAGAAAAGAGCAAAATAAAGCAGTTGGCACAACTCCAGAAGAGGTTAACGGTAAAACTCCTGAAGAAGTTGATAAAACCCCAGAAGAGGTTAACGGTAAAACTCCTGAAGAAGTCGATAAAACCCCAGAAGAGGTTGATGGTAAAACCCCAGAAGAGGCTAATGAGGTTCCAGAAGAAACTCTAGTACCAAATGATTATGAGATTTCTATTAATTATGTAATAAATGGTACTATATTGAATAGAAATGAAACACGTGTTGATGAAATCTTTGCATTCGCTATAGCAAACGAGGTTATAAACGAAGAAGATAATGTTCCAAAAACTCTGGAAGAGTGTAGACGTATAAATGATTGGCCTAAATGGAAAGATGCTGTACAAGCAGAATTAAGTTCACTTGATAAACGTTAAGTATTTGGACCTGTAGTCCAAACACCCAAAGATGTTAACCCTGTAGGTTACAAATGGGTATTTGCTATAAAAAGAAATGAGAACAATGAAATTATGAGATACAAAGCAAGGTTAGTGGGACAAGGTTTTACACAAATACCTAGAGTTGATTATGAAGAAACATATTCACCCGTAGTGGATGCGATAACTCTCAGGTTTCTAATAAGTCTCACAGTCACAAAAAAAATCTAAAAATGCGACTTATGGATGTTGTAACAGCCTATCTATATGGTTCACTTGATAATGACATATACATGAAAGTCCCTGAAGGATTGAAAATGCCTGAAGCATATAAGTTAAAACCTAGAGAAATGTACTCTATAAAATTAAAAAGATCTTTATATGGACTAAAACAATCAGGTCGAATGTGGTATAATCGACTAAGTGAGTACCTTCTAAAAGAAGGATATAAAAATAATATAATTAGTCCGTGCGTTTTAATTAAAAGATCAAACCTAGGTTTTACTATCATTGCAATATATGTTGATGATTTAAACATTATTGGATCTCCTGAAGAGATTGAGAATACTGCAAAATTGTTGAAAAATGAGTTTGAAATGAAAGACCTTGGTGTAACTAAATTTTGCCTCGGCCTGCAGATTGAGCATCTAAATAGTGGAATATTTATCCATCAATCAAATTATGTTGACAAAGTACTAAAAAGATTTAAAATGGATAAAGCTCATCCTTTAAGTACACCAATGGTTGTACGATCGCTAAATGAAGAAAATGATCCTTTTCGCCCCCAAGAAAATAATGAAAAAGTACTTGGTCCTGAAGTATCATACTTAAGCGCAATTGGAGCTTTATTATATCTTGCTAATAATACAAGACCTGATATTGCATTTTCTGTAAATGTGTTGGCAAGATATAGTTCCAAACCAACCCGAAGACATTGGAATAGAATTAAACACGTGTTTCACTATCTCTACAGAACTCGAGATATGGGGTTATATTATCAAAAGGATACAAAATCCAATTTAATTGGATATGCAGATGCCGAATATTTGTCGGACCCACATAAAACACAATCTCAAACGGGATACGTATTCACTTATTGTGGAGCTGCTATTTCATGGCGATCGACAAAACAAACTCTTACGGCAACATCATCAAATCATGCCGAGTTGATTGCCTTATACGAGGCAGGTCGAGAATGCGTTTGGTTACGGTCAATGATTCAAAATATTCAAGAAGTATGTGGGTTTGAAAACATCAAGGAAAAACCTACTCCGTTGTATGAAGATAATACCGCATGCATCGCACAAATCAAAGAAGAATATATCAAAAGAGACCGAACTAAACATATTGCGCCGAAGTTCTTTTCGACACATGAACTACAAAAGGAGGGCGTAATAGATGTTATCCAATTCCGATCAATCGACAATTTGGCAGACCTATTCACAAAATCTTCGCCGATAAAAGTTTTTGAACAACTCACAAAGAAGATAGGTCTACATCAATTGAAGAATATTCAATAATATCAAAATGAGGGGAAGCATTATACGCACTGTACTCTTTTTCCCTTAACCAAGTTTTTATCCCAATAGGTTTTTCTTGGTAAGATTTTTAATGAGGCAGTATAAATGGTCCAGAAGTATCATGTTAATATTGATCCTGAATTATCATATTAACAGCGTATAATGAACAATGAACATCCCCTGAAGTGTTGTAAATAAATTAGAATTATGAATGTTCATTTGAAACTCTTAACTAATTGCATCTCTTAATGAAGTATGTTTCATTTCCCCACATTTATCAATGGAATTAAATTAGATAGCTTGTTATTTACATTTTTTATCTATAAATAGAGGATTGTAAGATTGTATTAGATATACAAAAGAAGAGAATAAAATCCTGTTATTGCTCTCTATATATCTCTTGTTATTTACTTTACTTTTGTTGCAACTTTATTTCAATTTTATAACAATACTCACATTTTTAATGAAGGATTAATTTTTTTGTGAAATTTTTAATAATAATATCTACGCTAAAAGTCATCTCAATACCTTTGATCATTTCTCAAAGGCTAATTTATATATGCTCCTTTACTGGCGCAGGAAATTGTTTAGGAAGAGACGTTATGGTTTGTTACTAATTAGTCCTTGTTTTTAATTAATGTTTATGTTGTACTTAATTTTGGCATTTTTTTTCTGAAAAAAATATGTTGGTTGTCTTTTATTTTTCATATTTTGGATCACCGTTTGTGAATTCCTTGTCCTTGGCTCAAATGAAATTTGAAGATTTTAATTCCATCTTTTATTTGAGAAAAAAAAGTACTTTTAGTCTTCCAAAATATGAATCATGCCGGTTGCATGTTTCAGGTACTTAGCTTGTTTTCCGGAGGACTACGAAATTCGGGCGAAACTTCTTATGAAGATGTGGATAGCTGAAGGATTAATAGAGGTAAAAAAAGAAGGGCAATTAGACTTAGAGGATTATGCTGAAGATTACTTGGAGGAGTTAGTGCAAAGGTATTGCTGTTATAACTCATATATACCACTCTAAACTATAAGAATAATCCCAGTACCGGCCGACATATCTTTATAAATACTTCTATTTTCGTATTGGAACTTCAAAGTGTGTTATCAAATTTCACAACTTCTTCCTATATATGTTAATTAACCATTCAGTTATACCAACTTTCATTGATTTCTGAAAGACTGAAACAGTTTGCTATAGAAAAAGTAATATTATAAAAAATGAGAGTATGGAGACTAAATGGTTATGTACAGTTAATCTGTTAGTAACAACAACATATCATTTAAACACATAATTTATTATTTTAACACACAATGATACTTTATAATTACTTTATCAATTGTTGGAAAGAGCTAAATTAAATGTGTTATTTGAAACGGATAGTTGGAAAGGTAATTGTCGCAATTTAATTGGGGATGAATTGTCAAATTCCGAAGTTCAGACTTTGTCACAACTCAGAGAGTCCAGAAGCATTAGGTAGCATTACCCCATAATTTTTTATTTATTAATGAATGTGTATATGGTAATCCTTTACTTCACCTTATCTACATAACAACTTTTTACCATGAAAGTAACCAAAACAGAGCCTTTGTTAGACAAGGTTTTATTTAACACGAAAAATATGATTCTTAAAAAAAAAAAAAAGGACTTGCTGTTCTTTGCAGATTTTAGTTGAGTCTGTTACCCAAGTTCTGTAGCTGCAACCTTACTTGATTAACAATATACAATGCTTACAGAGTGTTAACAGATACAAAACATTTCTTTTTGTTCTTTTCTTTAACCATTTTTTTGTACTATTAAACATGCAGATGTTTGGTTCAAGTTGTTGAGAGGTCTCCCGATGGATCTATGAAGTCTATCCGGGTTCATGACCTTTTGCGTGAAGTTGCATTGGGTGAAGCCACAGAAAATGATTTCCTTCTCATCTGGAACGAACAAAATGCACAGAGGGAAGTAAGCATGACACGACGGGTGGCATTTCACCAAGGAACTGATGGGGGTAGAAGCATATTCCTTCCAAAGGATTTTGCAAATATCAAAATGTCCAAACTTCGAACATTTGTAAATTTTCAAACTCGGGTTTTCAAAGGTTTAGGATTTCTGTTACTCAGAGTCTTGGAACTAAGATTTGCAATAATAAGTGATCTACTGACTGATTTGAAGAACATGATCCACTTGAGATACTTGGGTTTGAGAGATACTCAAGTACATGTCGTTCCATCATGGATTGATCATTTGCAAAACCTCCTGACCTTTGATATAAGGGGTACAGGGGTCACACAGTTACCACAAATTTTCTGGAAGATCACTAGTCTGAGGCATGTTCTTACCCCTGATGACCGGAAAGTAGAGGGACCACCATCAACTGCAAACTTAGTTAACCTAAGAAGCCTTGGAAATTTAGTGGTTCCAAAATTATGGAAGAAAAGAATCCCGTACATCGATCTTTGGTGTTCGTCAGTTGAAACTAGTGTTTGAAAACAAGAATGATGGCATCCTGATACATGATCTCATATCCAAGTTGAACAGCCTCCGCTCAGTGAAATTTGGTAACTTTTATCATCCAGAAAAGATGATTGATTTCAGCACCTCACCGAGTTATGAAAAGATACATACCATGTACCTCTCTGGGATGGATGAGGAGATAAGTTTTTCAATTGTAGAAATGCCTCGAAATTTAACCAAGCTAACACTGAAGTCGTTTAGTTTTAATGGTGATCCAATGCCGAAACTTGAGAAATTGCGTAGTTTGAAGTATTTGGCACTGAGTGACATTAAGATTAAGGAAGACACCATAGTTTGCAAGAATTGAGGTTTCCCTCGACTGCAAATTCTGAAACTTCTTCGTGTCGGGGAAATTAAAGCATGGAAGGTGGAGAATGGAGCATGTCCCGTGCTCAAGTACCTTCTTATTAATTATTGCAATTATTTGAGTGCTCTCCCCAACCTACAGTGTGTGAACACCCTACAGGAGCTGGTGATAAACGATCCCAAACTCCACTCAAAAATCAAGAACAAGTCCGGGGAGGAATGGCACAAAGTCAAACATATACCGACCATTACTTTAAACAGGGAGGTATATTTATAGTTTCTGTTTGTTCATTATTGTTGGGAATGTTATTTAGTGATTTAAACATTGTTAATTTTAGCAGATGTATGGATCAATATTTGTTATAAAATTGTGGTGTCCTTTTGTTGGCTGGTACCTTTTAGCTAGCTAATTAAGCTTGTGCAAATTTTGTTCGTGTTTCCATATTGATATTTTTTTTTATAAACCTTCGTAGAAGCTGCAAAGTCAAATAATTTGATACTTAATGACTTGACTTAGAGTATGCACATCAGAACTTTTTTCAATTACTAATCTAATGTGGTGATTTCTATTTTAATTGCTTTATCCCGTCTGAGTTCTGATAAGAAATGATCTTATATCATATATTAGAATTCACTTTGTCTCCTTTGTTCAGTCTAATTGTGATTTCCGACGATTTGCTGTGGGACAATCCAAAAATGAAGACTACAAGAGTAACAGAGGCAATTTTGTCTTTCAAATGAGATAAATTTTAAATCGGTTCTCTTCTCCGTCGTTCTTCCCTAAATCGTCATTAATGGCTGTGCTTATTGGAGGAGCTCCTCAGTCAGAGAGCGCACACGAGTAGAAATCATGTGCATACAGTTTCAAAAGCCATTTATTGGGAACTTTTGTAAACTGTGGATACAAAATTTATAACCACAATTATCAATTAAATGTGGACAAAACCTATATTTTTCCTTAAAAAAAAAAGTGACACGGACACCTCTTGAGAACATAAATCAGTTGCCTCTTTTTTCTTTGAACCTTTATTGGGAACTCTGTCCGACTTTAAACTACCCATAATCATATTTAATCTTGCCGAAATAGACGCTATTATGATATTACGATCTTAATCTTATCACAATGACGTGAGTAAAAACACTCCCAAATATTTAATCACACGTATTCAGCTCTCCTAATTTAATCTTGTATTCTAAAATTAAGATTCACGGAGATTGGGTTTTTACTTTTGAGGCAATTATATTTACAATCAGAGAGCTTTTAGTACTGTGAAATTTGTATAAACATTCCATATTACTTTATTTTATAGCTGGTACTTAGTGTTTGCGTTTCAATTGTCCACCATTTTCCTTAATTTATTGTCTGAATACCTTCAAATCGGATCTATTTGTGTCGTCATCCATAAATGAAAAATTGGCTTGGCCAGTAAAATAGCAAGTAGTCTTTATGTGGATTTTATCTCAAGTTGATATACCAATTTGGTATACTAGTATGGATCAATTGCTACCCTATGTTTCTTATCTAACACTTGAGAATATCTACTGAGTAATAATCAGGTACAGAATTCTCTCTTTCCCGCCTTTTTTTTCTTTGGGAAAACATGCAATAGTTACATGCACTATAATAAGAATCATCTCTAGAAATTTCTAATATCAAGAAATGAGCTCACTCAAAGAATGCATTAGGTTGATTCCATAAATTAGACACCACACCAATTTTCTTCCTTCGGAACTGCTCTCATCTGATCCGAACCTGCACTAAATTCACAATTTTCTTCCTTTGGAACTGCTCTCATCTGATCTGAACCTGCACTAAATTCACAATTTGCACCCACCTGGTTCTCGTTCAAGCTCGATTTACTGAATTCCTTTTTGTCGACTTCGGCAACATCACTTGTTTGTAAAGCTTCAGTTCCATTACAATGAATGACATCATCTCTAGTCACATTGTCCTGGTGACCTTGTTTTTTCAGGAATAACCTCTTCCTCGACTTCCATTTCTTCTTCAAATTATTTTTCCTGGGCTTGAGTTTTTTTGTTTCAGCTGATATCACTCGTTTCTCAGCCTCTGGGGTTTTCTTTCTTGTTGGAAGTACGGTATATTGCGATGTACCATTCTTAGCATTCTCTTGACCTAAAAGTATACATATTGGCCATAGTTTAAAAGTACATCATCATATGCTTAATAATCTCCAGAAGAATGCATTGAAACTTGAACTGTATATATGATAATGATAGGAGCTTTTGAAGCTCAATGCATAGATATATAAAAAAAAGTTCACCAATATAGATATAATGATACCTTTTTTTCCCAATGGACAGTGCAGCTGTAATCAGTATATAATTTTTTTCTAGATGCACGAATATATTATGAAAACCCATTTTTCATTTCTCCTCTGAGCTTCAGCTTAGGGAAGGCATACAGACATGGACAGAGGAAATAGAAAACTTTAGAGAGTAAAGTCAGATAAGTTGCAACAATCTTACCTTGAATGGCCAGGAGAGCAGTACGAGCAGCTTTGATCTCAGCATCTCTTTTAGTTGTTGCAGCCGCACCAATGTATTGAATACCACCTATCTCCACAGTACATACAAAGGGAGCGGAGCTCCCCGTATGTCTGGTACAAACATAAGATGGTATGGCATAGTTCATTTTTTGTGCATATTCTTGAAGCATGTTCTTGCACAGACCTGTTTCATGCTGTAATACCAACATCAATTTTTTTTTTTGTCTTAGTACCCAGAAAACAAGCTTATTTTCTCTCTTTCTTTTTCAATTTTATTACCTCAATGTTTTACCAAGGTTTTAATTCCCATTCTTCGTATTTTGTTAATCAAAACCAAAAGAGCAAATGTTTCAGCATGGAAAAATAACACCCGACTGTTTTTTTCTATTTGCATCAGACACAAAAATCATTTAATCAAGTTTTAGTGAAGCAAAATAAATAATAAATAAATAAACACCCCAATTTTTTTTTAAACTCCTCAGTCAAATCTCCTCATGGTTAGTTCACATAGACATGGATCCATCCCCTTAAAACTTCTGGTTGTGTTTATTCAATTTAGCACGCTGTCAAAAAAACTTAAAGAGGTAGGAGATGAATAAATTAGTTGGCAGGTAAATGCCTGAACTAGCAATACGAACACGTTTAGTGGAAAATAAATCCCCCTGCATCAAAAAAAAAATAATGAAAAGGCAAGTGATCCTTAACCCCACACATGCTACACATTATTATTCATTTAACTCTATTATAAACTGGCTGACGTACCCTTTCATCAAAGTACCTACACACACCCACAAATGTAAAGAGAGAGAGAGAGAGAGCATACAACAGCGGGGATGCACTTCGTCATCTCGCCAGACTTGAGAATCTCTAAGAGTGCCACCTCAGCAGCAGACTGCTCTGCTGCTTTGCGAGTGCTGAAGCCAGGTAGAGAATCGTATTTGACATTGTTGACCACCACAGTTGACCGAAATATGGGGTCATGAGACAGCCCCTCCTTCACTGTGTGGTACTCTGGTGTGTTGAAACCAGCCCTCTGCGCATACTCTTGCAGCCGGCTTTTGAATACATAGCAATTCCCCATACCTGAATGAATTACGAAGCACGATCAAGGTGAAAATAATGAGTATTGGTCCTTTTCTACACATCAGAAAAACTTATGCAAACATGAAAAAGTGTCCTTCTACTGTCAGTAAATAACAGAAGAAAACCCACCCATGTCAATAAAGGAAAAAAAATTGTGCGAGCATTTTTATAGAGAAAGTTTTTTATTGCAACCTCACAAGACAGGTTCTTTTCT
Organism: Carex arenaria; assembly: GCA_964058825.1. Taxonomy (NCBI): domain Eukaryota; kingdom Viridiplantae; phylum Streptophyta; class Magnoliopsida; order Poales; family Cyperaceae; genus Carex; species Carex arenaria. The sequence goes on from CAXKVW010000795.1 coordinate 11,045, forward strand.
TACTGTTTTTTAGAAATTAATTTTGTTTAATTTCGGTTATGCTTGGTAACAGGTTGATACCAGCTTGTACCAAAAATGCCACCACTCAGCATCTTAGTACCAGTATATTCTTATTTTGTGCCCACCCTTTTCTATGAGCTTAATGGTATGATTTGGGGGTTGTTAGAAATTGAAGCACGAAAGCTGATTAGTGCTCAATTGAGTCTGTAAAATGATGCAGAATCACTGATAGAAATAAACGAGTGGCTGTAACAAGAAGTAAAGAAGCGTGTGACTAAAAAATATTTCCAGAAATAACAGATATAAGCTTCACATTTCCTGCTTTAGTGCTCAGTAAAAATCCTAGCAAATATCCGCCAATAATTGCAATCTTTTCAAGTTGATCTCTCAAATTCTCCACGATCTAGCGTCCAAGCAACGATGCACGAATCCTAGTCGAGGAGTGACGGAGAGAGTGTGAGAGAGAAATAGAGAGAAGAGAGCCTTACCGCCATTCTGGCTCGGCGGCGCAGCGGATTCCATGGCCAACCTCTCTAGGGTTTTGGCAGAGGTCTTCTGTACAAATGTACCGAGCAAGGAGATTAGAAGCAGAGAAGAAAAAGGAGAAAGGAGAAAGGCACCGAATAGGGTGCGTATTCTCTGAGATATCTCAATTTTTGCGTGACCAACGTGTCCGGTGCCTATTCGGGAAACCATAGGGGGCCAGTATTATTTTAGCTTTGAGATTCGTGCAGAATGTATTTGAACGATTGAGATATTTCAAAAAATCACGCAAAGTTTGAGATATCTCAGAGGATGCGAATTCCACCGAATATTGATCTTCCTAAGAAATCGGGTGCGGTTCAGTAGAAATAGGACTAGATTTCGCCCAAACAAGTTTTTAGACGTCCGATCTGCATTAATATTCGCGCTATAAATTTTGAGATTATCCGGATCAGGTTCACACGAATGATTATTCAGATCGAACGCGTATATCTTGGCACTGGACCAAATTTGTACAAAATCCATTGGACCATCCCTAAATTTGGTCTCCTCTCCAATTAACGAATAAGCATCGAATCTACCGTCAATTTCAGATCAGACAATTGAAATGAACTTTAACCGCGTACCTCATCAACCTGCCTAATTTTCCAGTAACACTAACACATCAGGATCAATCAGAACTGTCCAGTCTTAGATAGACGGTGTAGATCTCTATTAACTATCCAATGAATAGAGTACTACTGTATAGGAGCCAAACCCCACTAAATGGGCCTTGGTGTACAGTATGACTTCTCGGGCTTTCACTGGGCCTTGTTGCACCCAAGCATAGTAACCCAATTTATGCCCTATTTTGTAAATCACTATTTTTTTTAATATTCTGTTATTTATTTCAAAAATTTTTTATATTATTGTCCTCAGGATAACATCATATCCTGCTTTTCGTCAGAAGATTGGATCACTGGATATTCATCAGTTATAAAAATAAGATGATCAATCCAGCAATTTGTGTGCCATATGCCCATATATATAAATATATAAAAGAGCTGGATGATGTTGTAACAAAATCATGAATAAAATTTTGGTTGGTATCCTATTATCATGTGATGGTTTTGTCATAAAAAGATAAAGTGCCATAAAGATAAAGGCAAATATATTGAAAGAATATGGTTGGTGAAGCAAGTTGACAAAATTGTATGATCTCAATTGCTGGCCTTTTTTGTTCTATGCATTGATATATACCAGTTGCAGGTTACATGCTACCAACAAAAATTGAAAATAAAAGATTTCAGAGCCACTTTTTTTTTTTTTTTTTTTTAAATTTAAGAATTGTTCATATGCCCAAATAAAACCAAAACACCTAACATACTAATAAGCTAGTTGCACTTTCTTTTTTAATTTTTTTTTTCTTTAAACCATTCCTAATTAAGGCCCATTCCTTGCTTGATTATCAGTATCTTTGTACTCTTCTTCCTCCATGGTGTCACAAATGCTCCTCCCTCGTGTCTCCGGCAAACACACCGTGAACAAGCCACAGCAGAATATGACCAATCCGAAAACCCCAAATGACCAGAACTTCTTCTCTCGTCCTTTCACGACCAGAATTGGCGCCAGAACACCGCCTAGCACCAATGCTTGCCGTGTCAAAGCAAGTGCGGAGTTCCGGACACAAGTCGGGAACAACTCTATTGTATATATCATGATTATGTTGAAACAGGTGCAAGCGCTGAAGAAAGACACAATCTCAATTACCATTTGTACCCTCTCGGGTATTACTTCGTTGCTTAGGACGCAACATAAGCTGCAAATGCCGCTTATTGTTGACAGAGCGAGCAGCGAGCTACGCCTGTTGAATTTTCCGACTAGAAAAAATGTCACCAAAGAGGCAGGAAATTCGGCGAGGGCATTGAATGTTACACTCAGATAAAGATTTGATCCAAGGTTACCGACATTTAGCGGCATGCCATAATAGAATAACCCGACTCCGAGGCCGACAGTCATAATGGCAGTGAGTCGTCTCATGGCCCATTTTCGGTTCCATAACAGTTTCATAGTGGAGAGCGCGCCAGTATCACATGTTTGTCTGTCAAAACACTGGAGTCTGGAAAAGCTCGAGGTGATGATATTGCCACTGAGCGCTGCGATTGTTTTCAGTGTTTCTATCGCTTCATCCTTGCGACCACGCACTAAGAGCCACCTGGTCATGGATAAAAATTAATAAAACTTAGATTATTTATCTTACTAATTCGGACCAACTTGTGATTGTTAATAGTGAGACTAGTAAATCCAATATAGTTTGTTATTGAATTTTTTCCCATGCCATGTGCCAGGTATACACACACACACACACATATGTGTGTGTATAGAAACAAATTAGCTGGCATATGGAGATAGCAACTGGTAAAGTGGCAACTGGCAAGTATATGAAGAATCAAGATAACTTTATCAATTAGAATATGTCCATATATTTCTATTCATATTGATCTCTAGCATTCTTTTCCCTTTTGGCATTCTTGTCCCTCAAAAATAATTTATTTGTATTATTTAATAGTTTAGAATTTGCCAGTAATTTTTCATTCTATGATGATGTAAAGTTGTAAATTATAAAATATAAATGATGGGGCCAAAGTAAGATGTCGAACTCTTCTTTCCGAGATCATCATTTTATTTTACTACGATGGTTATATATGCACATAATTAATTAAATTCTAGTAAACTTATAGTTATATATAGCAAATGCTTTGAATTTGAACAATCTAATAAAAATAAATTAAATAAGGCATCTTGCTTAACAAACCTTGGAGATTCTTGCACAAAGAAATTAACCAAAATGGCATAGCAAAGAGGAGGAACCGACGTCCAGAGATACAAGACCCGCCATGACATCATCCGGCATAGGTATGCTATCAAAGGTAGTGACAAGAACCCCATAGTGAAACACACAAAACTGAAGATGCTCACAAATTCTCGCCATTTCTTCCCGACTATCTCTGTAGATAAAACCATTGCACATGTTCCGACAGTAGCTCGAGCGAATCCGCAAACAAATCTCATTGATGCATAAATCCAGATGTTTGGAGAAAGAACGGCGGAGATTCCACTCATTGACATGGCAACAACAGAAAACACCAGCAACCTATATAGTATTTGCTATATGAATTATAATTAGTGTGTATTAACAGTATTTGCTGTAGTTACTTGCAAATCTTCATGTAATTAATTATTCACAAGTTTTTCCTAAAAGTATATATTTGATAGTATATGTAATCATCTATGGGTGGAACCAGAAAAATTTAGGTTGAGGACTGAAATGTAAAATGCACAATATGTAGCTATCCATTGGAATTTGATACCAACTCTCCACAAGCACAAAAGTATAAAAGTTCTAACCATTAGCTAGGCAACAAGCACACATTTAGGATTTTTTGAGATAAGCTCAACTATATAAAAACTTAAAAAAAAAAAAATCAATTAAACTTCAATATACAAGATTAAAAATTTTAAAATAGAGGTGACTAAGCTTCCTCTGATTTGACTTCAGATAATTATTGCCTGATTAATATTGTTTGTGCATGATATGTCCTTTGGTAAACAGAACCAGAGTTGTGAAAGAGTGTACTCAGTACACTTTCACATAAAAACTCATGTCTAATTAAGAATGGTGATATGTGAACCATAGAATAGTCTATAGGTGAATTAATAAAATATATATACATAAGACATATTATGCAGCTAGCAGATGTACATTTTCTATATATTATGTGCGATTAACTCTATCTGAACATTTGTCTTATTTGTACTATAAACAAAAAGAAAAGAACCCTGCCACTGTACTATGGACTCAACCGCTCACTAAAAGGAAACCTTTTAATGGTAAAAAATTTGGAACAGAAATTAAAAATAGACGATCATGATTCATGAGCAAGACCATTAATGATCTGTAATATTTGTGCAATAAAACAACACAATTATAGATATATCATATATGTAAATTCCTTTCAATCAACATATATATTATATGATACAAAAAATATCAGCAAGAGATTAAATTAAAACCTTTTTCTTCCAAGAAAGGAGTCTGCTAATGTAGCAAGCAACAATCCACCAATAAGGCACCCCATAAAGTAAGCCGATGCCGGCAATGATATGAGCGCGGGAGCCGAACACTGTAAATCCCACTCAGACACCACAGAACTATCAGTCGGTGCGTCCCACGCCCAAGAGCTTCTTTCAAGGTTGCACGGGCTCGAAGAAGAAGAGCAAATAGTGCCTTCGGGATTCTTGCAGTGCCACGTCGGCTCTACATCAGTGAAAACGGAGATGAAAGTTTGTTGTGCATCAAAGACCCATGCAAGTGCAACTAGCAGAGATGGGAGGATGTGGGTCATGTGTGGTCCGGTCATGCAGGATTCGATCGTGTCATCGATTGATGACAGGAGGGGCGCCGTATTTTCTTGTGACATTTGTGTGTTTTGTGTGTGTGTGGGGGGGTGGGGGTGGTAGGAGGGAAGATTGAGATGAGAAATTTGGCTGTGAGGGATTGAGAAGAGCATGAAGGTGTGCAATGTATTTAAGGGGATGAGGAATTTAATTACATTTAAGCCCTTGTAAAAATTCAATGTATGATGCTGGTTGTCTTGAAATTTTTAATGCCATTCCTTTATTCGCATAAGTTGCAACAAAATATCCTTCCTTAAAAATTCTTCAACATAATGTTATTATTCATAGTATGTGCCAGTAATAATTAATTGTCAAATATATATACCAAACAACATAATTTGATTTTTCAAAATTTTAGATGTTAAATATCATAATTCTGTAGCTTGAAAGTTTGTTTATTTCGTGGCTTTAGGAAAAAAAAAATAAGATATTTGCGAAATTTAAATTAAGGATTAAATACCAACGTTGAATGACTTTAGGTATAATTTTTATATACAATTTAAAAATTTAAAAATTGCAGTCTTCAAACTTAAAATTCAAGATGATAAATTATTCATATTTTCAAAATTTAATTGTTCTCCTTTAAAGTTTCCATACAATATGAAGTAAAACAAATTAAAATTTTAAATTTCATGCAAGATAATATATATGATATTTCAAAATTTAAAATTTATTCCTAATAGTAATTTGGGTAATTCTATGTACTTAATGTTCGTATATAAAATTTCAAAATCCGACTTTTCAAATTTTAATTTATTTGCACGAAATGAAATAACAAATTTATTTATCAAAACAATTCAATATTTTCAAATATTAAGTTGATATTTTAATAATATCATATTTTAAACTCTCAGTTTTCAATTACAAAATTTGAAGATCGAAATACAATTTTTATATTTTAAAAATGTGCAAATGAATTAAATTTTGATATTTTAATTGGCAGAAGCATATCAGATGTGAAAAGCCTAGATCAATATATGACACATGGAAATTTTCATTTTAATAAATTTTGAAAATTAAATAGGAATATTAAAATTAATGAAAATTATAAGTAATTTGAGAAAGAAGGAAATAAGAGGAGAGGAAAAAAGAAAATTGCAGTTGAATGTGATCCACTAAATTAAAGTTTTTTTATATATATTTTTGCTAAAACAGGGGTTTTGTAAGAAAATTGACGATGAGAGTATATGGTATATCACTATATTGTTTCTGTTTAAGTACATTTTCATTTCTTAAAAAAAGAAGAAGGAACGTTTCTTAATTCTTTGTACTCATCAATACTGACTGTTTTTTTAATAGAGGGAATTTAACGTATACCCCTAAAAAGTTTCAATATTACATATTTTTTCCTCTAAATTTTGAAATTACGTATTTCCCCTCTAAATTTCAAAAACTCACATATTTATCCATTTTATTGTATTTTATATTAAAACACATTTAAATTCATAAAATACCTATTTTACCCTTTTATTAAAAAGCATAAAACATCCATCTCACTCCAATTTTAATCTGAAAGGTTCCCCTATCATCCGAATTGCTTTAAGATCTATGTGTGCTAGGTCAGCACAAATCTTGAAGCGAACACGCACAAATATTGAAGCAACATGCACATATCTTAATGTGATGCACACGGATCAAATTGCTTTAAAGTCTGTGCGCACTAGATCAGCACGAATCTTGAAGCGAATACTCACATATTTTATTGCGATGCATGCAAATCAGACGGTAGAGGAACCCTTCAGATTCAAATTTGAGTTCGATGGGGCGTTTTATACTTTTAATAAAGGATAAAATGGGTATTTTATAAATTCAGAATGAATTTTATTACAAAAGACAATAAATTGGATAAATATGTGAGTTATTAAAGTTTAGAGAGGAAAATATGTAATTTTAAAATTTAGAGGGGAAAATATGTAATTTTGAAGTTTTTGAGGGGTATACATGAAATTCCCCCTTTTTAATAAAACAGTCGGTGTAGGGTATAAGCAATATTAACGGGTCGCATAAGAAAACAGTCATTGTTGGTTCACCGATAGTTGTTTGCAAGTGAACAATCAGTGTTGAAGTTCTTCTTATTTATGATTTTACCACATAGTATCTACACTAACTATTACATATTAAAACCGTCAGTGGTTGAGGGTCACTGAAGGAATTTTTGGTACTAGTGTGCTGGGGTTGAGCTTGCATTTTTATTTGGATTTTTGTGTAATATTTTTGGTGGGACAATCATGTAATCATGTAGCTGGTCATCAATACTGCATAATTTCACAAGCATGTTGCATGCAGATATGGATGAAAATGGATCAGATAATATCTATTTCCTATAAGCACTTTTGAATTTTCAAGTAAATGTGTGAATATGGATAATTATTTATTTATTTATATTTTGAAAATATAGATATCTAGATTAATTTGTTTTAGTAAAGACATTGGAGATTCTGTCACCTAATTATTTAATATATACAAGAAGAATATTATTGTTGTCACTAGATTAAAGATCAGTTCTAATATTTATCAAATTCGAAAAATAAATATTTTAACAACTTGTTATGCAAAAAAAATGTTATGCTATTAGAATACATGAAAGTTAATTTATTTATAACATTTATGTTTGTTTATAAATGTGCGTACTAAAATAACTTAATTACATTATAATAAGTTCAATGCATTATAATACTTTGTATCCGTATCTGTACATATTTAATGTTAAATTCACATTTGTATTAGTTAATTATCCAATCCATATCTATGCATATCAAGGTATCATGTTCCAATCTAAAATGAGTAAATTGTGAGTTTTAAAAGTTTGTTTAGAGGGGTAGATACGTAATTTCAAATTTTAGAAGAGGAAATATGTAATTTTGAAGTTTTTGAAAGGTATACATGAAATTGCCTCCATCATTGAAAAAAAACAGTTGCAGTTAGTATTTGATATTTTTGTTTGCATTTAGTATTTGATATTTTTGTTTGCGGCACTAAGTTTCAAACAGTAATACATATCTTTAACTAGTTGGCTAGATGCAATTCTCCACTATAAAATATCATGAATTATTATAAAGATCACTAATTATGGTCAATTTCACAAAACCGTCATAAGTCCAGAAATTTACAGTATATCAGCAAAGTAGAACTTGGTGCATGATGCTAATTGTGTTATTATATGATTATTGCTAATTAACTAAGCAGGGATTTCATTCTATTGGATAAAGTTATAGTTATGATTATTTTTTTTAGAAATAGTTCAACACTAATAGAACAAAAAATAATTATTTTTTAGCAATTACATAAAAATTATTAATTTTAATATATTATTGTGTTTGCAATGAGTTTCAATCATTTATTTTAAGCTCAAATTCTAGTTAATTATATATGTGTGAGGTTAGAAACAGAAGAAAAGCGTAGGTCCGATGGACATGGAATATATTTTTGGATCCAATGAGCACCATAACCATCCAATGTGTCTTAAAATTTGTGTGTGCTCCCCTCTGATATTTGTGCACACAAATTTTAATACATATTGGATGGCTCCGGTGCCTATCGGATCCAGAAGTACATTTGATGTCCATCAAACCTACTTTGAGTTTCAAAAACATAACTAGACAAGATTAATTGGAGGAGGTTGCGATCTCTCATATCAATATTGATACTAATAAAAAAAATAAGTATCTTTTATTAATTATATAAAAATATTAAATTTAATGAGGAGGGATCCAATTACACCATTGTATGGTAACACATCTTGACAGTTGACACCATATTTTTATAAGTTATTTTTACGATTTCAAAGTCCAAACAGTCGATCCGAATCATTCAACATGATATCCATATTAAAATGTACTTGGAGACCAAATTTTACATTTTTTGGAATTTTTGTAGTATTTATTTAGAATTTTTGAAAATCGATATTTTTCAATGGTCCAAAATTGTCTCAAAAGAGCAATTTTGTACACATCTTAATAAATACTAAAAAAATTTCAAAAAATATAAAAATGAGTTTCCAAGCATATTTTAATATAGAGATCATGTTAAACTGTTTGGATTTTGAAATTGCAAAAATAATATTTAAACATATGGTGTCAAGATGTGTTTGGATCCCTTCTCAAATTGAATATATTATTGTGCTTGTAATTAACTTGGATCTTTCCTATGTCAAATTCTAGTTATGCTGCAGTTTTAGGTGACTAGAGAAGGGTTGTCTGGTGGAATAAATCCGGGTGCTTTCAGAACTTTCAAGATGAGCCCATTATTTTACGCTTATATACCCATCAAAATATTTTAATTTGACTGGTCAATGTTGGTGGAGGGTAGTAGACTACGAGCTAGTAATAATTGATATATTTTGGGATAATTTGCCACGTTGGTTAGTTTGGAAGTTATATAGCAGTCCGAGAATTGGTTTAAATGAGTACAGCTAGCCAGCTAGGTGTTCTTAAGTTCATCATGTGTCCTTTTGTGAACTCAAATTTAATCCTTATTAAATTGACTTCAAACAACAAACTTGTTTACTTAATTTATAGGTGATGTGTCTATATGTGAAAATTTTAAATTTAGAAATTAATTTTACATAAAGTCAAGTGGTAAACAAACGTTAAAAAAAATGAATGTATTTAAATTAATTTATTAATTTTTTAAATTTAACCGCTTGACTTTATACTAAATTAATTCGAAAGTTTAAAATTTTTACATGTAGACGCATAACTCGTAAAGTAGACAGGTTTTAATGGTTCGGATTCGTCGTTTAAAAACAATCCAAACTAGTTGAGAACCGTGCAATGATTAATTATCTATATATAATGAAATGAAACCAACATTAATTATATATTAATGACATAATAGTGTTAAATTGTGACTCTATTTTTAAGATGATATATTAATATTATAAATTAAAATGAATAATTTAAGTATATACCATATTTCTTAGTGAAAGAGACCTTAAAGGTTCAAATTGCACAAAAAAGTTGATATATATTTTGGATTCTAGAGTTTAGACAAGGCAAAACTCTTTTTGTTTGTTCCTTAATGCAGTAGCTATCCAGTGAAAAATGATAATTCAATGAGGGTTTCTCTCAGTTTGGACTTTTTTTTAAAATGAAGCTTCAATCAATCAAATGTACTATCCAAATCAAGAGATTTCAAATTTAACAATTTCAAATGAAAAAACACAACACAATAAGCCAATATCCATATAAAAATGGGGGATCCGACTCTGCTGCTCTCCAAATAGGATAACAGGACTCTGTTATTTCAAATTTAACTGTTGAATTTTTTTCATGCAAGAATCTCAATACATATGAATGGCTAGATTTGAAATAACAGGATCCTGTTATTCTATTTGAAGAGTAGCAGAGTCAGATAAAAAAAATATGATAGTTATTATTATTATTATAATATCTATATATATATATATATATATATATATATAGAGTAGAGCTACCATGCTTTGCAAATTAAAGTGGGAGTTTTAATTTGCGCTCATATCTCTATTTCCAAAGTTCAAATAGCCGATCCGAACCGTTAGATGTGTTCTCCATATTGAAATGTGCTTGGAGACCAAATTTTACATTTTTTCGAATTTTTTTACTATTTATTAAGCCACTTTGAAAATCGCTGATCCAACGGTTTCACTGTTCATTATGAGTCACCGTTGGATCAGCGATTTTCAAAGTGGCTTAATAAATAGTAAAAAAATTCCAAAAAATGTAAACTTTGGTCTCCCAGCACATTTCAATATGGAGAACACATCTAACGGTTCGGATCGGCTATTTGAACTTTGGAAATAGAGATATGAGCGCAAATTAAAACTCCCACTTTAATTTGCAAAGCATGGTAGCTCTACTCTATATATATATATATATATATATATATATAGAGTAAGGCTACCATGCATTACAAATTAACAGGCTGGTTTTAATTCGCGTTTTAAACCGTTGGATGTGATTCAAGATTCGTGCGGATCAATCTGATCAAATTCGAATTTTGTCGCTGAAATTTTGAGTTATCGCGTCTCCATTAACTGGACCTGTCCAATTCCTTAAACCCCCCAACCCACCCATCTCTCTCACAGCTTATTCTATCCATCGCCCGTCCAGACCTAAACAAATCGCCCCTCTCCTCTCCTCAGTCGGCACCACTCAATCCGGCAACTCTCTGGCAACAGCGACAACCTCTCTCTCTTTTCTCGACGAAGCTCTCCGACCTCAGAGTTTATACCCTAAGTTGGACGAGATAATTGAGGCCTTTCAATCGGTGGCAGAGAAAATTGACTCCATGGAACCCCGATCATGACCAGAAACGTACAGAAATCAGGTGATTTTTCGAGTTAGTGCTTACTAGTTGGTTATTAGGTGTAGTACATGGTAAGATGAAGGGTACATCAACGAAAAGTTTGACACAGATGATCTACTATCTCAGTTTCGAAAGAATGAGTTTAATTGGTAATTGATTCCTTTGATTTTTAGTGTCTGCATAAAGAAAAGCTAAAAAGAAGGTTCGATGCCTCCTCATTTTCTGAAAATCAGACTTTTGTTATATTTTATCATTAATTTTGTTTTTGGATTGGTTTTGTATTGGCTTGTAGAAAACATATCGGATAAAGAGAGCAAAAAAATTAAGAGAAGATTGTATCTGATAACCGGGGCAACCAACTAACAAAGATAAATCATAGACCATTTAATTTAAACGCTCATTGTTACTAAACACATCAATCTCCAATCATCCATGGTGTCAATATTCTCCACCACCAATTTAACATTAATTAAGAAATCATTCCATCTTCTCGTCCCCCTTTTTCTTTTCTCTGAATCATTTGATATGTTTCCATAGGATCTTATGTATGAAGAATATTCTGACAAATCTACTTTCTTTATTTTATTTTGGCAGTTTTTCCTAAACATGTCGATATGGATCAACTTGCAAATATCACCATCCGCATGAGAAGATACGAGGAATATATTTTTAGGTTTTTGATTTAGGAGTTTGTTGTGCTAAATTATCATTTCAGTTGTTGTAATCTATTGTGTTGGATGCAATCTGTTCTGTTTTTCTGTTGGGTTGTGCAATGTAGTGATAAATTCTGGCTTCTTAAATTTAAATTTGGTTTGCTTCAAGTGATTGTTACTACGTGCTGTTGTTTGTATTGCTGTTACTTGATGTGTCAAGTTGTTTTGTTGCATTCTCTAGTATCCTGTATGCTGCAAGAGGAATGATTACTTATATATTGTTACTGTATTGATTTTTTCTTGTATGCTGTAAAAGGTATGATTTTTTTTGAGGGGGGGGGGGGGGGGGGGGGGGGCTTTTTAATACATCCATGTATGGTTCACACTTCTTGTATGCTGTTAAAGGGATGATTTTTTTTGTATAGTGCTATTGTTTAGATTGAAAATTGTATTTCGTTTATTATTGTTGTAAGTACTGATTGCACAAAGCAGAAGATATCAAGTTATATGGAGATTGTGGATTTTACTGATGAGTTGCTGGAGTTTGTTCCTTTTAGATTTTTGCACTCCTTTTTTGATGAGCTGTGGATTTTAGCAACCGATCAATGATATGGTACAGTCAACCTAAATCATACAACTCAGAGCATCATCTCATGTAAAAGAAAATTTCACAATTCAAACAACTCAGAGCATCATCTCAAATAAACAACAGAAGTCTAATAAAATTGATTGCAGATAAAAAATGTTTATATGCTTCCTTGCATCTATATTTTACAATAAAATTAAACAAGATGGGGGCTGTAAGCGCAAGTTTCCTTTTTATCTCTCTGACAAGCTCCTTCCTTCATACCAGTAGATGTCTGCTGGTCCTGTTTCATCACCCACCACTCTGATTTCTTACCAGAAATCTATCACTATTAAGTTGAAAAAGAACTTAAATTGCAACAACTTGTGAAATTTCTTAAAAAAAGCACAAATTTCTAAAAATAAAACGAAGTTCTTACAAAATACAACAAATTTGACAGTGAAAGAGGGAATATTGTACCTTTATACAGATAGAGAGAGAGAGACCATTGTACCAATATAGAGAAACAACATATGCTTGAGAGGAAGCTCAGCTTCATTAATCGATATCAGATCTGAGAAAGAGGGACGTCGCAAGGAAGAGGACTGGGGCAAGGCTCGACCGAGAGTAGGGGCATTGGATCGGCGATTGGTCTAAGCACCGAGAGGAGAGGAGCGGAGCACCAAGAGAAGGTGGCATCGCGAAAGGAAAGCTTGTGCGCGGATTTAGGTCTGGGTGAGAGAGAGAGAGAGCGAGGGGGTTCGGGATTTGGGGTGCTTTATTTTACTGGACGCCTCCAGTACTGGAGATACGTTTTTACTCATTTCAGCGATATTTTTTTGAATCTGATCGGATTGATCTGCACAAATCTTAAGGCACATCCAACAGCTTAAAACGCGAATTAAAACCAGCCTTTTAATTTGCAATGCATAGTAGCCTTACTCTCTCTCTCTCTCTATATATATATAGAGATGGGCTACGGTGCTTCGCGAAGTAAAGCACTCGCTTTACTTCGTGCTCGTATCACTATTTTCAAAGTTCAAAACGTTGATCCAAACCGTTAGATGTGATCTCCATATTGAAATGTGCTTGGAGACCAAATTTTACAATTTTTGGAATTTTTTTACTATTTATTAAGCCACTTTGAAAATTACTGATCCAACGGTTTCACTGTTCAAACAGTGAAACCGTTGGATCAGCGATTTTCAAAGTGGCTTAATAAATAGTAAAAAAATTCCAAAAATTGTAAAATTTGGTCTCCAAGCACATTTCAATATGGAGATCAACTTGAACGGTTTGGATCGACGTTTTGAACTTTGAAAATGGTGATACGAGCGCGAAGTAAAGCGAGTGCTTTACTTCGCGAAGCACCGTAGCCCATTTCTATATATATATATATATATATAGATATAGATATATATATATATGTGTGTGTGTGTGTGTGTGTGTGTGTGTGTCAAATTAATTTTAAACAATTTAACTCTTTACCTTTGTCTAGCCACTTCATAGTTCAGACCACGTGCACAAATTGTGTTAAAGCACATAGCATTAAAATTAAATAATTTGATGTATTGTTAGAGACATAAAAAGTTTAAATATGTGACATCAAGAAGACAAAAAACTAAAAAAAATGAAGGTAGGTCTCAAGAATCAATAGGTGTCAAAGTACCAAAAAAATATTAGTAAGAGACAAATGGACAAATATATAATTTTTTTTTTATTGTTGATGATATCATGATGAGTTGATTTTTTTTTTGGATGATTGTTATCAGCTCTTTCATTATATAGAGAGATAAATATCTTGAAAAGAGTACCATGCCCAAACATGTGGGGACGAAGTTTTTATTTAATTTTTTTGGAAACTTCGGCATTTTCGATCTGTCTCAGCACATAGAATTCCTATTTTACCTACCTTCTCGGCACTTCATGAGCACATAGGTATATAATATAGTTTATTAATTTGGTTCTATAATTCTATTGACGATCGACAAGCCGTTATATTAAATAATAATTCTTCCGTATCTTTATATATATGGAGAGGTTAGAATTCACATTTAAATATAATAATGTAGTTTCCATATACATTTAAATACATGATTTGAACCACATGATCTCTATATAAAAAAATCACTTAATAGTTAATATATATAATGATTTTTGACTATAAAAAAAAAGTGTTTTTTATCTACTAAAAAGATAGTAAAAGCTAAAAAATATATATATTTTAGCCTCTAAATACATATTATAATGTAACAGAATATTTGAGTTTGGATCCGGATCGTGCAATCAGAATTCAGACCAACCTTGAGATAAAATATACGAATCATTTTAATATTCATGCTAAATGGTATGAAACCAATCTCAAATATTATGTTACCTTAGATGATAGGGGATTGGCATGTGACTAAAAAGGATATGCATTTGACGTATGGACTTTTGACATATTGTGCAACATGACGCCATGAATGAAACAATGAAACGGATTAACATTTGACCAACAGCATATAATTACTGCTATTATTTATGAGAATATGTTAAAATAAATGGTCGATTATTATATAATTATTCTTATTAATAAAAATAATTATTATAATTAAATAAAATAGATTAAATATAAAATTACAATACTTATTAAATATTATTTCATAAAATATAAATATTTTTTTTATATGATTAAATAAACTGTATTTATTTCATAAAATACATATAATTATTATTTCATCTATATAAATTTCAATAGTTGCAAAAAATGAATTGTAATTTGTTAGATTCAAAACAAATATGGTTATTCCCATAAAGAAAAGTTACATATACTAGACATATTTATATATAAACTCTCTTGTGGAGTCCCATATATATTACTGTGGTTCAAACGGGAGAGAGTGGGAATTCGCATCGTCTGAGATATCTCATATTTTGTGTGACTTTTTGAAAAATATCAATCGTTCATAAACGTTATGCACGCATCTCAAAGCTCAAATAATATTGATCCCTTGCGCTCCAAATAGGCATGTATTCGGTCACGCAAAATATGAGATCTCACATAATACGCACTCAAAGAGTGAAGAGAGTCTTGGGAAAAAATATTTAGTCTAACTTCAGATCCCAATCATTCATGAGGAATTCGCATCCTATGAGATATCTCAAACTTTGCATGAATTTTTGGAATATCTCAATCGTTCAAATATGTTCTACACGAATCTCAAAGCTCAAACAATACTGGCCCCATACATTGCCGCAAATAGGCACCGGACACGTTGGTCATGCAATTTGAGATATCTTAGAGGATACGCACTCATTCACAAGTCCATATCACCCCATATCTCCATTCTTATATAATGCATGTAGTTGTCCTGATCTGCCAACGGCTCAGATTGAAAGATGAATTTTCAGATTTAAGATCAGCTCTCTAATCACATAATTTGTCTTCTTTTGATTAAATACACCTATTTTATGTGTAGAAGTCTAAATTTAGTTAAAAATATACTTGCCATACATACTGCTATATAGTTTGTCACAATTCAGATTTAAGATCAGCACTCTAATCACATAATTTGTCTTCTTTTGATTAAATACACCTATTTTATGTGTAGAAGTCTAAATTTAGTTAAAAATATACTTGCCATACATACTGCTATATAGTTTGTCACAATTAAAAATGAATCTTTAGCGATATGTTTCCTTATTCCTCCTTAAATCTATTTTTGATTCATGTAATTAAATTATTTCCTTATTTCTTCATTTTCTCTTGTTCATGCATTTATAGCATATCTTATGAAATAAATGGATTCATTGAACCTGCAAGTTCTAAAAATATTGTACATGAAAATTTTCAAGAAAAAATATATATGATTTCATGAAACATGCATATATATAGTAGAGTGTTCATAAATATGAGATGATATAGAAAATATTGTATCTTTTTATTATTAGTTAAGAGGATATATGAAATATCGACCTTCTAGTTCAGGAAAAATACAGCTTAATTAATTATTTTTTTAGCAGGTTAACTAAATTCGTTTATTATTTTAAATGGAGATTATCAACTTTTGTCGAATTATTGCCCTCTTTAATTATTATATGATTTGAGTAACAGCAACATAATTATTTGGCAGATTTTTTCTTAAAGGCAAAGGCTGTCATTCTTTGGTTGGTTAAAAGTAAAAAAATACTCTATTCTCGCTGTTTTAATGTGTGCATTATTGTTCATTTTTTATTTTTTAATTAATATATTTCCATATTTGTTTGTTCATTTTCATAAATGTTACACTATATTGAAGATGATCATACTGAAAATGATACTTCAAGAACTTTTTTTATGTTATATTTAATCTATTTTTTCCATTTTTTGTTTATTTTATTGTTATTTATTATTTAAATTTCTATTTTTTTTCGTGTGTCTCTTTTATTTTCATTTAATATTTTTTTTCTTAATTTTGTGTGAATGTCAAACAAAAAAATATCTTCATATTATATTCAATTTTATAATATGTTTCCGTTGCAACACACGGATACAATACTAGTATCTGAGATGCAATATATATAAATAAACAGTCCAAATTAATTTCAGCAGAACCAAACTCAATTCGATATCTTTAAAAAATATAAGATCCACTTTGAAATTTGTATCAAGTTAAAAAAAAAAATAGTCCGGATTTACTTATTGCACCTCAGGTGCATATAAAGAATCCGAATTCTTCGTTCATATAGGAAATGGGACAAGATGTCCTTGATGAGTTGCTGATGTCATTGCCTGCATCTGCATAAACGCAACCATTAGTATCACTAGATGTCTAGATGAGCTGTAATTATCTCAATAATATCAATTGCCATGTCAAGGATGGTATTTTAATTTTTTTTTTTCCATCATTATCCAACTCAATTAGGACTGAAGCATATCCCATCCGAGCCAATCTATAATGGAGTGATTATTCCTTAATATATCTAATCATGTAGAATACTCGTAGTTCCATCAAAATCAATTTGGTGACTGTTTGAAATATAAGAATCTGCTTTGAAATTTGTGTCAGATTAACACAGATTACTCATATCTCATTCTACACGGCCAGGTATTGCTAGAGGCAGAGTTATACAGATATAATGGATCAATTGACCTCTATTTTTTTTTTTTTTTTAAAAACAATAATTATATATGTTTTTTTTTTATATATTTTATAAGAAACTGCTACATGTATCGGAAAATGACCCTCATATTTTATATGAATTTTTATATGATTGATTCCCATTATTTTTTAAAGAAAAAACTAACTATCGTAGATGGTGTATAATTTGGGAGGCTAACATATATTTTGTATTATTTTCTCCAAAAATATTAGAAGCTTACATGACTCTCTCTTTATTCCACTCTCAATCTATTTCTCTCTCCAAGACAGATAATTGTCTAAAATATTGATCTCCATTAATCAAATGGGTGGCTCCGCGCCTCCGTCCCCCCTGTGTATTGCACAGGATCTGAATTCTCTATAATGCATGTTTCATTCACTTAATTTCATAGAAAGTTATTATTTTCTGTGAGATCTTGATCGTCGTTCCAACTTTAATAAAAAGGATCCAAGAAAACCTAATGTGGTTGGGGGCAAATGAACGTTCCAGATTTCATCTAAATCTCTTCCTCCCATGGAGCATGAGGAAATTGTTATGAAAACTTGGGCTACTGGGTTTACGGAGCCCATAACCAAACTTGGTCGGAGTAAAAAGAAAAAAAATAAGAAGTTAAAAACAAGAAACATGAGATAAAATTAAGTAGAGGTTGAATATCAGCAGAAGAAACAAAATAATTGGAGCTATTTCTTATATGGTATATTTAAATAAATAAATAATTAAAGAACGAGACTACGATACTTTGCAAAGTACAGAACACTCTGTACTATAGATCAATATTTTTTTAATAACTAGAAAATCATATGATTTAAAGATTTTGAACCATCTGAAAAAGTTGTTTTTGTCTATTTAAAAAATAGTAAAAGTTCTAAAAATATAAATGTCATATATAAAATTTGATCTCCAAGTATATTTTCATGTGGAGGTCATATTGAGTAGTTCAAATTAATTGTTTGAACTTTGAAAAATGAGATATCAATTCATAGCATAGACTGATCTGAATTTCGCAAAATTCATAACCTCACTCATAAATAAATTTTATAGTAGGAGAAAAGATGATTTCGGAATTAATAATTTGGTGTTTTTAATTAAGTACACCATAGTGTACATAATCTAGATAATCAGGACTGCTGAAACATTATCCAACAACAACAATCAATAGCTTTAAATATTTCGGTTGTTGAGAGCTTAATATTTTCACCTGACATCAATTCATTTCAAGTATAAAAGATTTGTAATCCAAAAATAATAGCAGTGAAGAAAAATAGTTACACTATTATTAGTTTTGTTATGTTATGTGCGTTAGTCATGTAATGTAATTTGTGTGTTGCAAATGTGTCTTTTTTCGATTGAAAATGACACATCACATCACGTTACGTTATCTGATCAAAATTTTCAACATTATTTTTTATTGTATATAATTTAATTTTGTAATTGTTTCATATATTGAGCATCTTTTGTTATTATTTTTTATGAACTAAAAATCTGAAATAAAAATAATTGCATGTGATTAGTTACATCATATGTGTTCATAATATGATCATACCTGACGTGATTATCATTCACTATTTTAGTCACGTCATTTCATATCATGTCAGTTCACAAACCTTTTCTCAAAAAAAAAAAGGTTCACAAACATGGTATAACCAAGACAGCCCTAGCCCTTTGGGAGTGCATATCCTGTAAGATATTATCCCATATTGTGTGTGACTGATGTGTCTGGTGCCTATTCAGGCAGGGGCGGACCCAAGTTAAACCAGGGGGGCAGCTGCTCCCCTTGGATTTTGCATTTTAGTGCAAGTTGGGATGTTTTGATCAACTCTACCCCTCTCTGGAAATTTTTTTGTCCCCCGCTGGATGTTTAATTTGTTGTTTGGGTTAAATTTAGGGTTAAAATTAATATAAATTTCTTCAATTATGATAAATAATTAGAATTATAGATTAAAATATTAGAAATTACAAGTTAGAGCATTGAAAAGTATAGATTAAAACATTATTTTTTATTAAGTACTTAATTAATTAATGGATTTGAATCCGATTAGCTATTTAAATCCGATTGGATATTTTTTTGCCTCCTGACGAAAATCCTGGATCCGCCCTTGTATTCACGGATAGTGCACGGGCCAGTATTATTTGGCATTGAGATTTGTGCATAACGTATTTGAACAGTTGAGATTTTTCAAAAAGTGTCGCAAAATATGTGATTGATATCTCATAGGATGTGAATTCGCCCTTTGGTCCTGTGGTTGATGTTTGCAACTCTGTTCAAGTAATATTTGTCTGATGAACATAATATATATTTCTGTAGAGAATCAGTCTTTGATCTAGTAATAAAAATAATACTATCTATATGAAAATCCACAGATTTAAAATTCAAATGAGAAAATTCTTTGTAAAAATTAAATAATTGAATAACTAAAAAATATATATATATCTCTGTACATAAAAACTTTAATACAAGAGATCGTGTACCACGACAGCTAATGCTGACCAACGCGTCGCCCTCTTATTGGTCCAAAGTCTGTAGTTGTGGGGCCCACCCACTTGGACTGAGGCATTCCATTTCCTGATTTGCTTCAACGTTCTTTCTTATTCTAATGTGTTGTTGCCTAGTAGGCCCAAAATTGCCCATCTGGTTGTGGATCATAAACCGGCCACTGAATAGAAAAGTTCCGTGCTCCGGTTTCCTTCAGTGGTATTATATACCTCATATCAACCCTTCATACAGATAATGACAGAGAATCAAGCAAAGAACATGTTAAGCGAGCACTATTCACTTTTTTTTTTTTGCAAATTACACTGTTCATTTGTCTAGTGCAAAATATAGCGAAGTTTATTCTAATCCGTGTACTAGCTCAATTATCATCACTAGTTAATTAATTAGGGTCGAGATTGCCCGTTTATATAGTGTACTAGTAACTGATGGTCAATTGGTTGAATTGACTATCAGTGTTATAAATAACGGTATGTTCTCATCAGATGTATAGGATACCGCTAAACGATTAATCGGGAATAATTGGTCATAATAAAAAATAATCAACTGATTAGTCGGAAAAATCTGTGATGGTTAATCACTGCCAACGACTAATCGAACTATTAATCGGTCTAAACAAACATTTTTTACAACACTGGGTCCGATGCCCATCGGACCTACTTTGGTTCGATGGGTGTAATGATCATCCGATATGTATCAAGATTCGTGTGAACTACTTTAAAATACGTGTATATTTGTTTCAATTTTCGTGCGCACAGCTTGATGCTAATCGTACGGTGTTAGAGCTAATTGTACCTAAAATAGGTCCGATATATGCCATTGATGATAATAGCATAAACCATTGACATGGACTAAAAGCGCTGGATATCTATGAATATTGACTTAATATAAAGCATAATATCCCTTTACTGTTGTAATAGCATAAAACCTTCTCCATGTAATATTGACATAAAAGGTTACTACTTAAACAACCACCTCTTAACTTTATTTTACTGAAATTTCAATACAATTGTTGGTAGACGATCATCTACCGACCTTGAACAAATTTCATGCAACTAGTCATACATTGCTTTTCCACCGTATTGAAACAAAACCATCCAAATTAACCTCTCAATTAAGGATCATTCCTTGCTTGGTTATCAGCTTCTTTGTACTCTTCTTCCTCCATGGTGTCACAAATGCTCCTCCCTCGTGTCTCCGGCAAACACACCGTGAACAAGCCGCAACAGCAAATCGCAAGCCCGAAAATTCCAAATGACCAAAATTTCTTCTTTCGTCCTTTCACAACCAACACTGGCGCCAGAACGCCTCCTAGCACCAAGGCTTGTCGTATCAAAGCAAGCGCGGAATTTCTGACGCAAGTCGGAAACAACTCTATGCTGTATATTAGGATAATGTCAAAGCTCGTGCAAGCACCGAAAAACGACAATACTTCAATCACCATTTGTACCTTCTCAGATATTACATTGTTGTTCATGACGCAAAATAAACTGCAGATGCCACTGATCGTTGTCAGTGCAAGCAACGAGCTTCGTCTGTTGATCTTACCAACTAGAAAAAATGTTAACAAAGATGAAGGAAATTCAGCGAGTGCATTCAATGTGACGCTTATATAGAGGTTTGATCCGAGGTTACCGACATTTAGAGGCATGCCAAAATAGCACAGCCCTACTCCGAAGCCAACCGTCATGATAGCAATGAGTCGCCTCCTGGCCCATTTTCTCTCCCACAACATTTTCATGGTGGAAAGTACACCATTATCGCACGTCTGTTCGTCAAAAAAGTGTAGTTTAGAGAAGCTTGAAGTTATGTGATTGCCATTTAGCACGGCGATCGCTTTGAGTGTTTGTATGGCTTCGTCCTTGCGGCCGCGCACTAAGAGCCATCTGATGTTATGAATTAAAAGAAGGTTAGAATTAGATTGTTCATATTAGTTGACTTCAATTTCAGTACAATTGATTAATGATTATTCTGCAGTTCTAGCTACATTGGTGGCAGAATTCGCAATAAACATCCGACACGAAATCTTAATTATCAATGTTGGTTCGCAATAAGCATCCAACATTGAAAGCTACTAAACCGATGAGTGTCTATTATTTATAAAGAAACCAACACTGATGTGTCGACACTAATTATATTTTCTGTACAAGTATTGGTTGGTTTATTATTGGATACAATCCCATGTGCCATGTATTTGCAAAATTTGTATAGATACAAAATAGCTAGCATATACAGATATAGCAAGAAAACGAAGAAATGAAGACAAACTTTTCAAATCAGAATATGTCCATACATTTCTTTATATGAATAGAGATCCCAGCTTCTACTACAAATAAAGAAAGAGAAGAACAGTACTTTTCAGATATGACCCCAGGAACTGGTTAATTTGAGAATACCTATTTTTGACATTATACCATAATATATGTTTTCTTACATTTTTACATAATTATGTCCCTTCCAAATAATTATTTTCAGGTGTTTACTTAGTCGTATGTTAAATTGTTTATCTAGGTTCAGGGATAGATGGTGTAATTCATATATGAGTATATACTTGACAAATTACAATGTTAACTAACTTATTATATTAAAGTTTAATCAAAAGAGATGATGATTTTCCACATAATTAATGAACTCATGCATCTATATATTTCTTAAATTCTTCAATAAATTTAATATAAAAAATGAAATTCTGATTAATCAACACATACCTTGGAGACTCTTGCACGAAAAAGTGGACTAGAACAGTATAGCATAGTGAAGGAATCGATGTCCAAAGATACAAGAACCGCCATGATACCATTCGACATAGATATGCTATCACCGGAAGTGATAAGAAACCTAGGGTGAAGCAAATGAAACTGACGATGCTGACAATTTCTCGCCATTTCTTTCCGACAATCTCCGTACATAGAACCATTGCGCATGTTCCGACAGTAGCTCGAGCAAAACCGCAAATAAATCGCATTGCTGTATAAATCCAGATGTTTGGAGAAAACACTGCTAAAATTCCAGCTATTGACATGGCAAAGCAAGAGAAAACAAGCAACCTGCCATTATGGGACATATTATAAGAGAATTCATCACTGTATGCTAAGAATAATTGCTTGCATCTTTATTTTAATGTGTTTGCAAATTCTTTTATGGAAGTAGATTTTTGTATCTGGCATGCCAAATTTTCTTGGAGATATGTGTCCTCAAATATAATGCCTAATTGCAAACAAACTTCCATGAGTTCACCCAATTGTTCTCCTCCTTATCTGTTAAGTAAATATACATAATTATTAATTACCAAAGTTTAATTATTTATATACAATTATGTAAAGCTATATATAAAAAATTAAAATATAGTAGTTAACAATTATGTATTTTTACTTAACAGATAGGTAATTGTAGTTAACATATAAAGGGGCTCATGTTTCCCAACATATACATATGTAGGTAAGCTGATAGAGGCAAAGAAGCCTTAATTATTGCTAAATATTCATGAAGAAGCAGAGTTATGAACAGTCATAACCAAGAACTATATAAACTTTAGCAGCATATTATTCATTTTAATCAATATGTGCAAACCAACCCCCCCCCCCCCCCCCCCCCCCCCCCCCCCCCCCCCCCCGCCTCTAAAAATAGGATATATATTAATTATATTCTTATATATTTCTAAAGACGCCATTTTATATATGTAAATTAACAAGAAATAATGTTAATTCTTTACTCAAAAAGAAATAATGCTAATTCCGAATAAGCTAATTAAATTACAAGATTGAGGGTTATGTAAGAGTATTAGTAAGAATTTATGCTTAATGGGTTCAAGTGTGGGCATTTTGAAATGTTACAACGGTACATGAGATAATTCCTAATTATAAATAATCACGTAAACAACCACCTTTTTCTTCCAAAAATGGAATCTGCTAATGTAGAGACCAACAATCCACCAATAAGACACCCCATGAAAAAAGCCGATGCGGGCAGCGGAACAAGCGCTGGAGCCGAACACCGTAAATCCCACTCAGACACCACAGAACTATAACTCGGAGCGTCCCACGCCCAAGAGTTTCTTTCAAGGTTGCACGGGCTCGAAGAAGAAGAGCAAATAGTGTCTTCGGGATTCTTGCAATGCCACGTTGGCTCTACATCGGTAAAAACGGAGATGAAAGTTTGTTGAGCATCAAAGACCCAAGCTAGTGCGACTAACAGGGACGGAATGAGGTGGGTTATACGGCGCCCCATCATGCATGATTCGATTGTGTCATCGATTGATGGAAGGAGAGGAATGGTTCCCTCGGACATTTGCGAGAGAGGAAGAGCAATGTTGAATTGGTTTGGCAATTAGGGCTTGTAAAAAAACATGCGTCTCATGAATTTAAAGAGATGAGGAACTTCTTTTGCACACAAGTCCTAGCAGGGGCGGACCCACTTGAGTCCGGGGGGGGGCAGCTGCCTCCCCTGGATTTTGCGTTTTAGTGGAAGTTGAGACGTTTCGATCGAGTCTGCCCCCCCCTGGAAAATTTTTTGCCCCCCGCTGGACGTTTAATTTGTAATTCGGGTTAAATTTAGGATTAAAATTAAAATAAATTTCTTCAATTATGATTAATAATTAGAATTATAGATTAAAATATCAGAAATTACAAGTCAGATAATTGAAAAGTATAAATTAAACCATTATTTTTTATTAAGTACTTAATTAGTTAATGGATTTGAACCCGATTAGCTATTTAAACCCGATTCGATATTTTTTTGCCCCCCCCTGACAAAAATCCTGGGTCCGCCCCTGAGTCCTAGTACAACTTGGATATTATTGAACTATGGGTATGACCCCTATTTTTCCTCAAAAAAAAAAATATGGGTTATTTCCAATGTATAGAACCATATATTGAAAAGGTAATTTTGGTTTTGAATTACATCTACGATGAAATTGTCAGGATTGGCTTTTTTTTTAAGAACACTTTATGTGCATTATTTAGTAGGGTACATGTTAGAAATAACGGTAATATTACCGTTGGCTACTAGCCGTTTGTATCATTTAATTTTTACTTTATTTTGCAACGGCTATTAGAGCCATATGTATAGTCTATATATATGTATAGCTTTGATGTATGAATAAGAACCATATCAATATACAAAATATTTTTCCTTCCAATAAACATATATAATCTCTGTTCCTTTGTCCGATAAATTCAACATGGTATCAGAGCGATTCTGAGAATCCAATAACAATACCCGATAAAGCTCTAAGCTTCCGATAAAAATACCCAATAACTCGATAAAACTCTAAGCTTTCATTTTCTTCTCAATAAAATCCAAAAATGTCTCATAACCTTACAAATCGCCAAAACCACCCCGATAGATGTACTAATTGCAAAAAGGAGGATCACACCCGAGACCGGTGTTGGTTCTTATATCCTCATCTCGGACCGAGGGGTTGGAAAGTGGCGGAGAAAAAAAGAATGGATGAGTCCAATGGATGTGCAAGCGGGTCAAATGGGTCTGGAGATCAAATGCTACAATTTCTCCAACAACTTATTGTGTGGCTTGCTAATCAAAATCAAAGTTCTAGCTCATGTGGTATTGTATCTCACTCTCAAAATTCTAATTTATTTGATCAAATAATTATAGATAGTGGTGCTACCGATCACATGTTTGGAAATGAAAAATTTCTTACTAATATGAGGTTGACCAAAAATAACCATTATGTGAAAGTAGCAAATGGTATGAAGGAAAAAATAAATTATGTAGGTGAAATTGATATTTGCAACAAAACAATTAATAATGTATTATTTGTAAAAACTTTCCCTATAAATTTACTATCGGTAAGACAATTAACACAAGATTTTAATTGTGATGCAATTTTTTCTTCAAAAAATGTTATATTTCAAGAACGGAAAACCGGAAAAAAGATTTGTGAAGGATTTCTTGAAAATGGGCATTATCTTTTAGATCAAAAATCTTGTTTTTGTGCTATTACAAAATCTATAAATTTTGACATTTGGCACAAGAGACTTGGGCATCCCTCCGATAAAATTTTAAATAGTATTTTAGATTTTCCAAATTCCAAATGTATTAATTGTGACATATGTAAGTTGGCAAAACAAACGAGACTTCCCTTCTCACTTTCTAATAGTAGAAGTGAAGCCTCGTTTGATTTAGTCCACTCCGATGTATGGAGTCCGGCCCCGATTAATTCTTATAATGGATTTAAATATTTTGTTATATTCATTGATGATTTTTCTAAAGCTATATGGTTATATTTACTCAAATAAAAAGATGAAGTATTTAATTGTTTTCGAGAATTTCTATGCCTTATAGAAACTCAATTTAATACTAAACTTAAAATCTTTAGATCCGATAATGGAACGGAATTTGTAAATAAAAATTTCACAACTCTTTTTAAAGAAAAATGAATTATTCACCAAACTACATGCATAAACACTCCCGAACAAAATGGAGTATCGGAAAGAAAAAATAGGCATTTATTAGAAATGACACGTGCATTATTATTTCAAAATAATGTTCCAAAAATATATTGGTTGGATGCCATCCTTTGTGCTACACATCTAATTAATAGGCTACCTAGTGTTACTTTAAAAAATAAAAGTCCAACCGAAATTCTTTACCAACAAAAAAAGAATCTTGATTATTTAAGAGTTTTTGGTTGTGTATGCTTTGTTAAAATTAAAAGAAATGATAAATTGGATTTTGTTTCAACAAAAACTATTTTTTTGGGATATTCATCATCTAAAAAAGGCTACAAGTGCTATGATCCAATTAATAAAAAAATATTTATATCTAGAGATGTGATATTTTGTGAAGATGAACCGTATTTTAAAAATAGTGAGATAACCGAAAAATCACATGAAAATAACCAAGCTAGACCGATAATATCTCTATTAGATTTCATACCAAATACGGATTATGAAATTGAGGCCGATAACTATGAAGAAGAGATAAATAATGATAATAATAATACTAATAATGATAATGATAATGATAATGATAATGATGATGATAATAATGATAATAATAATAATAATAATAATAATAATAATAATAATAATAATGAGGAAGATGAAGAAAATATTATGGTACGAAGGTCTATAAGAATGCGCCAACCATCTATCAAACTTAGAGACTATATAACTAATGCGGTACAATATCCTATACAAGACTTTGTATCATACCAAAATATCTCACCCGAATACCATGCATTTCTTGCTTCTATTGAGAAAGAAAGTGAGCCAAATAGTTACCAAGAGGCCATAACAAATCCAATATGGTGCAAAGCCATGGAAGAAGAACTAAAAGCCCTTGAAAAAAATGAAACTTGGGTAATTGTTCCATTACCAAAAAATAAAAAACCCGTTGGTTGTAAATGGGTGTATAAAACCAAGTTCAATAGTGATGGTTCCATCGAACGATATAAAGCTAGATTAGTAGCTAAATGATATACTCAAACATATGGTATAGATTATAATGAAACTTTCGCACCAGTGGCAAAAATGAATACCGTTAGAATTTTATTTTCTATTGCGGTAAATAATGATTGGAACCTATACCAAATTGATGTAAAAAATGATTTTCTTCAAGGAACACTTGAAGAAGAGGTGTACATGACCCTACCACCCGGCTATGAAATGAAAAACAATTCTAACTTAGTATGTAGGCTAAATAAATCAATCAACGGGTTGAAGCAATCTCCATGGGCATGGTATGGCAAGCTTAGCTCTTACTTAAATTCTTGTAATTTCAAAATTAGCAATGCTGACCATTCATTGTTTACCAAAAATGACGGAAAAAATATCACCATTGTATTGGTCTATGTAGATGATATAATAGTTACCGGAAACAACATAGAAGAAATTAGAAAAATTAAATTTCAATTGAAAGAAAAAATTAATATTAAAGACCTCGGATATTTAAAATATTTTTTAGGAATAGAGGTAGCTTTTTCAAAAAAGGGTTTATTTATTTCACAAAGAAAATACACTTTAGATTTGTTAAAAAAGACCGGTAAGTTAGGTTGTAAGCCGGCCTCTACACCAATAGACAAGAAATTTAAATTAAATACCGAAGATGGTGAACCATTAGAAGATATAAATCAATTTCAAAGACTAGTAGGAAAATTGATTTATCTTACCGTAACCCGACCGGATATTTCATTTGCGGTTAGTCAAATTAGCAAATTTATGCATAACCCTAGAACACCTCATTTAGAGGCAATAAATAGAATTCTAAGATATTTAAAAGGAACTCCCGGAAAGGGAGTGTTGATGAAAAATAATAAGTCTAATGATATATGTGGCTATTCCGATGCAAATTGGGCCGGAAGTTTCGATAGAAAATCGACAACCGGTTTTTGCACATTTGTAGGCAGAAATTTAGTCACATGGAAAAGCAAGAAACAAAATATCGTGGCACGATCAAGCGCCGAGGCGGAATACCGTGCCATGGCATCAACTGCGAGTGAGTTAACTTGGATCAAGCAACTCCTCTCGGATATGGGAATAAAAAATCAAGACCCAACAAAAATGTTTTGTGATAATCAAGCGGCACGACACATAGCCTCCAATCCCGTATTTCACGAACGGACGAAGCACATCGAGGTGGATTGCCATTTTATTAGAGAAAAAATTCAAGCGAAGGAAATTGAAACGCCATTTGTACGAAGTGAAGAACAATTGGCGGATATATTCACAAAAGGACTAGACCCAAAACCATTCGAAGATAATAATCGCAAGTTAGGGCTAATCGATATTTATACGCCCAACTTGAGGGGGAGTGTTAGAAATAACGGTAATATTACCGTTGGCTACTAGCCGTTTGTATCATTTAATTTTTACTTTATTTTACAACGGCTATTAGAGCCATATGTATAGTCTATATATATGTATAACTTTGATGTATGAATAAGAACCATATCAATATACAAAATATTTTTCCTTCCAATAAACATATATAATCTCTGTTCCTTTGTCCGATAAATTCAACAGTACACCAACATGCTCACTAAAAAAAATGTGTAAAACGATGTCACAGAACACTTAATTTGTGTGCATTATTTCGATTAACACCGTTACTATATCTACATGCCAGCAAAGAAATAAACGCGAGCGCACAATCCCTTTCTATAAAAACATACTGGAAAACAACCATTTCTGTTCTATTGATCAATTACGAAAACAACAAGGTACAATATAAACACCATTGAATTCGATCAGCTTAACTAATTATGGGGCTGTTCAAATTTATCTTTTTTATTCCTCATTTCTCATTTCCTCGATCATCTTTTGTTGTGTATGACTCTCATCTCATCATATATTTTTATCAATTTTGATTTAGTAGAATGTCAGAATAGTAGACTATGTTTGACACGCTATATTAAGGATGAATAATTTAGCATTTTAGTATAGAATATTTTAAGACGTGTCATTTATAGAGTCATCTTTTTAGAGATTTAATTTGCTATAAATTATGTCATCTGTTCCTCATAAAATTATGTTTTTCTCTTTCTCAAAACCCTAGCTAACATCTTGCCATGCGCGCCACCACAACCGTCTCTCCTTATATATCTCTCTCTTTACAGTTAATAACCAACCAAATATAGGCCATATAATGTATTGCAATGACAAACGAAATAAGAATCGTAATTAGCAAATATTGTTTGTGGAATTGAAATTGACCAACTTGATTTAAATGAGCCGATACAGATCAGAAACTCAGATATTTTTTTTCCATAAGAAAAAAAATTTAGTGCTTAAAAAATAGAAGTTGTAAAAGCTTATCTTTTTACTCTGAAAACTCTATTTTAGCAAGATTTTAGTACTACCAATCATAAAATAATGTAAAAAATTATTTCATGCTTGAAGCATTTCAACTATTTAAGAAAAAAAAATATTATTTCGTCTACATAAATTGACAGACAAGTAGAAAACTCCGAATTTTCATAGTAATAATTTGGCTGGACATGGACCACGATCGATGAACCCAAGTCATATCTGCAAAATGAAACCTACACCACATGTAAACTATATATATATATATATATTTCTATTTGATATTTTATATATTGCCCCATGCTTCTTCTAGATCTCTAAGAGCAAGTGATTGAGTGAAAAACCTAATTTGGTTGAATTATCTTGCAAAAAAAATGCTTATAAATGTGCTAATATAAGCCCATTGGACTAAGATATCTGGGCTACAGACCCAACAATATCTACAATTTAAATTTCAAAATCTATTGAACCATAAATCACATTTCACATGCAGAGACCTTTATTTTGTTTAATATATTTGGGTGTTAACTTTTAGCACAATCAATGTCCAGTTTACCTTTTCCTTAATTGTCATCAAATATTGTTGTTATACATAATCTTGTCCATTCATATCTTGATCTCTTTAAACTAAAGAGAGAAAAAAATAACTCAAAAAATAATTGTGCTTCTGGTATAACGGTGTTAGATAGTCCCATATTTTTATAATACTATTAATTAACAGAAAAATGAACAGTGTGTAAAACATTTTATAATGAAGGATATGAAATTTTCAATTTCTACATCAGCAGATCGATATGTACATATGATATAAATCTTGAGTTCTAAAGGTAAAAAAAATACAAAAATACATATTCAAAAGCTTTTAAAATTGTAGTGAATGAAACTAAATACATTATACATATAACAAATTAATTAAGCAACGGATATTTCATACAATGAAGTCTCAACGGATCTCATGATCTACCTAATCATTAGTATCTATCAGTATCTATCAGCTTTTAGTTTCCAAAAAGAAAACGTATATAAATCCCTAAAAAGAAGGTAAGGTACAAATTCAAAGCCAAGCATGGGGAGAGGAAGCATATACAGTAATTTGTCAGATACTGTGGCGTTTGCAGTGCCTCATCACATGAATAATAATTACAAGATCTACTTTGCATTGCACTTTACAGAGAAGTGCATAAGAACTGTCAGATGCATGTCCAGACAACAGTATCCAATCCAAAGTACAATTGGCTCAAATCAATGTCCCAAAATGATGAAAATATAAAATAGAGGTTTTCTATGTGACTGTGAGGGTTCCAGTGCTAAGTTTGTCCCTTGCTTTGTCACTAATATTCTAAATTCTGAACTTCTACCAAGGAATCTGGATCATTAATTTCTTTCTTTTTTTTTCACAAACAATGCATGCTGTGAAATTTATCTTGCAACTAATGTGATCCATTCTATTTTATTCACAAGCAAAGCATGAACTAAAAATTTATCTACTGCAACCAACTTGATTCATTCAGTTTTCTTCACAGGCAAAGCATGTATTAAAGTAGATGAAAATATTATAAATGTTTGTGTGTGCATGCATAGCTAATTTGCTGCTACTTCATTGGTAATCATTATTTGATTATGTTGCTATTATTTGATACCAACAGGTATGCTTGCTTATCCAAAAGGGATCTTTTTTCTTTAGTTATTTGGCATGGGTAGTGTGACTAATGACACTGACAAGAGAACTGCTTAATTGGTTTCAGTTTTTGTCAAGTAGCATAAAATTTCCCCTTTAGTAGTCTCCTTTCAATCTGCTCTTGCTCTTTGTTTCCAATTTGAACACTCATAATGCAATAATGAGCTAAAAGAAAAAAAAAAATGGAGCTTCCAGTGACTTCTTTTCTTTTCTTTTTTTATATTTGATATCAGCTCGTAGGTGCACACACTCCACACAACTCACTCTCTAAAGTTTTGCACAGAGGCGGGATAGAACCTATACCCTTTTCAACAGAAATGCTAGCTATGTCATAACCACTGTGCTACCACAGCATTGGCCAAGTGACTTCTTTTGAATTAGAGGCCAATTACAAGCTCCTTTCCATTACTACACTCCAAATAACCAAAGTTTATTTCAGGTAAAAAAAAATGGTCAAAATATTTACTGATCAAATGAAGCTCGAACTTGAGCTATTAATTATAAAGGAAAACAAAAAAAGATCAATATTTGAGTCTATTTGAGTCTATGGTACTTTGCAATGCGCACATATCAGTCTGTACTATACATAAATGTACTTTTTGAATGGTCCACAAATTTTAGATCAGTTGATTTTTTGCTTATTTCAAAAAATAGCAAAACTATTCTTAAAATGTAAAATTTGATCTTCAAGTACATTTTTCATATGAAGATCATGCTAAATGGTTCGGGTCGATTGTTTGAATTCTGAAATAAAAATATGAATTTATAGTAAGAATTGAGATGTTTGGATGAAAACTTGAGTTGGTGAGAATTGAGAGTAGTCACTAACTCAATTTTTGATTGGGTTAGTAGAATAGCATGTTAATCCACAAAAAACAAACAAAAAATAATTATATTACTGATCAAACACACTCAAACACAAAATAATAGTTCAGAATAGTCGCTAACCCAGATTAGCACCATACTTTGGCTCATCCAAACGCACCACAATGTAAGTAGCATTGAATTTACTGATTAGTAAATATGTGATCACAAACAAAATTCAATTTACATTTCCACATTGCAAAGTAGCATAGTCTCACTCATGAAACAAAGACTACAACAAGCATTATTGAGTAGGGTTCCAACGGTGTCCACTTACTATATATTACTCTATATAGCACTGACACACCAAAAAAAAATTAACAGTTCCATGTACAATGCCAAAGACACTTAACACATGATCAGAGTCAGTGTCTGACATTCTATATTCTTTTGGGTCACGTGTCTACTTGTGCGTACTTCATTAATTACAATCAATCATTTATTCTTTTGAGAGTCACTTTTCAGTTGTAAAGGAGCATATAACCCAGGCTTTATGGAATTAAGGCAAGGAGGCTAGAGCATATAAATGCCATGGTTGTCCGTATCGTGTCGGACACCTCCGACCGTGTCAATGCTAGATAAGTATTAC
Organism: Carex arenaria; assembly: GCA_964058825.1. Classification (NCBI taxonomy): domain Eukaryota; kingdom Viridiplantae; phylum Streptophyta; class Magnoliopsida; order Poales; family Cyperaceae; genus Carex; species Carex arenaria. Next base: position 43,981 of record CAXKVW010000795.1, read on the forward strand.
AATAACCTGCTTCATAGCATACAGACAAATAAACTGTCTGATATTTCCTTTTCAAATGGTCCCAATCTCCTTTAATAATTGAATCTGCAAAGATGTGTCAGATCCGGATAGGACGCTACACTGCATTATTTTTTTATTTTAGTTTTCTGGTTTCTAGTTTCTACACATAAAATCTCATTATAAAGGAGCAAACCAAGTGTCACCAAAAAAGAAAATAATAAAGGAAGAGAATATTAGTGGATCCTTTTATATTGCACATTACAAATTTTGAAATGACACTCAAAATAAAACAAAGTAGAAGACCATTATCTATCTCTAAATTTCTTATAAATAATCTACAGCAGTGCAATGCTAACTTATTGCTACAAGAAAAGAAAGCAAATCATCAGGAATGTTTAGCGAAGTTACAGGGGGGGGGGGGGGGGGGGGGGGGGGAATAAATTTCATGAAAAGACAAAATTAATGTCATACAAAAAAATTGGAATCTTCTCATTACACACAAAAACTGAAACCAACAACACAACATGTTTCGTGTCATTTCTCTAACCCTGAGTTTGGCGGTGAACTTGGAGAACCCAATCAACATAGCTTGCGGCCCCACCAGATTGATCTTCAATGAGGTTGGAGAGAAGCATGAATCCTTCTCTTGGTTGCTCTCCTTGTCTTATTATGTTTACTAATTGGTGACACGAAGGATTTTTCTCCCTCAAAGTTTTTATTACCTTTGTAAGTTTTTTGGATACTTCGCTTCCATTTTCATTCAAAGGCAACTGAAAATGTGTGATATTGGTTAGTTGCTTAGGATGACAATTTTATTAAAAATATAAAGAGTGAGGCTATCGTACCATGCATAGCGCATATTGATCTGTACTATGGATCAATATCTCAATTTTCAAAGTCCAAACAATCAATTTGAGCCGTTTAGCATGATCTTCCTGTGAAAATGTACTTGCAGATCAAATTTTATATTATTTTAGAATTTTTTTACTATTTTTTTAAGTAGAAAATCACTTGTTCCAAAGATTCTAGACCATTCAAAAGTAGTGATTTTCTATCTAAAATAATAGTAAAAAAATTTCTAAAAAATGTAAAATTTAGTCTGCAAATACATTTCTACAAGGAGATCATGTCAAACAGTTGAGATCGACTGTTTGGGCTGTAAAAACGGAGATATTGATTCATTGTACAGACCAATTCGCACTATGCATAGTACCATAGCCTCACTCAAATATAAATATCTAATTATTAGCAAAGATAGTAGTTTGGTGATATTCAACATTCCCTATTTCATTTGAACAGGAAAAAAGAACATGATATCTCACAAGTCACTTGCTATAGTACCACCAGGACCAGTCAAAGAAAAAACAGCTAACTGGTGGTCCCATGCTGAAATGGGACGAAGAAATATCAACAAACAGAGACACAGTAGAAGCCCAACCAAAGAGAAATTGATTAAAAAAAGATCCAATAAGCCATTTTACGGTAAAAAGAAGTACCCGGAACTGTATAGTGACAATGCAGTTGAAGTGGTAATAAACCAAAGGGACAGAATTGAGAGCATTGGCAAACAATAATTCAAAATAATGTGAACAAAAACAGCTAATTAAATGGATGGTACAGTACCTTAGAGAGATCAGGGAAGTTAGCGATATTAACTCCAAGTATACTAGTAATAAGGTCAGGAGACAACATCCTTCCAAGCCACAAAACAAAGCTCAAACCATTATTCAAGAGATAAAGGCCTCTTGTGTCTAAGCATTGTACTGTCAGGGGCACTTGTGTCATTAACTCGTTTATATTTTCCTTCTCTAAGGGCTGCAGACATAAAAGATCAAATTAGTCTTTTTATTATTTTTGTCACTACCTAGTTTTTAATAGTAGTTGCACTGGGCAGTCTAGTTAATTAACCTTATATCCTAACACAATAAAACGGACAAAAAGAGTACTCGCATTTAGTTCATTTTATTCTAGGTAACAATGTCATATGAACTTATGAAAATATTTACTCGAGTTAAGATCTAGAAACTAAGGGTATCACATCATCTTTTACTTTAATTAACCTTAGTTTAAACAGCAAAGTGTCCGCAAATAACAAAAAAAAGGTGCTTACTGCCAATACAGGAGACATTTCCGAGAATGCTTAAACTACAGACGTAATTTGCAAAAGATCCCAAGAGTAAAGCAAAGTAAAATAGAAAAATAATAACCTTGGTCAAGAGCTCATCCATACGATACAAGGCAGGGTAGAGAAGCTGGAGAGTGCTGGCAATAGGGAGCACCATCAAGGTGAACCCGGCTGTACACCTCTCATCCAGTGACATGTCAGCGTAGCCACCGCGTAGGGCCCACGACTTACAGAGGGCAAGGATGTAGAGGGGTAGGTACTTTAATGAGTCAGGAAAGACAAGTCGGCCACCGAGTCGGTGTTGTACTGCATAGAGGTTGCGGTACTCTTTGAAGCTCTTCACCAGCTTCAACTGCATCATCTGACGCGCATCCTCTAGCTTGCTTGATAGTGTTGTTTCCACCGCTGAATTTAGAAAATGAGGTAAACAGTAATGTTTTTTTTATAAGGTAAATTGAAATAGGATTTTTTATAAGGTAAACAGCAATACTTCTTGATAGGATCTTTTCGAAGTGTTCAAATTTGAACTATTGTTTCTCGATAGAATTGCTTCAAATGTATGATTTTTATAAGGTAAATTGAAATAGGATTTTTTTTATAAGGTAAACAGCAATACTTCTTGATAGGATCTTTTTGAAGTGTTCAAATTTGAACATATTGTTTTTGATAGAATTGCTTCAAATGTAGGATTTTTTTTATAAGGTAAATTGATGCATCTTTTGCATGCATGCACACAAAACTTTTGTAATTGGATATTTACCTTAAAAAATATCACATAGAACAGGACAACATATTCACATGGTAAATCTATACAATTTTGTATAGGTAACAGTGACAAAAATAAAGATTATGATCCTTGATATTTTTTATCATTAATTGCTTCAACAAAAAAACGTTACAAACTAGAAACAACAAATTTCATTTTTTTTATCTACACATAGACAAGAACAGAATTGCAGTAAGGAGAATGGTTCTATGCAACTCACCAATTCTACTTAGTACAGAGACAACAGCACCAGTATCAGCTTGGCGGTACATCTCTCCCAGGTCAGGTACCACAGGTGCCGCAGCAGTGTGTACCCTGATTCGTCTTTCGCCAGAAGAGGACGTGTATCTATAATTTTAATATAAGGACCTCACAATAGCACAATATGCTATGGCTATAACAATATATAACAGTTAAGAAAAAGAGATCGATCAAAGGATACAATAAAGCAACTTGGAAATAGACGGTTTGAGTAGTCATTAGGGTATCCTCAAGATTTAATTGCATGGCAAATGCTTTATCGCAGTCAACAGCCGGTAAGGCTAATAAATCTGTTGACCTTAGCATGAAGTGCCCGTGATAAGCTGTGAACCTCACCCCTGAAAAATTAAATTACAACAAATAATAGGGTTTACATATATACTGCATAAAGTTTCTTTGTAAAATACACAAGCTTTTTGTCACATTCTAGAATACAGCAATTTTCCTTCCCTGGCAGTTAATACTGTTAATTTTAGGATCATTTAAGAATGTAGCAAACTACTAGCTAGGAGCGATTTGCAAAGGAAACCTTCAAAAAGTAGAAATGAAATCACAAGATTATTAGATATATAATCAAACCTTTGCCACATCTTATACGCATGACGGCCTCCCAAGCAGTTTCCCTTGTCAGGTTACGGGCCAACTCATATTGTAGCTTTTCTCCATGCGTAGATGCATGGAAAGAAGGGTAGTAATAAACCTGGCCACCAGTATATTTCGCTAGTGTACCTGACAAAACCAGATAAAACGTTTTTAATAAAAAACAGAAAAGATGGTTAACTCCAATCTTCTTCTTCTTCAAAGCCTTTATTCCCAAACAAGTTGGGGTAGGCTAGAAATGAAACCCAACCGAAATCAGCAACACAGGGACTTCCCAGGAGATCACCCATCCTAGTACTACTCCTGCCCAATTCGTGAGGGTTTCATTTCCAAGGAGGCTGTTTTTTTACCGCTGGCTCGCCAAGCCTATTGCGAACCCTCCTCCTTTTTCCTGGCTTGGGACAGGCTGTGTAGAAAAGATGCTCAACTCCAATGTTATACATAAATTAACCTAAATAATAAATATCGACAAATTTACCGCAACAATACTATGTTTCGTTTTTCCTAAACACCAAACTGAACTACAATACCCTTTTGCTCGACTACGCCATTGTTTAGATTTAAAATGCTTGGATATCTTTGCAGGTAACAAAAAAGGTGAAAAAAAACAGGGGGTTTGCCAGCACAGAAAATTAGTGGCTTTTAATTTATTTTTTCAAAAAAACATATAAAAAGAGCACTCACCGAGAGAAGCAATGTCACAATACTTGTTGCTGAAAGCAAATATGTCAATTGATATCTGATTTTTGGTAAATTCTGCTGCCATTTGTTTGTAAAAGGGGTCTTCAGGTATTCTTAAGATGTGCTCCTTGTCGGTACCATACGCCCGTACCTCATCCCCTCTGAGCCTAAGCCGGCCAACTCCAATAGATGGCAAGTTGCTTTGAAATACCAGAAGTTTTCCTCCTATTTGACTCTGAAAGAGAAGTCCAAGGTCCACCATAATGTGAAAAATAAATACGACAAAAAAATCAAACAAAAGTTTGCAAAGAAGACCATTTGGGTATGTTTGGTTGCAATATTAGAATAGCTAGAATAGCAAAATTGGTATTTGTCTTATTAGAATAGCTTGTTCCAACTTTTTGTGAGAATAGCTTATTCTAATAAGACAAACAAGTTTGATTACCTATTCTAACTATTCTAACCCAACCAAACACCGAATAGCTTGTTCTCAAGAATAACCTATTCTCATTGCAACCAAACATACCCTTATGTATGCCAAATTTGCAGAAGGGTACGTTGCAAGAAGAAGAGATCCCAGTTCTCAACAAGAGTGAACTTAGGTAACTCATCATTTCCAATTAATGTAGTTAATTTTATTATGAAATATAAAAATATTCTCATTATTTTTATCATTCAAGAATAGGTAACCCTGTTCTCAACAAAACATACATATCCCAAGATGATGATGTCTTCCCTAATAGAATTTATGATTAAATTGATTAATTCTCTGGTACAATATGCTTTAAGAACTTGCAAATGCAAAACAATATGGCAAAAAAATCTAACAAAAGTTTGCAAAAAGGACCATTATTTATGCCAAATTTGTAAAAAGGTGCATTGCAAGAAGAGATCCCCAGTTCCCAACAAAAAGTGAACTTAGGTAACTCATTATTTCTATTAATGTAGTTAATTTAATTAAGAAATATAAAAATATTCTCATTATTTTTATCATTCAAGGATTGGGTAACCATGTTCTCAACAAAACATATATATTAAATTATTAATTTTATCAGTATATCCAAAGATAATGATGTCTTCACTGATAAAATTTATGATTAAATTGCTTAATTCTCTAGCACCATATGCTTTAAGAACTTGATAAACCCCAGATTGAAAATTTTAGACTGAAGTACAATTGTTGGCTCTCGGAAGTGTTATGGTGGAAGGAGAGACACTTGCTCTCTATTTTGCTTTAAGAATAGAGGGTTTCATTTTGTTTACTTACTGTGGAGGGGCATTGTAAGAATTTCGATACAAACATGAATGAGTGAGGCTATGGGAATATGCATATAACGGATCGACCTGTGCTATGGATCCATATCATTATTTTTAAAGTGCAAACAGTTGATCCGAACCGTTAAACATGATCTTTATATGTAAATATGCTTGAGAAGAAATTATAGATTTTTTTTAGAATTTTTTACTATTTTTTTAGATGGGTAGAAAATCACTGCTTTGGGTGGTCCAGAATCTTCAAATCAAAAGATTTTCTACCTATATAAAAAAAATAGTAAAAACATTCTAAAAAATATAAAATTTGGTATGCATGTACATTTTCATATAAAGATCCTGTTGAATAGTTCAGATCGACTGTTTGTACTTTCAAAATGGAGATATGAGTCCATAGCGCAGGCCATAATGTAATGTATTAGCATAGCCTCATTCAACATGAAATAATGCAACATAAGCACTCTATTAATAGTGCAACAGAATTACACTTGTAAAAAATGAAGAAAAAGAACGCATACCATGACCATGTAAGCAGCTTTGAGGGCAGGGCCTGTAGCAGATTCAACATTAGGGTTTTCTTGGAACATGGACGGGAGGCAGTCTAAGAATGAGTCAACGACATGTCTCGAATCAGATAAATTCACGAGCAGGTCATCAGGTAGAGGCAAGAACACGTCATCAAGGTCTGGTACCACCATCATCTGAGGCTGTGTCAGTGATGACTGTAAACAAACATACAACAACCACACAAAGCCGTTTAATGTATGAAAATTTTATACAATACTTAGAAGGAAATTAAATGTAGTATAGAAAACAGAAAAATGCCTTGAGGTTATGGAAGTGTAAGGTGCTATCAAAGGTTATGAAGCCGATCTGAGTCCTTGGGGATCCAGGTAGTTCGTCAAGACAAGATTTTATAGTCTTCGCAACCACCTGAAAATAACAAAATACTTACAAATGAAATATAATGTTTAAAGCATATTTGATCCATCATTTATCCCAACAAATAGTTGTTTTCTTGGATTAATACAGGCCTTCCATTATAATTGCACCAAAACACTGTTTAATTCATTTTTGTTCTCTATAAATAAGTGATTAGAGGTAGGTCTTGAACAATATAACCAAGAAAAAGAGGACTAAGATAGATTTATTTCAGAGAACACAAGTGCCTGTGATAGTCATGAGTGTTCTGTGCAAAAGTTTGATAAATAGAGAGTATTTATCTTTTGCAAAAGTCCCCTGTGGTGAGACCATCTAATTTTTGGGAGAGAGAGAGAGAGAGAGTACCTCAAGTAAGCCGCACTGCACAGAGGCTAGAGAAACATCTATAAGGAAGAAATAACAGGGGGGCATAGGCGGCCGCACCATGTACTCAGCTGGGGCCTGAAAATCAACAGTGCCTTTATTGAGCTCTGGCCGTTGATCTGCATCATATCTCTTGCCACTTGCATCCAGTGCACTAAAATACTCCGCAGGGACTGCCTCAACAGAAAAAAAAACATTACTTCTAGATTCAGGGCCACAAATTAGAAAACATTTTCTTGCTGAATGGCAATGAGGACTTACCATCATTGAGCAATTGACAAAGATTGCATCTCCATTTCCTGCCTGAATCCGCAAACGTCACATATGGATTAATATATGTTCTACATCTGCGACACCTTATAACACCAGCATTTCCAAAGTTTATTACTGGCACCTCCTCCTAACCAAAATTTTAACAAGTATAAATAAACAGACAAATATTTCCATGCGTGTTACACATAATCAACATGTGATGCACATACTGAAATAATGAGAAGTCATTATATCATCATTCATGCCCTCAACCCTAACTAACTTAACCAAAAGCCTGTTCAAAGTTTCCATCCTTATTCCTCGCATAAAGATAAACAACCGGGAAGGGATTAAATTTGACGACATGTCGGAATAAATTGGGGAAAGTAGGATGCTGATCATGCTCTCAAGGGGTCTATGCATGGCATTTGCTATGTTTTGTGGGCAATAAATCAAATATCTCGATGGTTTGTGCTTTTAATTTTGAGCTAAAGATAAAATTGCAATTGCCAAGTAGATAACTAAAAAGTAGACAACCACTAATATAAGAAAAGAAGTATTACCCCATCAGGAGATTCTGCCAAAGGATGAACCACAGCACCAAGGGGCAAATGCCACCTGGCAAGTAGAGATTGGGAGTTGGGTATGGCATGCGTTGTCAGCCTGAAATATCTCGGATGGCAATTCAATGGGTACGATTCCATAATTCTAGTCGGCTCTTCATCCCCTTGTAGTGGCCTCGGCAGTGTCTTTGGGTCAATACCTGAGTCAACCGAACCAGGAACGGCCCCCACTGACAGGGACTGGAACTCCTCAACCAGGCTGTGCATGGCACCAGTTGAACCCATCGGTGGCCCCACTTGAGACCCCATAGTAGGGAATTGCACTTGTGGTGGAGCCATCATTGTGGGTCCCGAACGAGGAAACTGCATCTGACCCTGTGGACCCATGGAAGACCCCGCACCAGGGAACTGCATCTGGCTAGGTAGTGGAGGCGGTGGAGGCTGGTACATGGGGCGTTGCTGGTTTACATTGGTAAATCCCTGCCCTTGCTGCTGAGCTAGTGCACTTGTGGATGCTGATGGTGGTGGGGGTGGCGCATTGGATCTCATGGCAAACTGATTGCCAATTTGGGTGGGCGGTGATCCCATTGGAACAGACTGGAGAGCGGGTTGTGGTGGGCCTCGCATGTAAGAGCTCTGCAGCGGAGTGACTGGTTGTGATGGAGTTGGAAATCTCGGAACTTCTGGTTGCTGGTAAGTAGGCGTCGGTGAAGGACCAACAGCCGATGGCCCATTATATCTTATTGGTGGAGATGTCGTTGGCCCAACACTAGAAGTGGGCCCAACGGGAGCAAATGGAGAAGACCGCTGAACAGGTTGACCAGATACAAAGGGAGATTGTGATCCTGGAGCGGGTGGATTAGATGAGAATGGAGCTCTGGATTGGAATCCAGATGCCGGAACAGGAGCATTGGTGGTTGCAAAAGGTGGGGCCGGGATGGCAGACGATGCAAAACTTGGTGGTGGGGTTGTTTGAGGGGTGGATGAACTGGGGGTTAAGGGTCTAGTAGAGAACATAGATGGTCTTTCATTTCCAGTAGGCGGTTGCATTTTAGCTATTTGTGATGTTTCTTCCTATTAAATTCAAACAAATGCTTTTGTCAGTTAATTTTGTTGTAAAATCAAAATGAAAATTTAGTTAAACAAACATGAAATTTACATATTAGTACAAGACATAATGAACTCCAGAATAAGTTAAAGTTTAAACGATGATTGTATGATCTCAGTAACAGGTTTAGGCAAGGCTGGGCATCAGTTAATTCTAAAACCCAGTTTAAAAAACAATATAGTGCTGGTGGAATGCCGGTGTGTACCAAAATCGGGTAACCTACAAGTGCCACATGCACACTGATTTAGTATCTCATGACAGTGAAGATGTACTGCTTGCATCAGTAAAGATGCAAGGTACTACAACTGATACTTACCATCACGGCTGCATAGAGTAAGGTCTATGCATATAGAATTCAACCAGATTTGTCATTACCTTTCAAATTCCACAATATAAACCAACTAAGAAAGCAAGCTACATACAATCATTACTTCAGACAATAGGCAACAGGTTTCTAAAATTCAAAGAAATACAAGAATGATCAAGAAAGAAAGAATCTACTTTGCATCTTATCCTATCATTTTCTTTTCAACTTATCCAAAATGAAGTAAATTTGTAAGTCTTAGCAATTCATCCGACTTTCCGTCAAAATCAAATTTCACATCAATTAAGAACGACAACTTTCGAGAAATCTTTTATGAAATCAGCACTGCGGAGAGATTCTCATAAACCAAGTATAACATACAACTTCAAATAACAGCTTTGTAACATTTACTACAAACGATTTGGGCATGGAGAGACACAAACGGGGAGAAGAGGAGTACCAGCGGAGCTGCAGATCCGAAGCGGATCCGAGAAGTTGAATCCAATAAGGCCTTGGATCCGAACGGATCGAGAGATGGCGTCGCTGGGCCTCGCAGCGGTGGCAGAGGAAGAGAGGAGCCCCAAAGGACAAATTAAGACTGGGGAGAGAGAGAAGTAATTTGGCAGAGAGATGGGGGTAAATTAGACCACTTAGATGCTGGGGTAATGATTTTAACAGAGTTGTTTTGACTTCGTGCAGCATACGGACTCCAGAATCAAAACAGCACTGCAGATGGTTTGTGCGCTGCATGAGCCAAATCTTCTCTGCTGAGATAAATTGGTGTGGATCCTCTTTAATGGGATTGAAATTACCTAAATTAATAATTAATTTACAAATTTATACTTTGGTGTGAATCGGAAATTAAATTTCTGGTTTTAAGCAAATTTTTCACAAAATTTATTTTCAATTCTAGACATTCCGAAACTGCGGAAAAAAATTCTGGTTTGCGCAAAATTATACAGTATTCTATCTATTTTCAAAAGATAAAATAATTTTAATATTTCAATACAAAAATAAATAAATTATTAATATTTCTGTTTAATTACAAAAAACTTATAACTGGGAGTTTAATCTCCGGTTCCGCAAATCAGAAATTTTTTCCACAGTTTCGGAATGCCTAGAACCGGAAATAAATTTTGTGGAAATTTTGCTTGAAACCGGAAATTTAATCTCTGGTTTGGACACTTTTGGAAATCCACCACTGTAGATTTAGAAATTATTTTTTAATTTTGGTTACTAATAAAAATTTCGGTTGAAATGATACAGAGTTTGACAAGAGATCTGAGTCATGTATTTCAGATCTGAGGGTTCATATTTGTACAAAATTTTGAGAGCTTGTAACTCAGAACTGCAAATTAATTGTAATTCCAGATATTGGTATTGCATTTTTATAGCAAAATAGATCTAAAATAACAACAATACAAAAGTTTAATTGATTGTGTGTGACTCTAGCAATTATTCCTTAAACAATGTCAAACTATTTTATCCTTACAATTTCGTGAATTTCAAATTGTTGAATTCATATAATTAGCAAATTAAATTGCCAATTGTTTTATATCTCTTCAATTGATATTGCAACTGTCTTGCTAATGTGGCAAATGAAATGCTAATACTGATATAATAATTGCAAGATTTGAGAAAGAAGAGGTAGTACGGTTGGTTAGAAAAAAAATGTTCTAAAATTGTTAGTTATTCAAATATTGAGAGTTCGATTATCCCTCATGATTTTACAGTTTCTGCAAAGATTTAAAAAAAAAACACAATTGCAAGATTTATTATACAAGATGAAATAAACATTGAGAAAAACATGAATATAATATACTAATTCTTATTATTATCTATGTTCATCCTTTGCTACGGATGGCTTTATTAAAAATGAAAAACTATAATTTTCAAAATTCAACTGCTTTGAAAATTCAGTTCATAATTCTTGCTACGGATGGCTTTATTAAAAATGAAAAACTATAATTTTCAAAATTCAACTGCTTTGGACAAAGTACATTTTTAATGACTAGATTTTGTCCACCAATGATGCTCTGCCACGTGTGTGAATTATGAACTGAATTTTCAAATAATGACAAAGTACATTGTGACTTCAGCACACTATCTTAGAAGACAAGTAATGGTTGTATATATTCGGAAATAACATTTTTTATGAAATGAGAATTTTTTAATATGGAAATAAGAATATTAATCTGTTAATTTTATTTTGAAAAAATATTATGAAAATTTTAGAATATAAGTCTGGTTTGCCAACTACATGGGAATATTTTTAGAAAGTTAATATTTTTTGTTTTACAATTTTTTTTTAAAAGATGTTATGCTGACATCAAACTATATTAAGTTCATCGATACTAATTAAGCACTGATTCATTCAGATTAGCAAATTGTATATATTATATTCTCAAAAAATTCAAATGAGTAAATTGACCATACATGCATTGCAAAGTAATAAACGAGTAAAATAGAAACTAAATATTCAAATAATAATTAAATACATATAATATTAGGACACCATCCTAGAAAAATTATGTATGGTTGTACACATTATTGTGTACAACCATACATTTTTATATTGTAACTGAACAATGCTCAGAGAAAAAAAAAATCGATTCATTATTTTTATATTTATTATTCCCACTCTTCTCTTATATTGCTCAGAAGCTATCATTTTATTTAATAGAATAAAAAAATAAAAGCGTGAAAAATTGGAATTTGAGTATGCCGTAAAAAATTTCCATTCTAAAGTTCTATTTTATTTCTTCTAGATTTATATTGTGTATGTATAGCTAATGTTTTAAAATGCAATCTTTATACGAGATGTAGCTGTATATACGAATTTTTATGCGAATTTTAAATTAGAATTCATATATAGATATAGATATGTGTGTGTGTGCGTGTGTGTGTGTAGATATACAAAGGCTGGCTAATATCAAATCGATTGTTTCTAAGGTTCCATGCAACTAAGTCGTTTTATAATTTTCAAAGTAAAAAAACTCAATCCAAACCGTTAGATGTGATCTCTATATTAAAATATGTTTGGAGACCAAATTTTACATTTTTTGAATTTTTTTTACTATTTATTAAGTTACTTTGAAAATCGTTGATCTAATAGTGGCTTCTGGTTTTACTGTTTAGTTCAGTTACCATTGGATCAACCACTTCCAAAGTGGCTTAATAAATAGTAAAAAAAATTCAAAAAAAATATAAAATTTGATCTCCAAGTAGATTTTAATATAGAGAATATATCTAACGGTTTGGATCGACTTTTTGGACTTTGAAAATTACTTTTTGAACTTTGAAAATTGAAAAATAACTTAGTTGCACGGGACCTCAAGAACAATCGATTTGATATTATCCAACCTCTCTCTATATATATATAATATGTGGTAATATGTGGTATCATACAAACAAATATGCGGTGGTATGCGGTCGAAAATGTGACCGAAAATACAAAACCGCATATTTGACCGAATACTAATTTTCTATTTATATTGCAACCGAATAAGAATATACGCATATGCGGCTACAGAGACCGAATTGTAATATACTGTGTATAGCAGAGGCAACCTACCAACTTTATTTTTATTCATGCCTCTGTATGCCCATTTTCTTATAGAATCACAATCACAAAATTAAGCATTTAATTAGATATACAATAAAATATTTATGATAACTGAAACTACTTTTGAAATCCCAACTATTATTCTCAAATAACGTTTTGAAACCCTGCCACTAGATTATTAAGACTACGAGGTAATATTTTACTTTAAGTTAATTGCACATATCCAGTAACATACTGAAGTGTAATATTGACAGAATTAACTTTTGCTATTATATTATTATTATTATTACTTATTTGTTTATTTTTATTTATATATTTACAAATTTGTTTATAATTAATTTTTAATTGCTTTGCATTTGTCATTTTTTATGGACTTTATAAGATTGCTTTCTAGAACTCAGAGAATCAAATAATATGGTAATGCTATTTAAAATCCTGTTTAATTAGGCGCAAACATTTTTGGCTGTGTCTGGATCACAGCATATCTCCAACCAGGTGATGAATTTTATTGCAACAGTTTAATTATGTCTGTATCAACACTGCTTCCTCCATTTGAAGTCCTGCGTTTCTGCTTTCATGATTAAATGGTAGAACAAATTGTAGAGAAGCAGAGCAGAGGTTAATTCAAAGAAGAATTGCTTTGAACTGGTAGAACAAATAGGAGAGAAAGGCCAATCCAAGTACATAGGTGCATGCATAATTCTGGCAAGTGGCAACCAGTAGTTTTAATTACTTGGTGTTTATTATTTTTCACCTTTTCATTGTTTTAATAAATTGTGTTTATATAAAAATAATTTTGATGAATGATGATATAACATAACACTTGTCTCAGCCAACATACATTAATAAATCTGTGGGTATGTTTAGTAGAGGCACAGAGTATTGTTACCTGCTTATTCATTCACTTCATCCTTTTTGCAATCATAGCCTTTGTTAAACTCAGTACAATTGTACATGTAATTTGTGCTGTTGTTGGAACAGTAGAGCATGTCTTTGATTCCCAATGTAAACCTTTTCCATCTATTTTTTTTTTGTTTTTTGATGAGGGTGGAGTGGGACTGGATTAACGCACCGTTTATTTTAAAATGATAGCTTAATTGTTTTCATGCCATTTTAATATGATTTTAACTCAAATGGTGCGTTACGTTAATCCTAACCCATTTATTTTAAGGATTGGAACTATATACTCATTTGTGCTGTTTTGTAATGAGGTTGGGATTAAATGAAGAAATCTAGCTGAGTTGGATATATTGGGTTTTAGTTTTTGAATATAGCGTACAAATGAAGCAAATGGGTTCTCTGTTTTTTTTACCTTAAAATTCTCGCACATTCTCTCATATATAATAATGCACATCTTGTTTGGTTAAGCATGTGTTTTGCTGAATAAAGTAAGAGATGATATCTAACAAGGTTGATATGGTCTATTCTACTCAACTCTAACCCATGTTTGGATTTTGTTAGCAAACATACTAAAAAATGTGAGATATTTGAAACGCTCAGCATTGTCTGCCACTAGAGTAAACTGCTGATTGCACTAATTTATCATTCGTGAACGTGAAATTAATACGGCAGGTAAAACAAATTCGCTGAATGATATATTTCCTACCGAATTGGTCACGAAAAGCATGGTCAAGAATGCCATGGTAGGGAATGTTTAATTACGCAATCGTAAATTCGTAATGGTAAGAAGTACACAGAACAGTGACTGGTGCATTGCATCCTTACTGTATATTCCCATCAGCAAGGTTATTTTAAACCCAAAATTTAATAATAATTGCCCACCGGATATGCCGGTCAATCCACGAACAATATTGAGGGAGTCAGTGGCGGATCCAAAGAGGTCCGGAGTAGGCAAGTGCTTACTCTTGGATTGTAAAAAAATAATTATTTTTTAGGTCCAATGGTAAAAATATTTTTGTCTATCACTGGATTTAATTCACGGCCCAATAGAAGAAAATCACGTGGAAAAGAAAGCTAACTCAGTCTGATTCTTTGAAAAGAAAAAAGAAAAGATGTGGTCTGATCCGCTACTCCACTCTCATTCACAAGGAGAAAAATAAATAAAACTGAATTGCATTGCCAAAAAGAAAAAAATGGTGATTTGCATGTCGTCATCACTTGCTAGAGGGAAATAGAAGACAATTTGCATCGCCACCCCTCATTTCATTCAAGCCGGCTCTCGGCCCCGACTTCTTTTTTTCCGGCCTCGACTCTTTCCCTTCTCCGATTCTTCTTTGGTAAGGGATCAAACCCTAATTTTTTTTTCCGATCTATGAATTATGATTAATTTGATAATTTGGTAATATACCAAGGATTCTAAGGACTTTAATTAATTTGATAATTTGAAAATTTGGTAATCTTTTAATTATGTAATTTGGTGATTGATCTCGATCTTGAATTCTAAAGTTTTAGGGTATTAAAAATAAACAAGTACTTTTACAGATATCTAAATCTCAAGTTGGTTCAAAATTCACAAGAACCAAGACAAATCTGTTAAAAGAATAAATTCAAACACAGACAGATTTTTGAGGCAGTTTTAAATGAGAAATTGAAGGGGATAACTTATGGAATTGAAGGGGCAAACGTTACTCAATCTGGGTGTATAACTTATGGAATTAAAGGATTTTAAGTCTAGTTTGTAATGGTGAAGGTTTCAAGTCATTTGGAGTTCCCTAGAGAGAGTAATGGCTATTCTAGTGAAGAGTTGTCAGAATTTACTATGTTTCATTTTTTGCATTTATTCTTATATTAATTTTAGGAGTTTTGCTTTGATGTTAAGAGAGTCTAGGGGTGCAAACGGAGCGGATTCGGAGCGGATAATGCTAATATCATATCCCTATCCGTTTTTCAACAAGCGGATACGGATACGGATACGGATAGTAAACAGATATCAAAATTGAAAACCATATCCGTCTTAAACGGATACGGATATGAAACAGATAATCCACGGATACGGATTCGAATACGAATATGGAGCGGATAATTGTCGGATATTGAGTAATTCGACTAAATTTCATAATTTTAAATTACCTAATTTGATTGCCTAAATTGACAAAAAATTAATAGACATTTTAAGTTTGCACATTGATGATTATGCATGACTAATTGCTTATTGGTTTAGAGAACCAATTCATTATCCTAATAGACTATATGATTTTTCTACCAAGATTCTTGGACTTAAACGAATATCTATGTTTTTTGAGAATTTCGCAAGGCAAGGGTGAAATGAATTGAAAGCTGTTGAAAGATTAAATTTCGGATCCGGATATATACGGATATCCGCTCTGTTTATATCCTCACGGAATTATCCGTATCCGCATTATTTTTCCATATACTAAAATTATCCGTATCGGTATCCGCAAGTATCCGTATCCGTTTAATCCGGATACGGATAATAAGCGGATTCGGAGCGGATTATCCGTATCCATTTACACCCCTATAAGAGACTATAAATATACTTGTATTATGTTGGAAGAAAGTAAGAGAGAAGAATATAAGTTTAAGAATTAAAAGAGAAGAAAGTTTGTTTAAGAGTTAATAGAAAAAAAATTGTGTTCTTGTTCTCTTTTCCTCCAAAAGCACCTTTTTTTTTATTTTATCAAAATCAAGTAAAATTTAGTCTTTGATCCCTCTCATGAGGTTAATAGTGTCCAACAAGATCCTCCTTCCGATCCTAGTTTAAGGCTACTTATATCTCAATATAATCTAAATGGGCATGACTGTGTATACAGAGACGGATTTAGTAAGGCTCAATGGGGATCAATTGACCCCATTTAAATTTTTTTTTTTTACTAATATGTAATTTTGTTATATTTTACAATAAAATATTATGAAATGGTAAAAATGACCCCCATTCTCCGCGAAAAAGTTTATATGATTGACCCTCATAATTCGAAAATCTGACTCCGCAGGAAAAATTTATATATTTGACCTCCATAGTTCAAAAGTCTGGCTCTACCCCTATGTGTACCGGTGTAATCTTGTCAAGATTTTGACCAATTTTTTTTGTACTCTTATTAGTATTTTGTGCCTATCCCTAACCGAAATTCTAGATCCATTCCTAGACGGAGTGCAACAATGGGAAGATTTTTAAACAACACTGTAACTGCAAGTTTGATATCCCTATTTCTTTCCAAGAAACAAACAAGGCTTTTATGTCAAATTGTTCCCAAATTAGCATGTGCACATTGCCATATCCTGCATTTGTATGCACATTAAATCATTGATTCAATACAGTATCAGACTTTAATGTTTTAGTACATAAGAGTTTACTCAAAAGCCTGTTAAAGAAAAGAAACAAAATATTATCAAGTAAAAAAAATAAGAAGTTAAAATGACAGAACATCATGGATTTAATGTATGGTCCCAGTTTGCTGCTGTATTGGTACAGGAATACAGTTTCTTTCTTAATATGGTATTTGAACTCATGTAGAGATTATATCTATACAAAACTAGTCCTAATTAACAGGATCTAACAATGCAAACCGGAAACTATATCATGGCTGTGAGTTCGAGCTAGCAGCATGGAATTAACAATTCAAAAGAAATATGTTACGAATTTGGGGGATTCTTCAAAGTTGGTCAGTGATGATAAAATTCCAAGTAGGATCGAGTTTTACTAGAATTTACAAAATTCTGTTGCATGGGTAAGTCAATGAATTAATTGTTTCTGACAGAAGAAACAGGGGTGCCTTCAAATCTTTTTAATTATGATTTTTCCTTGTTCTCCCATTCATAATGAGATTAGATTAATTTAAATCTTATTATGTGTCATGCTAAACCAACTTATTTTGCTTTGCAGGAATGAAGAAGCCTATGCCCACTTTTCAAGTTTTGGAGGAGAACATGCAGAAGGTTGCAGTGGAGAAAGTTGCAGTGAAGAGAAAAGCTGTCTTCTCGGGATCTGATACTGGTGAGGAAAGAAAAAAGCAGCAGCAGGAGGAGCTTATACCTCCTCTCTCTGAAGAGGCACCTTCCCCTAAGCAAACTCTCAGAAATGTGTCACCTCAGGAGCAAGAAAAGATAGCTCCGACTCTACCTAGTGTGCAAGTAATTTCTCCTATCCCACCAACCAAGGAACAGTGCTCAAGCTTTCCAACTTCTGTTTCTGTTTCTCGGGTGCCTCCACAAGATCCCCTCCGAAGGAGAAAAGGAAAAGAAATGGTCGGGGATATATTACAACTCACAAATGAGGCTCCTGCTACGTTTCTCGTGGAGCAGGTACAGGCTGAGAAATTGGTACTGGAGCAAGACAAGGAAATATTAAACAAAGAGAAGGAAGAGCAGCCAACAGCCGTAGCGAACTTACAAGTGGAGAAGAGTGCACTCACAAACCGACTGAAGGAGTGTGAGGGAGAACTTGCCACTGTAAAGAAGGATTTGAATAAGGCTACCACCACCGTTACCAAGTTGAATGGTAACCTCCTTGTCAGCAATCTGTTGCTCGAAGAGGAAAAGCAGAAAGTCTGTAAACTTGAGCAAAAACTTGACACTGCTAAAAAATCTCTCGCTGATCGCAACTCGGAGATTTTGCTCCTGAAGGACGAAAAGGCAGCTCAGGAGGCTCAAACCATTCGGGATTTTCTTCATTCAAAGGCATTTCAGACTAGTGCCTTCCTGGCTTTGTCGAAGTACTACCCCTTTTCTCCTCAAGAAGTCAGGGTTCAAGGTCCCGTAAATGCAGAGGCTCCGGACTTATCATCATATCACTGGAATCGAAAATCTGATAAGCTTGTGTCAGAGGATGGCATTGTCCTTGACCATCCAACTACTTAGCTGAATCTTTCAGAATTACATGTGGGTCACCCTTGGATTGGCCCCTTTCCTACTTTGGTAAGTGAAGACGAAGAAAGTGAGGAGAACAACAGCAAAATGGTCCTAAAAGACAAAGATGAGAAACATTGCAAGAAGGATGGTTGAGTCGAGCTACCAAATGTGGCCTTCTGTTAATCATGTGATACTTTGTGGATGTTTGATAATAAATGGTCCACCTCGGTGGGTATTTTCGAGAGATTCGTTTGTTGATGTTATGAATGATGACAATTCTATTATGTTTGGCATTTTATTTGAAACTATATTAATTCTATGCAGGTTTCCTTTTTTAACTAGTGCAAATTAGTATGTCCTTGTGCAATGCTGAGGAGATTATTTCCCCAAGGTGAGAAATGGGTAGAAAAGCAAGTTAGAAATGGATAGAAATGGAGGATATGGGCATGTGTGAGTAGGAAACAAAAGATATCTGCTATCCAAATCAAATCCTCCATTTGATTTAGATAGAATAAGAAAGTAGTATATGAATCAATCCAAGTTTTTGTGTATACTAGATAGTCAAATAACTGGCATAATTCTTATTTTTTTATTTTTCCTAATTGGAAAAATCATCTATGAAAAAGAAAGAAAAAAGATAGAAAAATTTGGTTT
Source organism: Carex arenaria (assembly GCA_964058825.1). Lineage (NCBI taxonomy): Eukaryota > Viridiplantae > Streptophyta > Magnoliopsida > Poales > Cyperaceae > Carex > Carex arenaria. The sequence continues at coordinate 63,203 of CAXKVW010000795.1, forward strand.
TTTATGGTAAAAAATTCATTCACTCCTATTATTCCACAAGAAGAAAATAAGGGTTATGTTGAATTTCAAATATTCAGTTTCACCAATAAGATATAGAGGCTTAGTTCCCATTTAGAATTGCACAAAAAAGATTTTTTATCCGAAAGCAGTGTTTAAGTCATGATGTTCTTCCTTGTTGCGTTCAAAAAATCCTATTCTTACTATCCATGGAAACAGAAGTATTTGGTGGTGTCAAAGCATTTTACATGTTTGAATGTCTTGACCCTTGAGAGTAAACAACTTTAATCATGGACTATGTATTTGATTCTTCATGACATAGTTTCAATCTCTGAGGAGATTGCCTCCGGAAACCCGAAAGCCTGAAAGGAATCTATGTTAATCCCTGGAACTGATAATGGCATAACGAAGAGTGCTAATGATACCAAACTGGAACTGGTGGTGGCACTTCTAAGAGTGTGCACTGTTTAGTTTGGTGTTCAATTGTGTTACCATGTTTGCACGACCCTTGGAATCTCTACGTTCTCCATTTAATTTTGTTCTAAAATTGCATTTCCCATGGAGAAATAAGTGGATGTTTCAACCTCAGGTCCCAGAATAGAGATTCAAGAACCCGATCGAGTTGACTCAAAATGATAAGCCCAAAGAAATGGTGCTTTATTAATGAGAAATATTTGGTTTTTCTGGTCAAAAGGAGAGACCAGAAAGTCAAACCAGTTGATATTCCCTTAGTTTGGGTTCTTCCAATCCTGTTTTGCGTTATTCTGGTAAAGATAATAGCAGAGAGAAAATGAGGCAGTGACTGTTCCAGATAAGTTTTTCTGAAGCTGGCTCTGACAAGTGATAAGTTGGAGACTACGTCTCATTGAATTTGAAGCCATACTTGGTTTTTTATTCTTTTCACCTTTAATTTTTTTTAATAAAATGTGTTTGTATAAAAATAATTTTGATGAATGAAGATATAACATCTGAAGGAAGATACAATTGTTACCTTCTTATTCATTGATTTTATCCTTATTAGTTATTGCAAACATAGTCTTTGTAAAACTCAGTACAATTGTACATGTAATTAATAGTTGGTGTACTTTGATGAGGGTGGAGTGGAGTCACACTTCACTGATTTTCCTTAATAATTTTTTTTTGAGGATTGTTATGATTTCTTATAAAAATTTTTTTGCATGACATCAGTTTCTTTCAAATGGTTGGCTCTTACTCGGAGGCGAATCCACATGTATCAAATAGGGGTCAATTGACCCCCATTCATTTTAAAAACTAATTATTATATATGTTACTTTTGTATATTTTATAGTTAAATATTAAGGGTACCTAATAAATGATTCCCGTTGATTCTCTGAAAAATTTATATAGTTGACCCCCATTCATTTTTCAAGAAAAAAATAGACTATTAAAATGTGTATAACTTGGAGACATATAATACTTTATATTTTTGACCCCCATTAATAAAAATTCTATCTCCGCCCCTGCTCTTACTAATATAAAAACAGGGGGCAAATTGAAAACAAAGTATTTAGTAATGAATTTACTCGATGACAATATAATTAGGGATCATTCATATTGAAATCTGTCCAAGAAAAACACACAAAAAAAAAATAATAATTTAAAACACACAACTCTTAAAAAATTGCAACAATATATGGCAACTCCAGTCTCTCCCCATGGTGTTAAACCGAAAACCTGTACAACAAACCCTCTAAAGCTATTAATAGAAAACAGAGATACTGGCATTAGTTAATGATTTTGAAAATAAAATGTGAAAGGAAAAAACAAAGATGAAGAAAGGAAATAGCCAAGAGCAGGGATGGTCCTGTACTTTTTATGGAGCTTTTCGGACTACATGGAGCTACATTAATAGAAAATTAGTTGCTTTAAGATTCGTTCTTTGAGATCTGAATGGTTCAGATTTTTCACAGATCAACTAAAATTTTAAGATTTTTAGGGAATGTGAACTCCAAGAGCAGTGGGGTTTAGAGATCTCCAACAAGCTTAAAAATTCAGATCAACACACAACAATTAATCACTTCTCTAATACTCCAAGAGCGCATGAGGTCCCAACATTAACTATACATAAAAGTTCCTATCACTGGAAATTTACTCATTAGAAATCTATGATGGACTACACATAAATATGTCACTTTGTTGATTATATTTATAACTTTTTTTTATATAATTTTGATGTAAAAGTACACTTAAAACAAAATAGAGGGCATAGTTGATGGCACAAATTAACCAACACTGGAGAATGTTAGAGGCTGTAAATTTCAGGAAACCATCCAAGTACAATGTGGCATATGCTAATTAAATAAATTTAGATATATATATGTTGGCTGTAATATAAGTTAAAACAATATTTTTCATTTAAAAAAAAATTATTTCGAAGAGTCGGAACCCATTAACCATTTCAATTAAATAACATCTAATATTTTTAACTTTGAGGTTTAAATCAGTATTGTCAAATCTCCTTAGTACTCCCACATCAATTGAACCAGATAGAGTACTCTCACATCAATTCTGTAACATATTATTTTATGCTGGTGTACTGCTCAAACCAAATTTTGGTAGAGACTAGAGAGACATAGTTAGCCTTGTGAGCCCTGGTGCATCGAAAGATTGTACAATGACTGATAAGGCTCAGCATTAAAGTCACACATCTCGGTCTGCGTTGATCCGGTCCAAAGCCCCGTTTATTTCATCGACTTTACTTTTTAGGAGGATCATCTCTTGGTGCTTGTTTTCGAACCTCGACAAAAGACAACTCTGGAAAAATTTGCCGAGATCATCGTTCTCCATTCTTGTAAATAAACAACTTCTTACAGTAAACATACATTAGACATTTCTTAAACTCTTCGGTTTGTATCTAAGACTCAGAATATCTCGTATCAGCATTATATCAACCTCGTACCTTCGATATATATACAAGGTACGTACAAAAGAGTTTTGGAAACCAATCAATAGAATTTTCTGTACACACTCAATATTTGCGGTGTTACATGTTGTTTGTCTAATAATAGTTATCAAACCTAAGTACTATAATTATGAATATACCTAAATTAACTCATATCTTTGATCCTCTTGGGTTTTTATCCATTCGTTTTCTTCACAAAATGGGCATCTTGTCACGACGCTCTAGTTATCTAATTATGCACAAATTAAGTTTTCTCAAAAATATATAGAGATTGACACACACGCTTAAACCTTCACTCATACTTCTTCTCATTTGGATACTTGAATCACATCGGGTAATTACATATACATCTTACCTATTTTCCTTTTCATTTGTTCAAGTACCTCTGTTAACTAATGCAGATTATCTTCCCTTTTTGTTTATATTTTGTACATTTGGTTTCATGCATGATTTAATTAGATACATGACAAGAGGATCAAAGATGGAGCTTCTCATGGGACATTGTACAAAACACATTGCAAAGAGTAAAGCAAATTTAGATAGTATTGTACATGATTGCAACTCCATTAAAAAATTCATGGATTATAGTAACAAGAGCAAGCTGACAATGAGCGAATGCTGTACGGTTAACAAGATTTTCTCTCATTTTTTTTAATAGGACTAATTCTACTAACTTTTTTATTAAATCAAGACGAAAATTTTGCTCTCATTTTAGATAGCTTATTTGTCTTGAAAGTAAAATTAATTTCTCTGTTTTTCCTTATTTCTTTTGGCAGTAGTGGGATTCGGAATGTTTGCTTTAACGGGGTTTATCGGCTCTGCATTATATACAGCTTATTGCAATTATAATTGCCCAATTTGTAGAAGTGAAAGGGAGAAGTATAAAGAGCTTGCCAAATCACCTTTTCAGAGAATTATGCATCCACCTATGTACTTAAACATTGTTACAATCAAATATAAGAAGCCTTGAGATATATATGTACTGTAAGTTTAGCAATTCTTCTTAGAGTTAGCTTCTTTCCAATTTGTACCAGTTCATTAAGAAGCAATTCTTCTTTGAGTTAACCTCTGCTCAGCTTCTTCCCAATTTGTTCTTCCATTTTATCATGAAAGCATAAATGCAGGACCTCAAATGGAGGGAGCAGTGTAGATACACACATATATAAACTGTTTAAATAAAATTTATCGCCTACATTTGATGGACATATTCCAAAATAAAATTGTGTATTTTTAAATCAATTCCAATTAGGTGCAGAATTAAAAAGTGTGTTTAAATCAATGGAATTTGAGGGCTGGACCCTCATGTTTCTCTTTCAAAAAAAAAAAAAAAGTTTGTTTAAAAAGTTTAATGCGGAGGCTGAAACATAAAATACATAATGTGTGAAAATACATGTGTGGCCCCTGGAATTTGAACTAAAATAACTACAACCACTAAATGGAATTTCAACCACTAGGTTACAAGCACACATGTAACAATTTTTGAAGAGAACTGAATGATATAAAAACTTAAAATGAAATTATATTAAATTTTAATATACATGATTAAAAAATTTGAATCATGGGGTTGCTAAGCAGCCTGCGCTACCATTAGCTCCCTGTATTGGTTTTGTTTCTAATAGGCGTCGTCAATTAAGGACAAAGAACTGTTACTCAATTGCAGTTTATGTAATGCAAATATGCATCCCTTCAAATCATACATTCGCCTTGTACCCAGTACTTTTAATCTAGCTTTTTATTCTGACATAATTTCACAGAGAAACATTAGTTATCTAAAATTTCACAATTTATTTACCTGAAAAACCTTAGTGCACTTCCAGAAGCAAAGGAAAATTTCATCAGAAATGTATAAAATTGAAAAATTAAATAGCCAAGGAAGCATTGTTGGAACAGTGATGAATTTTGCCAAATAAATAACTGAAGTAGCAATAACTGAAAGCAAATATATGTATAAATTTAGGACCGCGACAAAAATTTCACAGCCTAGATATTTATAAAATCAGAGTAAAATTTTCTTACTTTGTGTGTATTTTTTTATTTTAAAAAAGACATAAAACCCGTTGCATTAGCAACGAAGTGTTTTAATTACATCACATCCTACTTAGTTCAAATTTAACTCAGATTAGACCCCATTGATCCAGGTGAAAGGACTGCCATTAAAGGCTAGTCCAGACGTTTACTTCCGTGACCAAATTCGCAAAATACCTCCTTGAGAATTATTACAATTATAAGAGGCAGAGTTAGACTTTCAAACTATGGAGATCAAATATGAATAAGAGTCAATCATATAAATTTTTCATGCACAGAAAGGGGTTAATTTACAGTATATGTGACATTTTACTCTAAATTGTATAAAAAAATCATACATGTATACAAAAAAAGTTAAAATAAATGGAGGTCAGACCACCAATTCTCTGCATCTGCCTCTGACAATAACCATAACCACAAAGACACAAAAGGAAACAGTCATTATGCTACTAATAGTTTTGGAAGGCAGTAATAGTAAAAGTAGTGTTCTCATTTTGGATCATCAACTGTCTGTACAGGTCTCTCCATGAATCCTCTGTTAGTATCGACAATTTGGAAAAGCAACGGTCAGAACCTATTCCAATGTTCATTCGGATTACCAATTCTAAGTTCCACCTTTTTAGGTCATAACTAGTGTATCCGTAAATTAGAGGCTTCAAGTCTCAAATTGAGGTTTAATCATTAACTCTCAATGAATATGCTGGATCTTTGGTGTAATAAACTCTGAATGCATCTGCCTTAAATTTCTCACCGGCCATAGTGTAGAGAAATGAATAATTTTGTCCAATAAACTACATTTTGATAAATAATAAACATCTGTAAGTGATATACTATTCACAAAATTAGATTTCTAATTTAAATAATTAAATAAGAAAAAAATAATTACTTAGTTAAAAAATTAAATAAATAAAATTACCAAAAAATCGTCTCAAATCACCTCTTCTCTTCCTCTTTCTCTTATTCTTTTTCTCTTCTGTTGGATTTTAGTTAGTTGTGGGTGTGGGAGGAGAGAGAAATAGTGCTTATATAGCATGTTTCAAACTACATTTTGGTACAAAATCGCTGTTTTAAGGAGATTCTGGACCATCCGATAAAATGATATTGTATCTATGTAAAAGAATAATAAAATAATATCAAAAAATATAAAATTTGGTCTCCAAGTATATTTTATTATGAATATCATGTTTAGCAGTTCGGATCGACTGTTCGGATTTTGAAAACGGAGATAAAGGATGTGGAGCATATTGGAACACAAAATGATGATGCATTTGAAATCTCCTCTTTATATATTAATTTTTCATAATTTCTTTGACAACAACATGGAAAAAAAAATTAGAAAGTTATTTCTTTTTCACAAACTTTTTAAAAGATGATACGCTAACATCAATTTTTTTTTTTGGGATCATCTTGCTTTAAATAGTAGCAAAAAGAAAATACTAGTACTAGCATTGTTATTGGAGAGTGGGGATTGAGAACTATTATTATTCTAACTCGTTTTCTTGTAATTAGAATAATTCTGGCGTACATAAAAAAATTGACGGTTCATCCAATTTTGTCAAATTAAATGTAATTTAAGTACTTTTGGAATAAAATTGAACGTACAATCACATAATTTAAGGGATCATTGGACACTTCAAACAAAACGATACCACAGGAATAAAACCAACTTGATATTTTACCACATCAAGGTCTATACAATTAAGTCCGAAATTTTTATTAATAGAAATTAAATAAAAAAATATTAAAAAAAGGAGAGATTCCAGAAAATCTTGAAATCTAAGTAGAACGGGTTAAATTATCCCGTCCCTACGGATGGAACAATTTATCCCGTCCCACTTAATCAAAATTCTGTCTCCCAACTAAATTAACTAAACCAAACTAAAAAAATAAATTAGATGAGGGATGGTACAAAGCATCCCGTCCATGCCCAAAAAAAAAGAAAGACCAAGAACGTTACAGATCTTCCCGTCTCTGGAGCGAAAAAAAGAAGTATACGGTTGTGCCTTTTCTTTTATGATGCTGATCAATAAAATAAATACTAACTAAATTTGGTAATAGCGAGATTAATAGAAAACCCAATACACTAAAATATCAAAGTTTTTTAATAAATCTTTAAACACAATCTTGGCCCATATACTGCAAGATATTACATCATAAAAGAAAAGGCACAACCATATACATCTTTTATCATATACATCTTTTATGTTTCATTGATCAGCATCTCTGAATTCCGAAAGTTTATCTCTTGAGATAACTTCTTAATTTGTTTCGCTCCAGCCTTCAGGGACGGAAAGATCTGTACCGTTCCTGTTCTTTTTTTTTGGGGCACGAATGGGATGCTTTGTACCGTTCCTCATGCATCTAATTTTTTTTACTGCTAGTTTGGTTTAGTTAATTGAGTTTGGGAACATACAACTCAGTTTATTTAATTCTTCAATATTTTTAGTTCCGCACGACCGGAAACATATTTTATTCAATGCCGCACTAGTAATTAATAAAGAAACAAATATGTGTTCATGAAAACTATGGATATTAATAAATCCCTTTCAAAAATATGGACAATATTGATCCCAACGAATACTGATTCAAATACTACGTACGTAATTTTGCTTGATTTAATGAGACATGATCTTTATTGTAGCATGATCATTTGCGTGACAATATTTTTTTTTTGACGGTGTAGTAGGATTGTGGCATGATTCAAGCGACATATTTATCATGACTCTTTAATTGATTAATTAGAAGGACACATTTGTGTGACAAACAATCACAACTCATAATATATATCACACATTTGTGTGACAAACAATCACAACTCATAATATATGTGTGATATGCTTATTAGTAATATATATTTGAGCAATTTCTTTGTCTATTTAACGCAAGTAGAATAAAAACCATTTTTGAATAATTCAAACAAATAAATACATACAAAATACATACTTTGAAGTAAAATATTGGAGAAAACTAATTACAGAATAATATCAAGTAATTTTATTATTAAGTAATTTTATTATTAAAATGTTATATATCGTTTTTCTTTTCACTAAAGTTTAATATGTTATACATCATTTGCCGGTGGATTTGTTTCCACTACAGCATGTGTGGTGTATTATGAACGCAAGATTACGTCTTTAATACTAGAACAGCTGCAGAAGCAACAACAAATCACAGAAATCCAGATGAACCCCGAGGTCAATGTTACATATCCTGCGCTCGCTACACCAGCTCCGCCAGCCATGGCAGGATCAAACTTGATGAATTGAAACCTATTTGGATCACGGCGTCCGATCGAAATCCTGGCCTGGAGCTGCTTTAATTTTCGTGAAGATTCTGATTTGACGGCCCAGATCGAATAGGAAATATTATGCTATTCCCAACTTGTTTAAAACCCGATTTGGATCAATAGTTCTTCCCTCTCTCTGCCTTTTTAAAGATTCTTTCTTTCCACTCTGTCTCTCTCTCTATCTCTTGACTTTCTGTTGGATTGCTCATTAATGGCCAATCGTGCGATTATAATGCTCCATAACACCAGGGTGTCTAGAGTAATTGTCACTGGTATAGTGCTCTCTCTCTCTCTATCTCTATAAATGTGATTTTTTTAGATTGAATTTCAATCGCCTTTTTCTACAGCTTTCATTTCGGGCATGATTACTGATGGATCAGTTTCCGGTGGGGCATGTGTTGTATTTTACGAAAGAAAGATGACATCTTTGGCACTAGAATAGATTCAGAACCAGAAGCAGATGATATACATCTATGTGAAGCCCGAGGTAAATGTCAACTATCCTCCGCCTGCTACACCACCTCCACCGGCCGCAGCAGGCTATCCAGCCCCACTGGCCGCGGCAGGCTATCCAGCCGCCGGCCATGATAGATCCATCAGCCCTGCCAGCTCCTCCGGCCCCGCCCGCTACAGGAGCCACGACAGCTGCGCCAGCCAAGCTTGCCCCACCTGAGCACAGGAAGATGACCTGGTGGGGGCTGTGGGGTGGCCGTTGAAGTCATAATTCATCAGAAAGGAAAGATTTTCGGTATTGGTTGATAGTTTAATTCAAACATTTTTTTAAATAAATCGATGCGATATGTTGATGGTGATGATATTCACCATTCATTGATAGTTTTACAGATCCATTTTGGGAGTGATATTCATTGATAGTTTTAAATAAGTTTGTTGATTGGTTATAATTGTAATTCAGCTATTGAATTTTGTTGTCTTGTATTGATCTTGATGGAATTAAAATTTTCTCCTGTAAAGACTATGGCCCAATTTTTACCCCCATTTAAAATTGATCTCCCCCCTAAAACCTCCATTCATACAAAACAATTTAGACTATACTAATATAAAGATCCCACTTAGACACTGTTTCATTAAAACATGGCATAAGATTCGGTTATTTGCTACATAAACCTCAAAACCAAAATAGATTCACATATGAATCATGTATTAATCTTGGCATACCAATATACCAAAATGCATTGGTACCAGTCCTAACTGCATCCATTAACTTACTTTTTTAACATAAACGAATACAACCGTCAATTATTAAAGAAGAATAATTACAATGTGGCCCTCAAAACCTTGGTAATATTAGAAATCAAGAATGATAAGCAGGTTAAACATTTTTTTTTTGAAACAAGGTTAAACATTTATTTCAACTCAGAATTACTTTTTTGTCAGAATCTGACTTTGCATTCCATATACGGAATTAGTTTTTCACTCATTTTCATAACCATTTGATCACAAATTTTTTTTTTTTTTGTCAGTATCTGGCTTATTCAACCCATTTTCCATATTTCACTCACTCTTCAAATAATCTGGCTTGTTCATTTCTTTTGAACAAATTATTCTTTTGTTGGAATCTTGTAATCATAAATCAGCAATATATTCTTTTGTCAGAATATTTTTAATTGGTATTTCATCATTGGTACCGATTTCACAATTTATTTTATTTCACTCTGTGCTCCACTAAGCTTATCAGTTTATTGTATGATTGATATTTGACCCTTGGCACCGATTTCATGTTGGTATAAATTTTCATAATACTCGGATAGTTATAATTAATTGAAATAAATCAAATTGAAATAGCGTTATCCAGATCGTGCGAAGCACTGTCCTTAATATTCCGTCTCATCATGCAAGATGGAACTGCAACCAAGATAATCCGGGTTTGTTGCTCCTTAGGCTGTGCTCCGCAAACCAAGTACGGAGAGGAAGGGGAAAGAAGAGAAAGGAAGGGGCGCCCCGGCTCGTTACTTCGCTACAGTAAAACCTACACCCCGAATCGGAGGGTACAAAGTTCGGAGCTTTTGTACGAGGCTTTCTCTTCCGTTACCCTCGCTACAGGACCCGCGTTCCTTCCTTTCCCTCTCCGATAACCTCTTCTGGAGCAAGTAGATGGTCGTGGGCAGACCGAGATTGTGCCGACTTCCCCTTCCTTCCCTTTAATGAAGGAGTTTTCCCCCTCTCTGGAGCACAGCCTTAGGCACGCCATGGAAGCAACTGACGATAACTCCACAATATCCAGCAGTTGATCAGATTATTATTTTAGTTAATTTGGTAGGAATAGAAATAAGATATTTACTCGATCCATCCCCATATCAAAATCAGAGAAGAGAGAGTACACTTTATAAATTGTGGGAAGAAAAGAAACTCCTCAGAGTAATGTAATTAAAAGGTCTCAATCAAAGATAAAACGGTCATCTGATATAAATGGAATTGAAGCGGAGAGTAAAGAGGTCCTACTGGCGCCTCTTAATATTTCATTTACTCAATGGCTATTATCAAATGTAGAAACTGAAATTCAATTAATTAGATATAAGAATTTCTAGTTTAGCCCTCGAATATGTAAATATTACAAATGGATATTTTAAGCAAATATAAGAATTTTGAGTTTTCAAACTAAAGTTCCAACATTTCACATTTTCCTCTTTTATTTCTTTTTATTTCGATCTTTGCACTGCACTATTAGCTTGTGAGTCTTGAAAATGAAAATCAAGTGGCGACCTTCGCCAATCAAAACAGTTTCTTCAGGATACAAGAATATCAGAACCAGTTATGCAAAACTAAAAGAAGACTGTCTGTAAATGCGTTTCATATTGTTTAGAGAGGATTGAACTCAATATCTCTTAATTAAATGGTAATGAATCATCTAATTGTATTTAGGAATATATATATTTTCTTTTGCAGGTTTTAACTGGTTTTCTTTTTTGTATTTATTTTATTTTATTGCTTTCTGTCTTCTTCTCATGCTTTTGATGAACATTTTTTTACTATTTTGTGATGATATTTTAGTATTTACAAATCTCAAGTTCTTTTTTTAAATCTGATAAACTCTGATAAAACAAACAATTTATGAGAGTAAAAAAAATTAGTTACCACTTCCAAGTGCTTGTACCGGTCCAGACCTTCTCCGTACCAGTACAAAAAATGAATTAAGCAGTATGTTTTAATAAAAGATTTAAATGTCTGCGCATATATTTTTTTTAGAACTATCAGAGCATACAGATGATCATCATATATATCCACGCTTAAAGCTTGCTTATAATTTTTGAATTTATAAGATAACAAGAACAATCTAATCGATTTGGGGTTGGATAATAAAAAGGTTAATTGAATGTTAGCTAAAATGAAACTCCATGTCATTGGTACCAATGAAGATGATGGCGGGTCAGTAAAAAATATAAAATAATGATAAAAAAAAAAAAAAAAAAACGACAACAAAGAATCTGTTTCAACTTAGAGAATCAAATAATATGCTAATGCTATTAAAAATCTTGTTTAATAGGTGCTAACATTTTTGGCTCTGTCTACATCACAGCATGTCTATTACTAAGGCGGTCAGTTATTCCTAAGGCCGTAGATTCTGAACCTTTTGACCCTCCATATTTAATCCAACGGTCAGTTATTCCTAAGGCGGTCCTATTACTGTTGAACCGAACAGTAGCCGCCATGCACAGGATAATAGTTTGCCTTGAGATTTTTTTTCATTTTAAAGCGGGAGGTTAATTTACTGTGTGACCCAAAAATTTTATTTGCACCATATTTTGAGTTTTAAGTGATTTGATTCGAGCTAAATTATATAATGAATAAGGAATTCTATTTTGAAACAATAAGACTCACCTGAATAATAATGACATGTACATTAACTGTAAAACAGGTCTTACAGAACAGGAATCTCCGTTTAAAATAATAAATAATCTGCGACTTATTATTTAAGAAATTAATACCCTAGGCCGACACAGATCATACAGAACATGTATCTATGGTTCAGAAATCCGAAAGGCTAAATGAACTACATTCCACAATTACATAGGTAAAGAGAACACTAACACGAGGAAAAGAAAGTGATAGTAACATTGTTATAGTCCGTAAAATTTTTAATTTTTAATTAACAAACAAATTACAAATTTTGGCTAATTAAAAATTTATTTTTAGAATCAAATTATGAATAAACAATTAAAAAAAAAGAACATAACGAATTTCAATTTCACTAAATTAATTATTCTTCTAAAATTAAATCAGTATGTTAGGTTTGGAACGAATAAAGAGTAACGATTAGAATTTTACATAATCACATGAATTTAAAATACAATTTTCGTGACACAAAAAAAATGTTTTCACCCATAGTTTAATTATTGTTAAATAATTAAAAACAACGATTAGTATTAGTTATTGAATTAAAACAAATTTGATAATAAAATCTAAACTAATTAAAACGTAATCTAATTGATAATTAAAATTTCCAATATATGAAGATCAAATTAGATTTATAAAATGTATTTGAAACTAGAAATTCAAAGAGGATTGAAATTTTACAAGAATAAATTAGGTTATATTACAGAAATTATATCTAACCCCATTGATAAAAAATAAAAAGAATTCTACATCACATCATGACTCTTTAATTGATTAATTAGGACACATTTGTGTGACAAACAATCACAACTCATAATATATGTGTGATATGCTTATTATTTATATTTGAGCAATTTCTTTGTCTATTTAACGCAAGTAGAATAAAAACCATTTTTGAATAATTTAAACAAATAAATACATACAAAATACATACTTTGAAGTAAAATATTGGAGAAAACTAATTACAGAATAGTATCAAGTAATTTTATTATTAAAATGTTATAGTTTTTCTTTTCACTAAAGTTTAATATGATTTATCATTTATGTTAACATTCATTATTATAAGCTTTCATGAGACCTGTGCATGTCTTATTAGAACAGGCTATTTTTGCTCCAGTAATGGCCAATCCTTCAAATAAGATGAGACTTGTATACCCGGATGGAAGAATGATTGAGCTAGCCAATCTTGAGATGGGAATGCTCCGTGCCACAAGGTTGCCAAGAGGATTTGTCACTGGTACAGCTCTCTCTCTCTCTCTCTAAATTTGAATTCTTTAGATTGAATTCAATCATGTTTTAATCTTGTATTAACTTCAATTGCCTTTCTACAGTTTTAATCACTGGTATTATTGCCGGTGGATCTGTTTCCACTGCGGCATGTGTGGTGTATTATGAACGCAAGATCACGTCTTTAAGACTAGAACAGGTGCAGAAGCAACAATAAATCACAGAAATCGAGATGAACACGGAGGTCAATGTTACATATCCTGCGCTCGCTACACCAGCTCCGCCAGCCATGGCAGGCTATCTTAACCCCGCTGACCGCAGCAAACTATCCAGCCCCGCCGGCCACTGCAGTCCCTCCTGCGACGGCTGCGTATCCGACAACGGTAGCCTATCCAGCCCTGCCGGCCATGACAACTGAATTAGGTTATCTAAATTAGTAACCTAATTTTGTGAATAGTAGATTACTTACATATATTTACCATTTAACAAAACGTAGTTTATTGGACAAAAATGTTCATTTCAATACACTGTGGTGAGAAGTTTAAGATAGATGTATTCGGGGTTTATCACACCAAAGATCTAGCATATTCATTTATAGTTAATGATTAAACCTCAATTTGAGACTTGAAATCTCTTATTTATGGATACACATGACCTAGTAAAATTATGAAAATTTTATATATATAGGTCCGGTTTGACAAGTGACAACAACATGGAAAAAAAATTAGAAAGTTATTTCTTTTTCACAAACTTTTTAAAAGATGATATGCTAACATCAAACTATATTAAGTGTATTGATACTAACTTATTAATCACTGCAAAAGTGAATATTCTAAAGAAAAATTCAAATGAATAAATTCATCATACATGCATTGCAAAATGATAAATGAGTAAAATAGAATTGAATATTCAAATAATAACAAAAGAGATGGGCTATGGTGAGTTGTGAAATAAGAATCTTGTTTTACTTCACGCTCATATCTCCATTTTCAAAGACCAAATAGTTGATTCGAACCGCTCAATAAGATATTTATATTGAAATATCCTTGGAGACCAAATTTTATATTGTTTTGAAATTTCTTACTATTTTTTTCTAAATATTTCAAAATCACTGTTTTTAATGATTTTGAACCATTCAAAAACAACAGTTTTCCACCTATCTTAAAAAATAGTAATTTTTTTCAAAAAAATGTAAAATTTAGTTTCCGAGCACATTTCAATATGGATATCTTGTTGAGCGGTTCAAATCGACTATTTAATCTTTGAAAATAGAGATGTGGGTGTGAAGAAAAAAAAAATCCTTACTTCGTAACTCACCATAGCCCATCTCATAATAAAATACATATAATTTTAGTACACCATCTTAGAAAAAAGAGAAATTTAGTTATTTTTCCGTCCAAACTTGAAAATTAGTTATTTTCTCATCTAAAATCACTCATTTTATTAATATGTCCATTTCTAAAGTTTTCTACTATAAAAAAAAATCAAAATTATGGTACTGTACTTGTCATCGTGAGATGTTAATCTGACATTATTATTTTTTCTCTTTGGGACAAATTTAGAGACAATATTAGAGATATATTGCATGTACGAGTACTCTTTTATATTTTAGAAAAATCAGACTTAGCATGTCATGCGCTCCAATGAGCAATGAGTATAGAGAAGCTACAAATATTCCTAAAAAATATTAATTTTGAGTTTGCTAAAATATTATTTTGCTGATTGTGAATATAAACAGTATGAATGCATATGTATTGAGGTCGGAAAATATTACATAATGCTCTTCTTTTTCAAAACATAGAACAAAATATCCTCCTTCTAAAATTCTTTACAAAAATACCCCTGTTGGCCCCACATTTCCCTCATCTTCCCCTCATCCCTCCCTCCCTCCCTCCCATTTATTTCTATTTACTCCCCCTTTATTGTTCTAAACTTATACTTTTGTTTTATATATGCAATATTAATATAGTTTCACACTTGACAAAAAATTTGTTAGCACTTTGATATTACATAAATAAATATTTTACAAATTAAAGATTAAACATTTATTTGTCAATAGTTGATTCTAAATAAACTTAAAACATACTAAAGGTCAATAATTAGTTAGTTAAAAAATGACTTTTTTTTGTTAATAATTGAATATGCTTAAACAAATAAAGGCGCTGATGCTTATTATTATTTTCTTTAATTTACTAATTGCTTATCTTTTTTGAGTTTTGCTGACAAACTTGGTGATAATTGGTACACTATGATTGGTGAATAAGTTCAGGATAATCCAACTTACGATGCACAAATCCATTTTTTTAAAATTAATTATTTGTAATCTATGTCATTTTATCTCTACAAATATATATTTAAAATATTTGAACTTTGTCTTTTGTATTATCATAGTGAAATGTCCTATGTAAAATTTTTTTTTGTATTATCATAGTGAAATGTCTTTTGTATTATCATAATGAACTTTGTCTTTTGTATTATCGTAGTGAAAGGAACAAGGAGTTGATAGAAGTTTCTATAAAAGTCATTTATATGATTATTGAATTATACCATATTTCATAAGATAGATACATGTAAAAAAAAAATGTTAGATGCTCCGAATATGTCTAAGTACATAAGAGATATTAATTTTATATGGATAATATTAAATATATAAAATATAAGTATAAGCTTAGAATAATAAATTAGAGTAAATAAGGAGGAGTGGAAGGGAGGGAGGGAGGAGAGAAAGAGGAGGAAATATGGGGTCCACAAGGATATTTTGTTAAGAATTTTGGAAGGAGAATATTTTGTTTTATGTTTTGAAAAAAAAAAAGACATTATGTAAATTTTCGCCTTGGGGCCCACATGGAAGTGATTCTCCTGCAAAGGTCACCTTGGGGCCCACATGTGGCGGCTTTGTTTGTTGTTACTGTTCAGTTCAACAATAATAGGACCGCCTTAGGAAAAACTGACCGTTGGATTAAATATGGAGGGTCAAAAGGTTCTAGAATCTACCTTCTCTTACATCCTGGGTAGGAGGCATGCTGTGATTTAGCCAGAGCAAAAATTGTTAGCAACTAAAACAAGTTTTTTTTATGGAGGAATTGATTTTATGTGACACTTTTGTCTCTCTCCCTTTTCTCTTTGATTGAGAAGAGCGAGAGAGAGAGAGCGAAATATAGAGGAGCTATATATTTTTGGCAGCTACTGCCAACATTTCAAAAAAAGAAATATAGAGGAGCCTATCTGATCTCTTATTTTCCTAAAGATCTTGCACGAATCTAAACATATAAGTTGGCTAACAAGAATGTGATTTTCTACTACTATTTGTTTTATGTTGCTGCAACTTCAATTTGTTGCAGTGTTGCAGATAAATTTGCCCATTATACATTTATTTTTGAAAATTTTATAACTTCAAATTTAAATTTTAAATGTTAAAATGAAAGAAATTTAAAATAAAATTGTTAGATATATCTATATTATTTTTACTATGCAACTATAAAAAATTACAATATTTCAACTTTGTTTTATTTTATAACAAGAGTTTGCAGTAATGTGTTTAATTAATTTCTAGATGTTGATTTTTTAACTTACTGATTGATATAAAAATAAATCTGAAAATTAATAAAAAATTTATGTGTACACAGAGAAAATAAAATAGATTACATACAATAATTTCATTTTAGCATATAAATTTTATAATTTTTTGTTATTGTAAACTTGAATATATGGAGATATGATTGAGACACAATAAATTAAAATATGTGGACCCTCTTATATAAAAATCAAATTAAAATACATCCTGTTAGGGATGAGTAAATCGCTCATAATTCCTGACTCGCTCGTTAAAAGTTTGCTAACAACTTGCTAACACCTCACTTGTCAACTTAATGAATCGAGCATGAACATACCTCAACTCGCTCACAACTCACTCATTAAGAACTGAGTTACATGTTACATGAAATCATGTCACATCCAATCCCAACCGGATCAAACCCAAACCCAAATCAAACTTTGTAGGTCTATGATAAGGAAATAACTATATGTATGTGACATGTAGGGCCGCGAGACAATGAGAAGATAGTTGATTGATTTTGTTAAATTTGTTTATGGACAATTTTTCGTTAAATTATGTAATGTTTAAGCAGGTTGGATTATGACAATTTGTTGAATTCTTTCAATATTAATTAGTTTTTGAATAATGTATCTGAAACAAAAAAATTCAAAACAAAATTTAAATTTCCTATAAGTTTGATTTCTTAACGACTTGCTTAATGAACACGAGTCAACTCAAACATTTAACGAACCGAGCATGAGTACAGCTGTCAATTCGGTATTGTCTTCTCAACTCGAATCGACTCACTTTATTAAGCTAATGAACC
The DNA here is from genome assembly GCA_964058825.1 of Carex arenaria. Taxonomy (NCBI): domain Eukaryota; kingdom Viridiplantae; phylum Streptophyta; class Magnoliopsida; order Poales; family Cyperaceae; genus Carex; species Carex arenaria. The sequence goes on from CAXKVW010000795.1 coordinate 80,874, forward strand.
GAACACGAACATACCCCAACTCGCTCAAACTCACTCAATACATTAATTGTGAAGTTTCTGTAGTATAAAATAAGATCGTTAATTCTCAATCAAAAATAGAGTTGCTAAATGAACTAATGCTATTAACTTATGCAACCAAACAACCAATTAGTATCTTGGTATACTCTGCATATAAGACACTGAGAACTGGATCTGTCCATTTTTCAGACAATCAATGCAATATTATAGAAGCGGTTAATTGTTGTGTTGAAATGAATTATAAAGAGAATTCATTTTTTTGTTTAATTATTACAAAAGTTAATTCATATATATATTTTTTTTGTTCGGGTTTTTGGACAAATTTTAATTTGAATGATCCCTAACTATATTTATCAAGTAAATCATTACTAAGTACTCTGTTTCTCATTGCAAAACATAAGAATTAATCAAAATTCAAATACAAGAAATGGTCCAAAATAATATAACAAAGATGATTATATAAAAAAAACTATGGTAGATTTGATACATAACCAAAACAGAGCATGAGGGTTTGTATCCTCCTCTAAAAAATATAATTAGAATATTATGACTATTATTAAATTTATTTTATAATTTAACATGTAATGGTTGTTAGTACCAACTTAAAATACACTAAATTATAGATCAATTCTCAATTCTATAATTCCTCTGTTCCTTTGCTATTCTTGCCACTTTGTTTTACAAATTACAAAACCAGCGCCAAGGTTTCAAGAAACAAAGAAATTAAGAAAGAGCATGAACTCCTCTCTCTCTCAACATTGATCCTCTTTCTCAAGTCTCAACCTCTTCTCCCCGCAAGTTTCTATACGAGCCGGATCTCCTGTATACCCTCCATAGATAATTGTACAATCTTTTCTCCCTCTCTAGGCCTCTACTCTGTTGATAGTCTTTCTCTGTTTTCCTTCGCTTTGCACCTAATAAGCAAAATCATGATCTTGCATCCTTTCTTGTTTATTTCTTTTACAACCAGGCTACAGAAAAAGAGATACATGCATGATGGAAGCGTCAAAAGAAGAAAAGAAGTTTTCTTGTAGTTTTCCTAGTTATCAGGATCTCGGTGGCCATATGGGGTGCCACTACTCTGGTGATCTCAAGAGGAAGAAGAAATCCGCTTATGAAACTGAAGAACCAGAGAATCTCACCTGTGAATCTAAACCGAAAGATGTTGCACTTGCATGGCCATTATTAGATCTGAACAAGAAGCCTGATTGGTGGGAAAAAGAATCGCTGAAAATTGACATTCCTGAATTTGGAGCTGAAGAAGTTGGACCTAAATCTCTTTCCCTAGAGACGTGGCTTACGGATAGAGAGAAAATTCAGGTGACAGATCCAGACTCAGAAGAGAAGGAACAGATCGAACAAGCAGCCAAACCAGAATCTGAGACTGATGTTTCGCTTACTGTACCTGTCCACAGGACATTGAATCAACGGCAGTTAATTTGTTCCCCTTTTCAATTGTGATGGTTATAATCTGAAAAGCAATTTGGGTTGGGCAACAATAACATGGAGGAGATCATGGTTTTAATATAAGGTTGTTCTTTCTGATTTAGCAAGGAATCAGGTGTCAGTGGTGGATACTTCAAAATGTTTCAAGTTATGTTTTCTAATTTCTCTGAAACAAAAGTAGCTGCTGCACCTTTATTCTTTTGTTTAATACATGGAGCTGGATGGTGAAAAGGATTCACAGATATTGTTTTTATTAGTGGTTAACTGAATTAAAGTTTCTGAGCAGCTTTATTTCTTTGATTGCCCTTACTGTTCTTTGCTTGGTTGATTATTCATATCTTCTATTCTCTGGAAAATTATTTTTCTTCATTTACAGAGAATGATACACGTAATTGATGTATCATTTGGTAGATTTTGTATACTCTATTATAATTTTATTGATAAGTATAAGCTGATTTCAACTTGTACGCAGTTTATGTATGTATACAGATAAGTATAAGCTGATTTCCACTTGCATGTTTATGTATGTCTTGATAAATATAAGCTGATTTCAGCTTGTTTCTAACAATGATTTGTTGTAAGCTGCTATGAAGGATGTGAAAAGATTTTCCTTTCTGAAGGCCTATTTGAATTATTTAGTTATGTGCTGGTCATTGTGGGCTAGAATAATTGGTAATTTCTCTATCCAAAACCACACTATATAAGAATCTTATAATGCCATCTTTACTGGAATGCTTAAAAATCAGTTCATACCAGAATATGACCAGTCTAGTAATGCACTGTTCCACATTGAGCAAGTATCGGTACCACTTCTTCTGTATTGATTTAGAATGCATGACGTTTATTTTTCAAGTATATATTATAACCTGGGTGTTTTTTTGTTTAAGTGATAATTTCTCTGTTTCATGGAAAGAATACTGAGATCATATTTTACAACCTTCCTCATGATCCAAAAATTTAAAAATAATCTAGAAATGGTTTTCTGGTTTAAACTGTACTTGACTTCTTTGAATCATGCCCATCTGTCTCTCAGCACTGAATTAAAAAGGTGGGCTAACTTGCGAATCATGCCCATCGTAGAACCAATTAATCTTCTAATCCTCATATAGATGGGCTAACTTGCTTTGGGAATTAAAGATTGTGTTTATATCTTTATTTTTTAAATTCAAATAGTCGATTTGAACCTTCCAACATGATCTTCATATTAAAAATGTACTTGGAGATCAAATTTTATATTTTTTGAAAAAAAATTTACTATTTTTAAATTTTTTTTTTTAAATCATTGTTTTTATGAATTTATTATTATTTTTTATTTAATGAAAACTATGATTTAAAAAAAAATCCAAAAAAATAGTAAAATTTGGTCTTCAAGCACATTTTAATAAGAATATCATGTTGGAAGGTTTCAATCAACTATTTGAACTTTGAAAATAAAGATATGAGTTAGAAAGTAAAATGCCGCATTTAATTCCCAAAACAAGTTAGCCCATCTCTATATATATAAAGTAATGCTATGATGATTTGGGTTTTACTTCGTACTTATATATTTTATTTTCAAAGTTCAAATAGTCGATTCAAACTTCTCAACACGATCTTCATATTGAAATGTGCTTGGAGACCAAAATTTACATTTTTTTTGAAAAAAATTTACTATTTTTTTAGAATTTTTGAAAATCATATTCAATGAAGTAGTGACTTGTTAGCGCAACTAGGAAGAACATAATGACGCCGCTTGAAGACAGAGCCACTCACCTCAGGGCAATAATATCATCAGCATTGCACAAGGAGATACTAATTTGCACAAGTTTAAAAAAGGAAACATGCACAACAGATAGGTTCAAATAAAATGCCAAACATAATATAACTGTCATCATACATATGCATAACATTAACATAAATATCTCTCGGAAATACCAACCGAGGTGGACCATTTTATTTTCAAACATCCACAAAGTATCGGATTAATTAACAGAAGCCGACATTTGGTAGCTCGACTCAATCATCCTTCTGACGATGTTCGCCATCTTCTTCTTGCTGGTTTTTGATACCACCACAGGTCTGCTCTTCACCAGCGACATGCATGCCCCATTTCGCCCTTGTCCTTCTCAGATCCTTTGTCTTCGCTTTCCAAAGTAGGAAATGGGCCAATCAAAGGGTGGCGCATGTGTAATTCTGTAAGATAAGGCAAAGTAGTTAAATGGTCAAGTACAATGCCATCCTCTGACACGAGCTTATCAGATTTTCGATCCCAGTGATATGATGATAAGTCAGGAGAAAAGGGATAGTTCTTCGACAAAGCAAGGAGGGTACTAGTCTTAAATGCCCTTGAACGCAGAAAATCCTGAATGATCTGAGCCTCCTGAGTTGCATTTTTGCTCTTAAGAAGCAAAATCTCCTGGTTGCGGTCGGCGAGAGATTTTTTAGCAGCCTCAAGTTTTTGCTCAAGCTTAGTGACTCTCTCCTTTTCCTGTTCAAGCGCTAGATTACTAGCGGAAAGTTCTCTATCACGCTCCTGCAGTTGGTTTGTGGGCGCACTCTTCTCTAACTCTACAGACACCATCATCTGCTCTTTTTTCTCTTTGTTTAATTTTTCCTTTTCTTGCTCCAGCACCAACTTCTCATCCTCCAAGTCCCTCACCTTATCACAGAGAAAGGTAGTTGCATCCCCATTTGTGAGTTGTAATATATCCCCTACTGTTTCTTTTCCTTTTCTGCTTCGGGGAGGATCTTGTGGAGAACTGGAGGGCTGCACACATTTGTTCTTCTTTTTTTGCCTTGTTGGAGGCACACGAGAAGCAGAACTTGGAGAACTTGAGAAATGTTTCTCAGTTGGTGGGAAAGGAGGAGAGATTGCTTGCACACTAGGTAGAGTAGGAGCTGTTCCCTCTTGCTTCTGAGGTGACAAATTTCCGGGAGTTTTCTTAGCAGGATGAGGTGCCTCTTCAGGGTTCTGTTGTTGTGGAGAAGCCACTTCCACCGTCTTAGAGAGGGGAGGCATGAGCTCCTCCTGCTTCTTCTTTTTTCTTTCCTCACCGGCACTAGATCCTGAAGAGCCAGCCTTCCTCTTCACCACGACGGCCTTCTGCATGTTCTCCTCGATGCCTCGAAAAGTGGGTATAGATTTCTTCATTCCTGCAAAACAAAATAAGGATAATTGTAATTAAAAATACTTAAATCCAGCTCTGTTTCTTCCGTCAGCAACAAGTAATTTAGTGACTTACCCATGCCATGGGAGCAATGCTCCCCTGCTAAAGTTCAACATGTTAATACAAGAATTGTTATTGAATTTCCTAATCCGAACCTATACGTACATCAGTTTGCCTTTTATATAGGCAATGCATAACAAACAAGAATAATCTATTTTTTACTATCTAGATCTTTCCATTAACTCTACACATGACACTTCAGCATCCACATCAGTTCTTCCTGCTGATCTGTCTCATGAACTTGTTAACTGCTTCACATTCATTCTCCAGTTCAGTCGATATTGCATTCTCTGTTTCTGTCTGTGTGTCACACAATACAGAGGTGGTTCCTTTCAACGGTCTTGGTAGTGATATTACCCAAGAGGGCCTCGCTCATGGGATTAGAAAAATCAGGTTCCAGTCACTCATCCCTATTGTCCCCTAAAGAGTGATTCCAGGAGGAATGGAGCCTTTACAGGGCGAAACATGAATTTTTTCAGCCCTCTGTTTTAACTGAAGGGGTTAGAATTCTATGGCCTTTACAACCCGAATATTTTCATTCACCTTCGAGATCACCTGAACAAGCCTTCTATGAGATACCGAATAGTACTATTTGGGCAAGCCAAGTCCATCTCGAGATACTTGGGTGGAAGAAACAAGGACAACTGCTTGTCAAAAATACTACTTCATATAAATAGGGACCGCTGGCCTCATTTCTTATATTATCTTAACTATATTTGAAATACCCTAAAAACCTAGTTCCTGATCCCCCACCTTTGTTAGGAGGTTTGCTCTATACCTGAGGTCCTCTGGCTACTTGCTTCCCCTTCGTGGAGTTTCCAGTATCTGATTTATGGTTCTGTTGTGAATCAAGAACAAATTTAAGATCATGTCTCTTTCTTGTCAGTGTTCTTTGTTTTCTCCGACTATTTTAAGTATTTACAAGAGCCACGACTAGCGATTGTGAATTTTGGGAGTTAGTGTGTCATGATTAGATCAAACAGAAATCAATTAAAGAGTTACCATAACCAATTTTGACTTTGTTCGAACGTTCGAAGGAAGGACAAAAGAGAAAGGGAAGCATGGTCATGACACTTGGGCAGTGAATCAAACAAGTTAAAAAAGCTGAATATTGGGACCCATTTTGTCAGAATAAACGGACTATCTAACCTCAAAGCAGAAGGAAGGATAACGGAATGAAACATTAATGACACGATGATAGGCAGACCCCAATACTCAGTATTGGAACTATCCAGGGCTCAATCAACTGGTGAAGAAAAGAGAAAGGTCATTAAAAGTAGTTGGTTTGATTTAGCCATCAGATTGCTGAGTTTCTCAGTTGACCAAGTCTCGTTAATTAGCAAGTATTAACCATTTGATAGTGTTAGAATTAATTGTAATCTTTTTGCCTATATAAAGGCAAAGCTTGTACCAAATTGATTATGTGATTCATGAAAAAAAAAATTAGTATTCAGTCCTTTCAAACACTCGTCACCATTACCGTATTCTTTGTTTCTTCTCAAATTCACTCAATACACTCACTCATTTCCATAATTACTGAGTATCCATCAATTGCAAGTTTCTCAACCGTAACACACGATCATACAAGCAAATATCTCAGGGCTCCAATTTCCCATGTTGTTTTGGGTTTTGTTCAGCTGTCACAGTCATGACATATTACACCCCTCACAAGTTTTGCTGATGCCCTCTACCAGACCCCCTACAATCACACCAGATTTCGCCTCTCCTACAAAACAATTTATCAACCTCCTCTGATAGACCACAGACTATGAGTTGTAAAACTATGCAGAAATCGGGTTTTCTTTACTCAAATCCATTTTTCTCTTCAATTTTTAAATTCCCTCTAATGCCTTCTTGGTGATTAGAATTATTCTGGCACAGATGTACAGAATTACTAACATTTTCTAAAATGTTCACCTTTTTGCAATGACGAGTCGTCTAAATTTTCAAATAATTTCATCCTTTTATTTTGATTTCTGTTTACATTAAGATCTTGAAATCAATTTCCCAAAGCATGGCATGTTTGAAGAAATTAAATGCCTATCAAAATTGCTTGTTCTCTGTGAAGTGTTAATTACATTGCCAAATTTGTCATTTTCAGTGATAAAGCCTAATTGTGTCATTTTCCTGATTGCTTGCACAGAAGTAACAACTATGAAGTGAGATCCACCAACTGTGTTAAGAACATAATTTCGTACCTACTCATACAAGGTGTTATTGGTGCCAGATTGATTATGTGTGCATGTCATAAAATGTATATATTTATCTGTTTCTACTGATACAGGATGACAACAAGTCAATTACAAGTCTTCAGGGTGACAGGAATATGTGCATAGAAAACAAAAATGGAGAGACATAGAAAACAGGATGACAACAAGCACATGCTTAACCAATATATGGGTTGGAGAGACATAGAAAACACACTCACTTAGAGTGAGTGTGCGAGTGTGTGAGAGAAAAATTTAAAGATAAAGAAAAAGAGAGACTGTTTGCTTCATTTGTACGCTATATTCAAAACTAAAACCCAATGTATCCAACTCAGCTGTTAGATTTTTTTTCCATTTAATTCCCACCTCGCTATAAGACGGCACAAAAGAGCATAGTTCCAACCCTTAAGATAAATGGTTTAGGATACACTGACAATGGATTAATCTTGACAGTTTTGACAATCATAAAAAAATGGCTTACAATTTTTAAATCTGATTTTTAGAATGATAACTATGCTGAATTTATATTGTGCACATGAAAACTGATAGAAAATGATGCAAGTTTTTCTGTTCATCAAACAACTAGAAACTTGCAACTGTCTGGATTTAATGGTCTTTAACGGGATATCAAATAAACTCATTCTACATATATATACGACCAAGCTAAAAGGCCAAGAACATGTCCATAATTTTTTTTTTTCTAAAATTTGTGCAGTTTGATTTTAAAATATTTGTCAAGATTGTCAAGATAACCATTGCCAAGGGATCCCAACCAATAATAAATTACCTAGCTCCATAACAAGGGAGTTCATTATTGAGAAAGGAAACTTTGTCGAGAATAACAATACTTGACCATCTGATCCGGTGTTGTAAATACAGTACTATTAATTGAGTATTAAAAAAAAAAAATAAGATACAACACACGCTCACGGGCAAAATGAAAATACAAAAAAAAATTAGCTTTGTATGATTTTGTCAAACCTGTTGTAACATGCCCAGCACAAGGCTGTGCACTTTTTCCAGATGCTTCTTCTCCACTTGCATGTACTTGATTTGTAATCATCTCATTTTCCTTTGATGTGTTGCCGCCGCTTGCACCTTCCCCAGATTGAGGTATTAAATGGTGCGGAGCCGCCTCCATCAAAGCATTCATGTCCAGCCCGTTTCGATTCACCAAAAACTCTAAGGCACTGGCAACAAAGAAAGGTTTTATTAGTAATAACTTTTTAGAAACCAGCTTTTAATCATCCATAGATAATCCACAGTCACACAAAATGCTTACAAAGTATGTTATAGGAATTTCAAATTATGTCATAATCAATGAACTTGTTTGCTATCGAGCTGTCATGGACAATAATACGTGATTGTCATTACAAGAAGTACAAAAGAAAAATATTCATACTAATATTAAGGAGCTCATGATGAAGAAGAAATACTAACTATAAGTTCTCACACCCAAAGTATTGTGACCAAAAAAAATATAATAGACCGCCTTTAATTGCAGTGTTTTCCAGCAATAATGGGAACCAATGTACTTGTTACGAAGATATATAAAAAGTAGTTAAATAACTTTCATTGGTTAGAGATTAAAATTGATAAAGATTATAAGTATCCACAGGTGCTAGTGTCTAACACATGGAAAGAAACCTGGGAGAAAAGCACATTGTGGGGATAGATAGCATTTTTCCTATTGTAAATTAATTATGTATGTTACTATAACATGTAATATTCATGTCAACATAAAGCTAACGTACAGAATAATCTGTTAAGGTGTTATATAGTTCAAATGACACCTTAGCGTGATTGTTAAATTAAGATGTTCAAGGTTTGTAAAAGATAATAGTTACCTTTTTGCAATTGGTACTCAAGTTGGGGCAAAAAAAAATGTAACATTTACAAGGAAACAAGCAAGGTGTCTACTGAGATTTTTAGTTACAATATATAATCTTGTCTGGTTCCATGGACAGTACTGGCAAGTACAACATACTACTTGATAAAACAAAAATAAAGAGGACAAAAGGAGCAAAGCATACCTTGAAATGACCTGAAATAGCAGTGTATTCTCCTTACCTGACACCTTCAAATGATGACATCCCTAAAAAAATAACAAATATTGCAAAAACATTAGCAACTCATCCCTGCTCGGATAAATGTCATATTGTGCTCTTTTATTCAGATAAAAAAAGGTCCGGCTTATTATATCAATTTGGATACCTAACTAAGAGAAAAATATTAAATAATGGGTCAACATTTATTAACAAAAGTGACTTATGGTCAATCTACCACGATATTTTGTAGTTTTGCTGCGCACAAACATTGATTATCGACAAAATATACTGAATTAGAGGGAAACAATTACAAAAGTGCATCATTGGAAACGAAAGAAGATTACAGCAAACGACAATATTAGTCTACATTGAGTACTTAATTAATCAAGTTTTCAAATTTTGGAATACAAAACAAAACTGTGTGCCACGTACCAAGCAAAGTTTTGTAGCTAACTTAGGTGGGTTATCCTTTGACTCTCGGATGAGTCTCTCAATTTTTTTAGCTGCCTCTATTTCCAAATCGTGTGCTGAAGCCATCAGTTCTCCGGAAAAAAAAAATACTACAAAAGAGATACAACATCCATGCAGATACAGCTTAAAAATAAAAAAGAGAGAAAATGGGACTACAAATAAAAACCCAGCATGCCTTAATGTGATTGCCTTGTATGTATGGTTATTAGTTAGCCAGAAACAAAAAATATATTCATAGATTCAGGAAATTAACACGATTTCCTATTGTATCTTGCCAATTCTGACAAACTGGCAAGGGACTTCACGAGGGGTAAAGATTTTAACAAAGCAGTATTGGCTTCATGCAGCGCACGGACTATTGAATCAAGCAAAACTACTCTGTTAAAATCTCTATATTTAAGTCATCGTTCCAAGCAAACAAGCTCTCTGGCGTCAAATCTCAAATATGAGCCAAATCAATCCTAAAATTAAAATCGATGAAAATAAAAAAAAAATTGAGAGGAGATGGAAGCAAAGAAGGAGCTAATTACCTAAAGAAGTCGGCGGAAGCTAGTGGCGATCCATGGTGTCTGCTTTGTCTCTTCTACTTCTCACTAGGGTTTAGGGTTTACAATAACTTTTTGTGAATCGGAGAAGAAAGGGGCATTCAGATCCTCTGCATTAACGCACCGTTTGGGTTTAGATTCGGAACGTCCGATCAGAATCCGGAATCCATAACCCGGATCCTTTGAGATTCGTGCTAATATGTAACGAACGGATGATCGGTTACGGATCGAACCTAAAATTGTAAACTCAAACGGTGCGTTCATGCAGCGGATATGAATTCCATCAATGGAAGGTAGTGAGTAGTGACTAGTGACTAGTGACTAGTGTTTGGGTTATGTTCTCTCCAGTTAAAGCAATAGATCACTTGTGCGTTTCGAGGGTGAAATGGAGAGAGGCTCTCCAGGCTCAGAGCTCAAATTTAGAACTGGATATCCAATAGATTTTTGGGCTAATTGTTGCCCGAAAATATTAAATAGTTTATTTCTCATTAAAAATAAGCATCATTCTTCGATTTTTTTTTAAAATAAAATTTATTTTAAAAAAATTAACCAAAGTAATACTGTACTCTGGAAAGCCATATAAATAGCCTCTACTGGTCTCTCAAACCGGTGTAGCTTGAAACGGAGTGGACCTTTTTAAATAGGCCCTTTTAAGCTACACCGGTTTGGGATACCGGTGGAGACTATTTTTATAGCTTTAATGAGTAAGGGTCTGCTTTAGTTAATTTTTTTTGTATGAGTTTTATTTAAAAAAGAAAATCATCATTCTTTATTAGTTAGTACTCCTTTTTCATTTAATATAAAATTTGAATTTATTTATCATTTATTTTAACTTTAAGCTAAAATATATATTTTAAACCTTCTCTTCAACTACACACATATTTTTAATTTATCATGAAGTGAAGAATTCTAGAGGTGATGCATAAGTTGAAATTTTTATCTTTAGATCTGATAAAAGTAATCAAGTCCGAAATATGTAAAAAAAAAAAATAGATCAATATTATAATCCTTTTGTATAGTTAAGGACTTCATCTTCCTACGGAAGTAAGTCTAGTGACGGAGCCACTATGTAATAGGGGTAGGCAATTGTCTGAAATTTTAAAATCCGACATGAAGTAGTATAAATAGGTTGTTATGTCTACTCCTAGAAATTAAATTGCCTACCTCTGTTCTTTGACAATTTAATACTGCAATCCAATCAAATGAATTAAATTGCAAATTGCGACAGATAATTGACTAAAATTGTTGAGTATTAATGTTTTTCGTGATTTTTGTTTAAATCTGATTTAGAATTTGGTGAGATTGATTAAAATGATTCAAGTATATAAATTAATTTTGCTCGCTAACCCGAAACTTTTTGTCCATCACTGACTCAAATATTAGCTACGCGACTGAGTAAGTCTCTCTAATTGGAATAAAAAAACTTTAGCAAACTAATATATATTAATGTTATGGTCCATCTCTAAGCTGATTATTTTGTTTTTTTTTGTCAAATTATTTTAATCAGAAAGATGAAAAACATTAATCAAAAGAAAATTTCAGATATGCTAGATACCTCACTTTTTCTCGAAATAATAGCATTAATTTAAATTAATTGAATAATTATATTTCCTAAAGTAACATGCAAGCCAATCATATATGTAGTCGTAAAGAAATGACATTAATATTAAATAATATTTCAAATTTGTAACACGATGAATTTATCAAATTTGGACTTTTTTTTAATTATTGATATACTAATTTGATGTTCATTAGAAAATAAAAATATGTGATTTAGTTCATCGAAGATAAGTGCCGTTGTAGTTTCTTCGGTCCTAGTGCATGATATAATGAAAAGAAAAAAAGAAAAAAAAAACAGAGAAATTAACTAATTTTTTTTTTTTTTTGTGAATGGCCATGGTCAATGGAGATCCATTACCATTAGTCGTCCAATTTGATTGTGAAATTGGTATTTGGCTGATATATTGGTGGGTTCTGTAAAAACCTAATATGTGGTATCTAAACATGTATTTTTTTTATATTAAATATAAACTTTTATGAAAAAAAATCTTGTAGTTGTAACAAACACACAAATGCTAATTATAATGTTTGTAAGTTAACTACTTAGTAGCATAGTGGATACCATAATAAAATTATCCACATATCAGTATTGGGCCTTTTGTAAAACAAAGAATATATTTTGGGCCTATATTAAAAGTTGGATTATAATTGGGAGCCTATTAACAAAGGAAGAAAATTCATGCCACAATACCGACATTAAATTATAAATTACCTTTTGATTTTATTTTATTTTTAGCATGAGATTGGAATTAAATTCCTTCATGTAACAGTGTAACACTCAATGCGGACACTAGATTTCGAACCTATAATCTCTTACACAGAGAGTCATTAATATACTCTTTTTTTTTTTATGAAAGTCCCGTAGGCTTTGATTTAATGAAAAAGAAAAGTTCTTACAACCCTTGTTAAACTAGAAAGGGCTCCTAGGAAAGAAATTATATGATGTAAATGCAGGAAATAAAATTTAACCTAGATTTGCTGGTAAGTAAAATGAAAGCTATAAACTATCCATACTATTACAGAAGAAAAGAAACTACTTGACATTTTCCTGGATCCTACACCCTGTTGCTTCTGTGTATATGTCCCTCTTAGCTCCATTATGACATCTATGTCCCTCCTTTCTCTATTATGGGAGAGGGGGTGTCCGATGCCCATCGGACCAGAACAGTGTTCGATGGGTGGTTTCTACCGTCCGATATACTTCAAGATATGTGCGCACGGATAATAAAGTAATGCCCACAGATCTTGAAGTGAATCGAACGGTAAAAACCACCTATCGAACAGACTCTAGTCCAATGGGCATCGGACACCCCCCTCTCTCCTCTATTATAGCGTCTCAAAGATATCTCTATTGATTTTTCCACTCAACTGCAGCTGCTGCATGAAGGTGTGGCTAGGGTAGCCAGTGAAGAATATTTTATTTGTCCTTGCCCAGTTTGCCAGCATGTGCACTTCTTTTACAGTTTACTGCCTCTCTCCCAACATTCTGTACCACCACTCTATGTTGCAACTGTTGGAAACTCCTGATGCAGTGTGCCACAGTGTGTGCCGCTTGCCAGTTTGGTAAATTCTGCACATTGTTTTGTTCAATTGCTGTTACCAGGTTTTTACAGTCAGAAAAAAGTGCATACCGGTGTTGTGTCTGTACTTGGTTTTCTATGTGCGTCAGCGCCTCAGCCTCTAGCGGGTCATGCGCTCTAAAAGAACCTGCATGTGCCAGAAGCAGCATTCCTGTTTCATTGAACACCATGACACCCATCCCTGCTTCCCCCGTCTGCTGCCATGATCCGTCTGTCAGGATGATGTAACTTTGGACCGGTACCTGCACAGACTAGTTCAAGTCATTAATATACATGATATGTATATTACTCTGGCATATTCTGACTAAAAAATATTGAAATTTTTGATAAATCGTAAAAAAAAACGCTATTTATTTGAAATTTTTGACCAAATAATATAATATATGAAGCAGCTTTTATAGTACAAAAAACGGAGTTCTGACGCTGCACAAGGCATATGACATGCTTCTTCATAAGCAACCGATGACCAACGCGGTACAGCCCCCTATTGCCAGTATGTTCTGGGCTACCCTGTGGCGATTCTTAATTAAGAATTGTAGGATTCTGTCTTTTCATATTTAATGTTTAATTTTTTAGAATGTACGAATCTCTAAAGCAATTGAATTTTATTCACGAATCTAAAAAAAAAAATTAAGAGTTAGATATGGAAGGAATCGCAGAACATTTATTCCCCTTGCCAAGATGTTTATTTGGAAGGCCATGCATGCTGCTCTTCCTCTTGCAGCTGTATTGCATATATAGAAAGATCCCTGCTATTGATGCTTCATGTTCACTGTGCGGTCAGTCGGAAGAGACGGTGCAACTAAAAATACCGCTCGGGCAGAATAATTAATTTACTGAGGGGATTGCCCGGTAAACTAGAAATACCGCTCGTTTGTGCTCTGAATTGGATACAATTGCATTGTTGGTTGGGAGAAACACCAACAACCAAATTGTACCAGGCTAGATTGAATGATTAGTTGAAATATTTGATTATTTTATTGAGATTTGGTTTGAACTTGGGTTTGTGTTTAATCAATAAATAAATAAATAACAGTTGGGGTTGTGGGCTGGCGCTGCATGTGGTTTTGGAATAATCAGATTTTCAATGCAAAACAGGAACTGGCATCTCAGAAACTATGGAAATATATATTTATATTTAAATGTATATTTTTATATGTATATGTATTTTTTTTTTCTTTGATTCAGTCTTCATAACTAGGAAATTTATATAAATCATTAAGTCAACAAGTCAGAGATGTCAATACTTGGAAGTCTTAAAATCAACAAGCTGACGGAAACAAGTGGGCCCACTATGTTGAATTCACCCAGAGAATAATGTATAAATTTGATTACAATTGAGGCCTGTCAGTATGTTGTCAGACTTGAACTATGGATCAAATATATATATAGGAGTCAATTATATAAAACAAAAATTATGAAAAATAATGGTCAATTTTACAGTTTTATAATATTTTGCTCTAAATTATATATAAAATCATATATAAAAACAAAAATAAAAATAAAATAAAAATGAGAATCAATTAACCATACTTATTCTTTACCTCTGCCTCTGACCACTATGATGCTGAAACTGAATGGATAGGTCACAGGAACTTCTTGCATTATCAATTTCAAAACCAAACTTTAGAAATATTTGTGATTTTTAATCCTATTTTAAAATTTGACGGATAAATTGGTCTTTTTCTTCATTTTGTATTCTTTGCAGATGAATTAGTATTTTTTTTTCATATAAATAAAACTCATATCCTGTAATGCCCACCTTTCTAAATCTCATTTTTTTTTTGTATGGATTTAATTTCAATTTTTACCATTTGAAATAAAATAGTTGGGTAGATAAAGTTGATGGCAAACTAAAATACTAAAATTATGAGTAGAACTATTGTGTTCTTAAGTTCATCAAGCCACTTTGTGAACTCAATTTTAAAATCTATCGGATATTGATTTTAAACGACGAATTCAAACCGTTGAAATCTTTCTACCTTACGAGTCATGCGTCTATATGTAAAAAAAAAAAAAAATTTAAAGTAATTTTATATAGAGTGAAGTGATCAAAAGACGTTCAAAAAATAAATACATTAAAATTAATTTATAAAGCTTCTAATTTTGACCATTTTACTTTATACTAAATTAATTTAAAATTTTAAAAGTTTCATATATAGACGCATCACTCGTAAGATAGAAAAATTTCAACAATTTGAGTCAAATCAGATAAATTTTTAAATTGAGTTCCATAGAAACATAGTGAACTCAGAAACACCCTAGTTCTACTCCTAAAATTATTATTCTGGCATTTGAAAATTCAAAAGTTCCTCTATTCAACGCAGACCAAACTTGTGCTCATTTGATCCTGACCTCGGACAATGAACTCTGTCTATGAAAAGATCTCCA
The DNA here is from genome assembly GCA_964058825.1 of Carex arenaria. Taxonomy (NCBI): domain Eukaryota; kingdom Viridiplantae; phylum Streptophyta; class Magnoliopsida; order Poales; family Cyperaceae; genus Carex; species Carex arenaria. Next base: position 96,346 of record CAXKVW010000795.1, read on the forward strand.
AATTGGAGAAAAAAAAAAAAAAAAAAAATTCTTGGGGCCCGTTCTTTAATTTAGCACAGATTCATACAGCAATACAGGTCAAGGTCAAGCATATTTTTTTTTTATTTATAAAAAATATTTACCGATATTATAAAAATTTAGATGGTGTTCCGTAAAATTTCAATCGCATTCTTCTTTGCTCATTTTTAAAAGAACTGGAATCATTTTTTTTTAATAGCGATTAGGGATGGCAACGAGCTCGTTCATCACAATTACCGAACGAGTTGAGTGAGTTGAGATTAAGAATCCGAGTTAGAATCTTAGTTCAATATCATTACGAGCCAGTTCAGAACTGAATCGAGTTGGCTCACTAACTCATTGAACTTTATTAGACCACTATTATATAAATTCAAAAATATAAATAATAAAGCTTATCAAACAAAATATAGTTTGCACCAGATATTTCTTTTTATAGCTTAAGCAGTACTTTTAATTCAAATGCAACTAAACAAATCAACTATTATAAATTAAGTTTGCAACTAAATTCATACATACTAAATATCAAAATCTCTAAATTCATACAAACATACTTCACAAAATAAACTCATGCATGCCAAATTTACACAAATTCATTCTTGAACCGACTTGGCCCGTTAGCTCGCGAGCGAGTTAGATCCCAGTTCAATTTATTTATTCTAGACCAAACTAGTAGCGAGTTAGCTTATTAACAGCTTAGTTCACTAACGAACAAACTATTAACTAGCAAATTAGATACAAATCACGATTAATCCACAAGCTGAGTTTTTTTTTTCCACCCACAGTGATTCACATGTTTGCACCAAAAATAAATGGTTCATACAATCTATTTATTTATTTTTATATTATTTTAAAATATGTTTTATAAATAAAATATTCTGGGTCAAGTTCTGGGTCAAGCCAGCCAAGCTTGAAAAGTTGTGCTCTGTGGACCCAAAACAGTGATGTCTAAAATAGTTGACTCAGATATGCTCCCCATGTTTACTTTTGATAGGCCCACTATGGCCCAAAATACGTGTGTGAAGACCTTTAATTTGTTTTAGGAACTATAAAGAGTAAAGACAGACACTTATTTGAAAATTCAAAACAGATGTAAACAACAAGTTTAAAGTTTGTTCAGTATCAGGTAGCTACTACATTCATTTTCTTATTATTTTGAATAAATAATGGAACTTGGTATTTGACAGCTTTTTTTTTCAAATTGAAATTATTGGAAGACTAGTCAGTACTCAGTACTCAGTACTACTTAAATGCATTCAAAAACTGATAAATGCTTATAAAAGTCACACATAGATAGTTTGGTTCTCAATTTCTTACTGGTTTTTAAATTATGAAAGTAACTAACTTGAGATTAGTCAGGCTTTTCGAGATTAATTAATTGGAAAATTTTATAATATATTTGTAAAAATTTAAATTATATTTTTAACAAAATATTCTTCTGCGTCCCATGAATCTCCCATTCTTTTTTTTTATTCTCCCTCACCTGCACATTCTTTTTTTTTCAATTTTTTTAATAATTTTAGATTGTAATTTTTCCATATTTTTTTAATAATTTAAACATTTCATATTAAATAAGCTCTAGCTCCATATTTTAGAATATTATTTATGAAGTTTTGTAGTTAAATAAATACAATGGTAATTGGATCACTTAAAAAATTTCAAGCGTAAGATATTAAGTTTGTACGTACAATTTTGAACATATTATAATCCTTCAAGCTTCAAATTATGTTGAATTAAAAAAGTGCAATATTTAAATTTAATAGGAAATAGGTATTTGAAGTAAAATTTTAAAATATGAAAAACTTAAATTGAATTAAAAACCGAATTAAATCTAATTGTCAACTAAGAACTAACATTTTCTCTAGTGGCAAAGTCACATGGTCTATGATGTGGGAGATCATGGGTTCGAAACTCAGATCGAGAAAATCCTTTGTTGTAATAACATGGTATGAAATTTGGAGGTTTGACCTCCATCTTTCTTTTATAAATAAAACATATATACACAATTATCAACTAAAAAAGTATCTAATTCTAAATTAAATTTTAGGAAATAGGTATTTGAATATGTAAAATTTTAAAATATGAAAAACTTAAATCGAAGAAATCTAATTGTCAACTAAAGACGAATTTATTTCGAAAAATCAAATTTAAAAAACTATTTTTATTGTCATTAAGTTATAAATTTCAAAATTTTAAATATAACATTTTGAATTTTCTAATAATATGTTCACATAAAACTAAATTTAAAAATTACTTTTCAGAATTGGAAGCAATACAATTTGACTTCTCAAATTTTAAACTTGATGCAATTACAAAGCATTCAAAATGTTGAAGGTACAAATATAATATTTTGTGCTTGATTTTTTTATGTTGTCATCCATTTAACATTGTATTCTGATTAAGTATGATAATTCGATAATAATTTTCCTAAATATGAAGCTAAAACTTTGAATTATATATAAAATGTTGACAATATAAAATTTTATTAAGAAAATTGAAAACTAAAATTGTAAAAGGATGAAGAACAAATGTACAAGTGAAGATAAAGGAAAAAAAAAAAAAAAAAAAGGGAGGCGTACATATATAAACTTTATGGGACTCATAATATAATTTTTTTAAACTAAAGATAAGCATGAATTCCTCTTTGCATCAAGCAGGCCTCTTGATAATCAGCTCGGATTCAGATGCTAAACCATCTATAAAGAGAAAAAGCAGCATCAATTTGTGTGCTAAACCATCTATAAAGAGAAAAGCAGCATCAATATCTTCATTTTGTGTGCTAAACCATCACTTTTCTTTTAGTCAAAGAAAACAAGTCACTGACAAGTCAGCAACTTATAAAAAAGGTCTTTTTGTTGTATTCGTAGGCCAATGAAACGCAGTCACGCATGCACAGAAAAAAAAGAAAAAAAAAGGTCTTACTCAAAAATTAATTTTCTTAACAGTTTTACCTTTTTATTCCAGCGTATGACAACAAACAAAGCATCATTTTGTCCAGGTCTTAAGATATTTGATTTTTATTCATGAACCTAATTAAGCGCCTAATATGTTTTGTAATACCTTGTTCATGAACCTAATATGTTTTAGATCCCTCTAAGGGACACTAGTGTAGTGCTACTAAAATTAATCTTAAGTTAATTATTATTATTATTTGACACTTATAGTTAATTGTTTATTAATTTCAGAAATGGAGATGCTCTAAAGTGCTCAATATGTTGTGAATCCCTCTAAGAAAGTGATACGCTTCAGCGAATAAATTTTTTCAATTTGACAAGTTAAAATATCAAAATTGAAAAACAAGAAGATCGATAACAAATTTATTTGAGGAGGGTTCAAATACCTTTATTTTTTGTGCCTCTATTATGAATTTATTTTTAAAAATTCAAAATTTAAAATTCAAATTTTAAATATCAAAATAAAACCGTTATATGATCTATATTATTTTATCTATGCACAGGTAAAAGATTATGATATTTTAATTTTGTTTGATTGTTATCAAGAATTTGCAAAAATACATTGATGTAGATAACTTCTAAATGTTGATTTTTTCACTTATTGATTGACATAAATGTACACATGATAGACACACAAAAAAGAAAGGAATTTGAAACCACCTCTAATTACTTTTAATAAACCGTACTATATATTGTTAACATTTCGAATCAGATTAAGATCTGAACCATAACACATGGCAAGATTAGTTTTTTGATGGAATTATTATTTAGATATTTTCTGCTGGAAATTAAAATTTTTACACTCCAATTCAATAGTGAGGAAACCAATGGAGAACATGCCAATTTAAAATATTTTGCACTTTATGTTTTTCAAGCACCATCCATTTGACATTGTTTTTGAATAAAAAAAAATGAAAGTCCTATCAACTTTTATATGAAGATTAAAATCTTAAATTGTAAACATACGAAGAAAAAAATGTACAAGGGAAGGTAGAGGAAAAAAAAATAAAGGGAAGGGTACATATATAAACTATATGGGACTCATATTAGAGTGAGTCTATGGTACCATGCATATTACGATTTAGTCTGTAATACGTATTAATATTTTTGTTTTCAAAACTTTAACGGTCGATCCGAATTGTTCAAAATAATTTTCATATGAATATGCACTTGCAGACCAAATTTTATATTTTTTTTACTATTATTTAAGATAGGTAGAAAATCACTATTTTTGGATTGTTCGAAATTTTCAGATCAAGCATTTTGCTATATATCTTAAGAAATAGTAAAAAAATTATAAAAATTATAAAATACGGTCTACAAGTACATATTCATGTGGGAATCATGTTAAACAGTTCATATTGACCATTAAGATTTTGAAAACAAAAATATTGACCCGTATTACAGATCAACCCGTGATATGCATAGTGCCATAGCAAGGATATGCTACTTAATTTTGTTAAAAGTTTAAAGGTAAATATATTTTATCCAATTACAATGAAACAAGGATATATATGCTACTAAATTTTCACTTGACTACAAGTCACTGCCAAGTTGTCAACTTATAAAAAAGAACTTTTGTTTTTTATCGTAGGCCTATGGCACGCACGAACAGGAAAAGGTAAACTCAAAAATAATTTTCTGAACAGTTGTCTCTTTGTAAATTCCAGCACATGACAACGAAGTATAACTTGTTCCAGGTGAGAGCAGTTTGGGTCCGATGTTCATTGATATCAAATTTAGATCCGATGGGCTCCATAACCGTCAAATGTGCTTTAAAATCTGTGCGCACATATGTTAAAGCAATGGGCACAGACCTTAAAGCACATCGGACGGTTATGAAGCCTATCGAAATCAGTTTGAGTCCGATAGACATCGGACCCAAACTGCTGTCGTTCCAGGTAGGGCATACAATGTAACCTAGAGTTCGCTTGCTGTTAACTTCCTCTCGCAAATAGTCATATTCTGTTTTTTTTTTTTTCTTATGAACGTAAAGCGCCCCACATGTCTGTAATCCCTTGTTCATGAATCTAAGACAAATTAACAGCTAGCTGCACAACGAAAAGAAACGTAATGGAACAGAAAGAGAAATGTTGGAGAGTTTATCTTCTTTATTTGTAATGTAAATCAGAGGAGCCGAATGTGAGTCTGATCTCCAACAATTCTTCAAGAGAACACCGAATCAAATAGAAGAAGAATATTATTCTTAATTTTCTCTTTTAAATAAGATTCACAATTAATGCCTTAGTTTAATACAATGATAAATTATAATGAATCTCTTCTTTACTTAATCTTTGTTCTCTTAATTTTACAAGTATCATTTTTTTATCGTCTAGAATTTTGCAATAAAATATGTATTCATCTGCTATTATTTCTGCCTATTGCCTTAAAGGACACACCGCAACCAATAAAATTTAGATCCTGTCTGTGCAAATTTAATTTTTTTACGGCGCCAATTCAATAGTGAGGTGATCAATCAATGTAGAACAATCCTACTCCGAGGTTTAAAGCTGCAAAAATGCTTTGATTCTTATTATTTAGTGTAAGGAAATAAAAAAAAAAATTATGGAATTCAATTTGTTAAACTTATTTCTCTATGTAGAAGATCATGAGTTCGAAATTCAGATAGAGAATTTCTTTTGTTGTGATAATAAAGATATTAAATAGTTAAATAATTTGACCACAAACATTTACTCAAAAAATTATTTACTTATTAAATTCAAAGATAAGTACAAATAAGCAATAAACATCATGAGTACAAATAATTCAATCTATTAGTAAACTTGTTACGTTATGAGTGAGGCTATGATACTATGCATAGAGTATATTGATCCACGCTATGGATTCAAATTATCAGTTTGAAAGTCTTAACGGTTGCTTCAAACCGATCAACATGAAGACTATGTACTTCTATACTAAATTTTATATTTTTTTTAAAACTTGTTTACTATTCTTTTAGATGGGTAGAAAATCACTTGATTTGAATATTAAAATAGTGATTTTCTACCTTGCCAAAAAAAAAAAGTAAACAAATTATAAAAAGAAATTTAAATTTAGTTTATAAGTACATATTCATATAAAAATTATATTAAACAGTCTGAATCGACTGTTAAGATTCTAAAAACAAAAATATTAATTTGTAGTATGGATCAATCTGCGCTATACATTTGCTCATTTGTGGATATTATATATGGTAGTGGTTCCTTATAATGTACAATAGGCATGTAATGGATCGGGTTTAGGGTCGAATTTTGAATTGTGTTGATTCCGAGCCGACTTATTTTATCATCTGAGTAAATTCGAATCGGATTAAATTAATGAGATGAGTCAGTCTGACATTATGATCCGTAATATCCAGCTAGTATTGCTTTCACTTCACGTGTGGTGTGTGTATGTGTATGTCAGTATGTGTATGGTATGCATTCTTATCCCCTTACACGCTAATCACTATTTGTAGCATGTACAATTGTTTTATTATTATTAATTAGGATATATTGCTTTAAAGCCCCTACACAACCTCAATATACTATCTAAAAAAATCCATGGATATCTCTAAAGCAGTGTTGTAAATAATGGTATGCGCTTGTCGGACAGATAGGGTACTGCCAAGCTATTAATCGGGAATAAGTGGAAATAATCGGCCATAATCGGGAATCATCGGTCGATTAGTCGGGTAAATCCATGATGGTTTGATCACCACCAATGACTAATCGACTGATTAATCGGTCTAAATGGAAGTTTTTTACAACACTGCTTTAAAGCTCATAAAAAAATTAACCTCATAAGTCTGGTAAAATTTATTAATACTTATGTTATATTACTTGGGTGTGGAATTTTGATAATTTGACACATGTTTATATTCATCGCATTATCTTGGTAAAAACTAAGAACTAAATTTAAATTGTTCAAAGACTACCATATAGAATTATAGATGCAATACATGCATGATGATGTTCATTTTTATTATAGTTAAGAAAATTTTCAAATTATTATTTTTCCTTGTAATTAAATACCCAAAATCAAGAGAGAAATTGCAATCAATTCTTCATGCTACAAACATAAAATCTTATATAAGGTGCAATTTTAAACATTACAAAAAAAAAAAAAAAAAATCTTAAGTCCGAATGATTAGTTGCTAGTAAATTTCAAGTTGGCACTCTTTAACAATTCAGACAATGAGAAAAAAAAAATCAATGCATTCTGATTCTGATGTTTATAGTATATATTTTTTTTAAACTTATATTCGAATTTTTAAACTCCGATTCTGATGTTTATAGTATAGTTTTTTTTTATTTTTTTATTAAAGGCCCGGTACACTCCAGCATCTTTTAGATTCTATTATCGAGAATTGAACTTGAGACCTCTCTGTAAAGAGACAAGACTCGTGCTACTGCACTAAGACCGCTATTTTGTTTATAATATAGTTATAAATTACTTGTAATTATATTTTTGATTCTGTATAAATATTTCTCACATGGCTACATTCTAATTGAGTTCATAATGTTCTCACCAAATGTACTTCTAATTGTGCTCATAATGCTTATAAATTCTTGATTATCATAATATTTGATAAAATATGTTTATGTACACAAACACATGCATGATTATTAAATTTAATCTTCACATGGTATATCCCTAGCTAGTGACCGTTACTTGTAAAATAAAATTCTAGTTGGATAAAAGAAATATTTAAAGGAGAGCAAGCTGAATGCCGACCGTTGTACATACATCTAAGCAAACCAATCAATCAATCAAGAAATTGTTCCAACCGTTGCATTTGTTTATTACTCCTTTCATTTTGCTTGTAGTTCAAAATATATATCATATATAGTCAACGCTTACAATTAATTGGGCCTAAAATTATGAGTTTAGGTCCCCATGTGTACTATACAACTTGCTCATATATATGATTATTAGCAACAATAACATCATTAATGTTACATATTTTGATATGATTTGAATCAATAACGGCTGAAATGAATTGGTGACCATTTGCTTATAAATTAATGTATATGTGTTGCATATTTAATTAAGGTAAAAACTAAGAGTTAAATTAGTGATCATGCGCTTATATTAAGGGGATTATTTTCTGATAAGAGAGACCAATTTGACAAATTTTCATTTTAAGAATATATATAGAATCAATATATAGAAAATATATATATAAAAAAATAAAAGATAACAGAAAAAAAAATCCAATCTGTCTAATTTTGGTTTGGTATTCTTTGCTATTTTTTTTTATCATGTTTACACCTTACCATATTTTATATATCTTGTTTGTTAATTTTAATCATAACTTAAATTAGTTTACACGAGTAAGTAAGACGTTGGAAAATAAATATGACTGTAACAATGTGCCTGCAAACCAACAAATATGTAAAGTAAGTCAATCCATCTAAAAAGTAATTTATTCTGAATTAACTCATCTCTTACTCTAATTTATTCATTATATTTTACTTAACTTTTTACTTCACAATTAATATTTATATATAGAGATAGAGATAGAAACTAAATTTATATGTTTGAAAGGATGAGAAAGTCTTGGTCACACCAGCCATCTAAATCAGCACTTGTTTACACCTCATAGAAAATCAAATTTGTTAGGACTTTGGACTTTGGAGTATGAAATTGTATAAAATAATTTAATCCAACAAAGGCTGATTTCACCAAAACTATGAACACAAGTATATATAATATAATAAAATATAATATAATATGAGTTCATTTACATCCTTCTCAACTATCTCTTGAAAGTTGAAATCAAAGTACAATGTCTAAATAAAATATTAATTCTCCCATGACAAGTCATGTAAACAGAAACCCAAAGGCTGCAAAATAATTAAAAAAAATTAATTAGTAAACAAGTCAGCAATCTTATCTAATCCAGCGGTCAAACTGCCGCTCTTCACTCAACACTAACCAATCCCTGATTAATACAATCCACCATTTGTGTATAGACCCGGTCTACCATTAAATGCTTGATTATATCGGATAAATTCACATAAAGTGCACTTTCCTTAGTTTCATCCTCCTCCAGCCTATAAAACAACCACCTCACCCCTTCTCTTTTTCAAAATCATCCATTTCTCCCGTTTCATCTCTCTCTCTCTCTCTCTCTTTCTCTCCTAATTACAAGTTTCATTTCTTTGTAACACCTTGTGCTCTGAGGTTTCTTTTGTGAAAAATGGCGGGTGGTGCTTTTGTGGATAGCGGTGTCGGGGCTAAGGACTACCCCGGCAAGTTAACGCTCTATGTCTTCTTAAGTTGTGTTGTTGCGGCGACCGGTGGTCTCATATTTGGTTATGATATTGGTATCTCTGGTGAGTATTCTCTCTAAGCAAAGATAGTTATATATAATTTTCTTTCTTGAACCAAATATAAAGAAATTAAGTATTAAGTGTTATAAGTTTCTCTCTAAGCAAGGATAGTTTTGTTTCTTGTAGCAAATATAGAGAAAATATTAAATACTTTAGTGGACCAAATAGGATTTTTAGAACTTGAAAGTAAAATATATTTTTTTCTTAATTTATCTAATTTTTATATGTATATATAAACTCTTGTCACATTATCAAATTTATATATAAAGGATAGAATATGAGCAAAATGAAAATTTCCCAGCATTTTTCTAAACCATAATTATCATCTAAAGAGTTTAAGCTTGTGCAATATATATCAAAATAATGAAAATTACCGATTCCGACAGGCGGGGTCACGTCGATGGACTCGTTCCTGGAGAAGTTCTTTCCGTCAGTGTATGAGAAGGAACAAGCCGACAAAGATACAAACCAGTACTGCAAATTCGACAGCCAGTTACTGACGACATTCACGTCGTCACTTTACCTTGCAGCTCTGATCTCTTCCTTCTTTGCTGCGACCGTAACCCGAGTGTTCGGCCGGAAATGGTCCATGTTCGGCGGAGGCATAACATTTCTTATCGGTGCCGCTCTCAACGGCTGCGCTAAAAATGTGGTTATGCTGATTTTCGGCCGTATTTTGCTCGGTATCGGCGTCGGCTTCGCAAATCAGGTAATATACATTTTCAATTATTTACCAAATTTTCCATTTTTTACTTCCGGATAAAAAAAATGGTATCCTTTCCCAAAGGGCCGGGAACTAGTTTGAAACAAAAAAAACTTCCTATTTTGCCCTTTTAATATTAGTAAATTCGAGGGATGAAAGCTGGATATATTCTGAAATTGTTGAGATGTATTTCTAAAAACTATATTTAATTTCCTGGTAAGATCTCCTAAAGATTTTAACAGATCATTTTTTACTTCATGGAGCGCATGAACTATATATAGAATCAATGCTGCATATGGTTCACGCTGCATGAAGACAAAGCTACGCTGTTAAAATCTTTACCCTCTCCAGTAAGTTACACTGATGATGATTGAAGTTATAATTATTATTATTATTTTATTTTACGGCTACTATTGAACTTATCATCTGTTATTTTCATATGAAGACTTCTAAGCTGTTTGTTTCCAGCATACAGAACAAACATTTCATTATCATGTCAACATTACAGTAGACTTAATTAACCAGTAGATACTATCAGCCTATCAGGATTCTGTAATCCTCAAGTTATTATTTATTATTTTCTAGTTGTCAATAATCTATTACTTAACTAAATGATCTTTTTTTTTTTTTTAAATGACAAGTGATAATGAAAAAAATTAATACCAAGTTGGTCAAACTTCCAAAATTTATGTAAGATGACCTGTTTTAAGCAATTAAGCCATGTGAGTGGGGCCCACCACTTGATATGCAACCCAACCACCGGTTATTTTCTGATTTAGACCTTTTTGGAAATTTCAGTTGATTCCAAAAGTTGTATTTATAATTCGTCATCAAATATTTTTTTTTTATTCCATGCTGGTTGCTCCAAATTGAAATATGTAACTTTCTGAACCCATCTTTTGATTGGTTTGATTTCTGTAAAGTGGCATGTGATTCTGAAAATTTGCAGGGACAAATATGATAAAAGTATGATGCTTCTTTGTGGGTTCGTGCAAGGAATAAAACATGTGCATATTGCAATTATTTTATTTTATTCCATCGAATCTGAACCAATTTTCATGTTTCATTGAATACGAATTACGAAACATTCAATGTTCCAGTCTGTCAATTTAAATCCGGAATCACGGGTCACATGTAACATAACAGCAAACACTGAGTTCATAGATGTTTAAACCCTACACTTGATCTCAAATGCCTTTCCAAATTTATTAATGAAATGTTTCATAACACCCCCTCTAATTATTTTTTATTGCATTACAGTCTGTACCGGTCTACCTGTCAGAAATGGCACCGGCGCGCCTACGTGGTATGTTGAACATCGGTTTCCAGCTCATGATAACGATCGGCATCTTGGCCGCAGAACTGATCAATTACGGTACATCTAAGATCAAAGGTGGTTGGGGGTGGCGTGTCAGTCTGGCATTAGCAGCCGTACCGGCTGGTATCATCACTCTCGGGTCCCTCTTCCTCCCCGACACACCCAATTCATTGATTGACCGTGGCCATGACGAAGCAGCACGAAAGATGCTTATCCGAATCCGTGGCACAGATGAGATCGACGAAGAGTACAATGATTTGGTGTCTGCGAGTAACGATTCTAAATTGGTGGAGCATCCCTGGGCCAATATCTTGAGGCCGAAGTACCGGGCCCAGCTGACAATGGCGATCATGATCCCGTTCTTTCAGCAACTCACCGGCATTAATGTGATCATGTTTTACGCGCCGGTGCTTTTCAAGACAATCGGATTTGGAAGCGATGCATCGTTGATTTCTGCAGTGATCACGGGTCTGGTTAATGTGTTTGCAACATTAGTTTCGGTTTTCACGGTCGATAAGTTCGGTCGGCGAAAGCTATTCCTTCAAGGTGGCAGTCAGATGCTTGTTTGTCAGGTAATTTATTCATTTTTCTCTCTACAATTAACGCTTGTTAATCATATTTTTAGTGTAAATTTATATCTAAACAAATAATGTTTTAATAATTCAGATTATTGTCGGGACATTGATCGCAATAAAACTGGGAACGAACGGCGAGGGCACCTTCGGCAAGACATACGCCGGCTTCCTCGTGGCATTCATCTGCTTGTATGTGGCAGGATTCGCATGGTCGTGGGGCCCGCTCGGGTGGTTGGTGCCCAGTGAAATCTTCCCGCTCGAAATTCGGTCGGCCGGGCAGAGCATAAACGTGTCAGTTAACATGCTCTTCACGTTCATAATCGCGCAAGCGTTTCTGGCAATGTTGTGCCACTTTAAGTTCGGATTGTTCTACTTTTTCGGCGGCTGGGTGTTCATCATGACCACATTTATAGCGTTCTTCTTGCCCGAAACGAAGAATGTACCAATCGAAGAGATGATCCTGGTATGGAAGGCACATTGGTTCTGGGGCCGGTACATCGCTGACTCCGATATACATGTCGGGAAGAATTACGAGATGGCGAACGGTAAAGCGAAGAATGCCGATGTTTAATCAATTATTAATCATATGTAATTTGTCATGATTTTTTTTGGGTTTTTTTTGTTTTATTTTTTGGGTTCATGGGATAGAAACGCAAAAGGTACAGAAGGAGGTTAAGTAGGTTTAGTGCTTAGGTTGGAGCTGTTAATGTAATAACTTATGACTGTGTTACCTTTTTAATTTGGGGTATAAAATTATCAAGTTGTGCTCAAGTATAAACTTCACTGTCTACGCGTGAAGTGTGAACAGTTGGCTGTTCCAGTCGCTCCAAATTTGACCAGCTATCTATTTTCTGTTATTTTATAAAGTTGACATAGACCAAATTTCACCCCAGAGTATATATTTCCTGATATTCCAAACAAAAATATCTACATTCTGTTTTAAGTTTTAACACTTCATTTTACCCAACTTTGTTCTTTTTCTCTAATTCTGAAAACAAAACAGAATGAAAATATTTGTTTTTTTTGTAAAACAAAATAAATTTTGGTTGTGAAATAACGGTGTAATTGACTCTTTTTGGTTAATTAATTAATGAAATTATAGTACCAATATTCTTCAAAAAGGACAAAATAAAATCATTTAGGTTCTGTGATGGATTTGTGGGGACTGAAGCAAAATACAAAATGGCGCAGTTGAAGAGTACCCATCTGATAATTTGTTAGTGTGCATCAGATGATATGCTTAGCTCTGATATATAATGTCACCATCAGATTGCAACCCTAGATGAAAACTAGTGTGTGTGTGTGTGTGTGTCTTGACTCAGTGGGTGTCATAATTTGGGTGTGAGCTGTTCTGATTCATTGATTTGGTTATTGCATCTCTGTTATTGGAAATGAATTAAATGTGGTTGTCTTTTTTAGCTCAAAAATGGGAATTCAACATAGTTTTACCTTGTTTTTCTGTTCAGCACAGTTACTACAGGAATTGGGTTTTTACTGTTGAGTTACAGCTGTAACTTTCTATTAATGTATTAGTTTTAGTAAGGCAAGCTGCAAAGGTTTAATTTTGTTTCAAATTAACAGAAAAGTGAGACTATGATAATATGCATATATTATGAATCGATACGTGCTATGTATTCATATCTCTATTTTCAAATTTTAAATAATCGATATGAATTGTTAAAACGTGATCTTCATATGAAAATGTATATGGAGAACGAATTTTACATTTTCTTTAGAACATTTTTACTATTTCTTAGATAGATGGAAAATTACTTGATCAAACAATTTTGAGCCATAAAGTAGTGATTCTTTACCTATCTTTAAAATAATAGAAAAAATCTCAAACCATAAAATTTGGTCTCTATATACATTTTCATATGATTTAGATCGATTTTTTGAACTTTAAAAATAAAGTTATGAATTCGTAATACAAGTCAATCCGTAATATACTATTACCATCGCCTCATTCACATTTAAAATTAGAAAAACCTTCAAGTCTGAGGTACCAAATATCTCAAGACCTTCAATTTGATTAGAAATTGGAAAATGATGTTTAGATTCTCTCCAACATTCACCACTAGATAGATTTGTAATTGGTAGCTGATGAATGAATCAAATAAACTAAAGTTGTGTCAAATATTAATTTCCTTGTAGCTATTGTTGAAAATATTCCCTGTTTGTGTGCTTAGTAGGTTGGTTTTCATAGATGCTTTTCTAGGTCATACATTTTTGCTTTTATTTAGTGGCCAGCTCAGCATAAAAATGATGTAGTTTACTGAAATTGAAATGATTCATCTTTGAAAAATGGCTCATCATATCTCAATTTTTATATCTTCGTTTTCAAAGTTCAAACTATCGATCCGAACTGCTTAATATGAAATCAATACTAAAATATACTTGGGATGAAATTTTATAATTTTTTAAAAAAATTTACTATTTTTTTAGATAGGTTGAAAATCACTGTTATCAAACGGTTAAAAAATAGTTATTATGTACCTATCTTAAAAAAATATTAAAAAGTTTCCAAAATTATAAAATTTCATTTCCGAACATATTTTAGTATAGATATCACATTGAGCTGTTCAGATTAATAGTTTTAATTTTGAAAATGAAAATATAAAATGAGATATGATGAGGTATGAAAGACATAAGGTATTGGAACTCTTCTCTTTTTCAAAACCAGCTGGAATTTGAACTCAGAACTATTTGCTTTTTAAATGTTATGATTTTGAATTTGAAAATGTTAATTCCGTTAATTCTAAAAAGTGTTTTTCCTTTTACAATGCACTAAATTAAAGTCTCTTTTTATGTGAGAAATATAGAGATCTAGTTTTTTAAGTTGCGATATTCATAAAAGATCTTATATCTAGATTTCAAATATACGACTCCAATTACATATAACATTATCATTAACCACTAAATTAAATGCTGATTTTTTTTATTTTTTTGGCCATATAATAAGCTGAAATTTTTATTTCTATTATATTAAAAAAATAATAAATTAAAAAATTACTTTTTCTAAGAATTTCAAAATATACCACATCCATCAAATTAAATAACGGACAATAAAACGAAAATTCAATATTTAATTTGGCGGACTCGGCCAATTGAAAGTGCGCACCTTCTTGTTTTTTTTTTTCTTTTATTCTTCTTACAAGTAACACAAAAAAAAACAAAAAACAAAAATCATTGATGACTTGCTGTCTGTTTCAACCGTATCTCTTTTTTATTAATATTTAAAGAAATAAAAACAAAAAGTGATGATATTTTTATATTAAAATATAATTGGTTTACAAGAAGGTCTGAGGGGGTCTTATCGTACTCTTTAACTTTTTTCTTATCAAACGTGTACCTATTCCCTGAGCAGAGATGTACGCTTTATACTAATGGATGGCTTTTGGAGTAATGATTCAATTCCAAGCCCCAAGTACTACTGTACCAATTGCAAAGCACAAAGTAAAACGAGTCAAATTAAGATGGGGGACTCGTATATGTGTCCGCAATTTTTATGGGCAGAATTATTTTTCTGTGTCTGCTTATTAAAATTACGGATATGATATTTTTTGAAATTTTCAAAAAAAAAAAAGGTTTTTTAGTTTATTATTTTTTTCAACATGGTAGAAATAAAAATTTCGGTATAATAAGACTAGGAATTCAAACCGAAATAATTGATGAATTGGACAAAATTGTAAAGTGACATTACTAAAATAATTAATTCCAAATATCTATTCTCTCATGTGAATTGAAAGCGAATTATATTATATTGCTTCATGGGTAGTTGGCTTGTGACCAGAAGTATCATAAAGAAAAAATAATAATAATAATAATAATAAGCACAAAAGTGAAGATTAGATAATGAAATCATAGAAAGCGGATGGATTAAGGTGGGGTTATGCATTTCATGAATCTAATACTAAATTAGGTGGCTTTCTACAAAAAGTTTTGCAAAAAGAAAAACTAGGTTAGGTGTAGGTGTAGCATCTTGTGAAAACAACCTTTCACATTTAATTTTGGAAAAATATTGAATGGGTTTAATAAACAAAGAGGCCCAAAAATCACATGTTTAATGCCCAAAGAGGAGAGGCAGGGCCACAAATCCACAATGAGTTTAAAGGAACTCTGGGATTTTTTGTGGCAAATCTTGAATAGTAAATTGTATGACACATCACTAACATTAAGAACCATACACTTTCAAGTTTCACCTCTATAGATTACATTTGTGTGTGTTTGTGGCAGATAATTGCTTGCACATATTAAAATGCACACTCGTTTATATTAAATTGCACACTTAATTATATAAGAATGCATACTCATTTAAAAAATAAATGAATAATAAATTATTTAATTTAAGATAACTCTTAATAACTCACACTTAACATGCATTGTTTTAAAACTATGAGAAGAGTGGAGTCCGGATCTTATGAGGTAACTCAAATTTAGAGTTTTGATTCAGACTGTCTGATCAGAAATCTGAACCAATATGGTTTGAGGTGGAGTGCATGAAGTTCCTTTAATATTTGTGCCAAAGCAAATTCAATAATATGGATTCAAACTAGGGCTGCACAAAAAATTCGTAGTTCGTGATTCGATTTGAGTTTGATTCAAAAAGATTCATAAAAAATTCGATTCGAAATAGTTCGAAATTAATTCAAACTAGATCTGGTTCATTCAAAATAGGTTAGCAAACTATTCTAATTCGAATTTCAAAGTAACGTGAATTGTTTATTTCCGCTAATGACTTAAAAGTTAAAACATAAGGCCGTCCAACCATAAGTCATAAGTCATAACTCGTAAGCCGTAACTCTCACTCTCAGTTCTAAAACCCTAGACGACTTTCACTTCTCGCTCTCGACGACTACGATCACTCTTCCTTGTAGTAAAAAAGTTCGTAAAAGATTCAAAATTGAGTTCATAAAAAATTCGACTTGAAATTAATTCAATCCAAACTCAAACTGAAATAATTTTGATTCCATTCGATTCGTTTGCATCCTTAATCCAAACTCAAGATTTGAGTTAACTTGGGTAACGTGAATTAACAAGTGGTGGAATCAAGACATCCAATATTCTAATATTGTAATATTCATGGAAAATCTTTGGTCTGATTTCCAACATGTAATCTTCCACACAAAAGATATTATTTTTTTACACTAAATCAAAGACTAGTTCTTCTTAACATGCAATTAACTGTCAATTGATAAGATCCATTTTAACATTCATTAATAGTTAAAATAACACTTTTTTTTGTTCATTTTAAGAAAAGATATAAGAAAAAACAATGATATTTAAAAGAAAAATCTCTAAAATTAACTATCATAAGTAGAGTTAAAACGTCCCAGTGATTTTGTGTTTCATTTATGTCCCATATCTTTATTTATGTTTTTGAAGTTCAAACAAGCAATTCAATTGCTCAATAGGATATTTATATTAAAATGTGTTTTGAGATCAAATTTTATATTTTTTAGATAGATATAAAATCATTGTTTTTTGAATGGTTAAAAAAAAGTGATTTTGTACCTATCTAAAAAATAGTAAATTATTTTTATAAAATAAAACTTGTTCTGGATACATTTTAATGTGAAAATTATATTGAGTAGTTGAGATTGTTCATTTGAATTTTAAAAAGAAAAATAAGAATGTGGAATATGAAAACAATGAAAAAAGGTAAATCATATAACAAATTTGTCAGTCAACAGTTATATGATTATCATATACACTTGTATGATTCATATACACATACTTTTTTAAGTTCCTACTAGAATTATCATGCCTTGTCAAGCTGTCAGTCAACTGTATTGGAAAAGATAAATAATATATAACAAAGTTCGAGACAAGCTTATAATTAATTGATTGTCTAGAGTATGAGGAGGAACTTAATTAATGTCCATATCTAATCAATTTATAAATTTTTATTGATAATTTAATTTCTGAATAAAAGTTTTATTTTTATTTTTTAATGTTATCTATTTTATGTCAAAGATTGTAAAATTTTGAGTCAATTTTAATGTTATCCTGACTTAATAGAAATGAGCTCCATTTGATGTAATGTGTCACTTAAATAAAAAAAAAAAAAAAAGATTCAATATTCAAATTTCTAAACCACTTAGATATGTTATATATTGAATTTGTTGTACATTTAAAAATTGATTAGTCATATATTGAGTAATTTTAATCATTGACTAGAAAAAAAAATTAAATGCATGAAATTTAGTTTCAGGCATATCTAAATATTAAAAAAAAAGTAACATATTATAATCCTGCTTCTTAATATTATTATCTTTGACATTGGTTTCTATGGTGATTAAGATAAGTTGTTATTTTTTCGTTATGTTTTCATATATATAATATTAATAAATTATGAAATTAGGAATCATCTTTGAAAGGATAAATTTTATCACAATTATTAGTATATCTTTCATTTTTCTCTCTGATAATATATGATTTCTCTTGAGTATCTTATGACTTAAACACAATTTTCTCATCATTGTGATAATTTGAAGTAGATTATGTCAACATACTCCTATTGTTTTTTTTTTTTTTCTGAAAAAATATTCATATTCATTTCCATATCTATACTACTAACTGTTTGATTTTTAATTTGCTTCTTTGTTCTTATTTATCTTGAGTGAAAAGCTCATTTTTCTTATGAATCTGGCTAGTATGTCATTGGTGTAATATGACACCAACTCTAAAATTGATTGTATAGATGACTTCAAACGACTAATTCCAACTGTTCAAATCGATTTACTTTATGAGTGATACGTTTACATGCAATTTTTTTTTATATTTTCTAATTATTTAAGTATCAAATCAAGTGGTCAAAAATGTTGAAAAATGAATGCATTAATATTAACTTAAAAATTCACACATTTAACCACTTGACTTAATGCTAAATAAATTTAGAAAATTATAAAATTTGCATGTAAGCGAACAACTAATGAAGCAGGTCGGTTTGAATGGTTTGAATTAGTCGTTTTAAGTCAATCCGGTCAATTTTTTAGTTAGTGTTATATAGGTGAAGTCATACTAGCCAAACTCTTTTCTTATCACAAATATACAAAGTTTAACGTTTAAAAATATTTATCTATTGTCAAATTCGCTATATGTAAAAATTTATTGACAAAAAATATAATATTTTATTAAATTTGAAAAAGCAGTCTTAGTTCAAGTTGGACAAAAATATGGGCATGAAAGAGAAGACTATGTTTAATGATAAAAACAAAATCACATGTGTAATAAGAAAAAGAGAAGATTATGGCCCCCATATGGGCATGAAAGTCATATGAAATCTCCTATACAATCATAAAAAAGATTGATCACGGGTGTGTTGTGATTCCAAAGCAAGAGAATACGAGAAAAAGAAGAAAAAGGTTTTGAAAGGATTAGGATTGAATTAATGCGTTTGGATATAGTTTGGATATATATTTGGATAAAATCTTGGACTACGTGGCATTAAATGGTCCAAATTAAGTCCAATTATCCAAACTATATGGAAAATTTTGAAATGGATAAACATTTTTTGACTAATAACAAAGCAAGTCATAAATTCTGGTTATAACTTTTTTTGGTGCCGACAATGATGCACCGCCAATTTTAACTTTATGAGAAAAGGTGGTGGAATGAGGTGGTTACTTGGTTCACATTAAATTAAGAAATTTAATATACAATTTTTGTTGTTGCAAATTTTTAGATATGACCCTCTTTCAAATTTTATTTATGTTATGACCCTTTTAAGTTGCTTAGAAATTTCGAGTTCTTGTTAGTTTTAATACTGACTTCTGGCAGATGAGAACGGAGTGGGTCCGATGCCCATCAGATCTATTTTTAGGTTCAACGAGGTTCATGACTGTCCGATCCATCTTAAGATATGTGCACATGAAAATTGAAGCAATTTAGTACGAAATTTAAAGTATTGCACACGAATCTTAAAACAGATTGGATGGTGATTGAACCCGTAGAACCAAAGTAGATCCGATGGACATCGGACCTACTCTCAAGTCCTGGCATATTTTGTTCATAAATTGTGATAATTCAAAGACCAGTACTTACTTTAATAAAGTGTATGAATTTTTCAATCTGAAAATTGGTTTTTGTTGATTTTCTTTTCGTCTTTAAGATTTACAACAAATTAAAACATAATTAGGCTAGGGACTGCAAGCTAGTTTATAGTTCCTTCCTTTGGGCCATTTTCTATACGGCCTTTTAATTAAACAGATCATATTGGAATACATCAGTTGTCTTATATAACTATGATTTTGGGCTTTACTCTTGAATTTTTCAGTACTTCCACTCTCATAATTATTGAAGTAGGATAACTTCATTGTTTGGCCCCAGTTTGTACCAGTTCATAGTTGTGATCAGTATCACACTCCCGGTATATTACCCTATCCGCGGGAAAGGTATCAAACTTTAGTTTGAAAAACAGAGCACACGCACACAAAAGTCAAAGAAAAAGATGGTGAAAAAGATGCAAATGCTCAGATCTTTGCTTGGAAGAAAAAAATTGCTTTAAAAAAATATATATATATATTATTTTCAGTGATTCTAATTTGTTTTTTTTTTTTTCATTTTGTCTCCAATTGGAACAGATATACTCTGATCCAATTAGAGTTGTTTCCATTGGCCAAAAAGTAGTTTATCTACTCAGCGACCCAGAGAACAAAGAATGGCTCTCCATATCAACAGAGTTTTGTGGAGGTACATATGCTTAGAAAATCATGTTTGTTCCTAAGTAGGCTTATTTATTTGGTGTCTCATCTTTCTTTAATTATTTCCATCTATATTAAAATATACATGTACCAGGGACTCATATCTCCAACACAAGAGGCCTTGCTGTCTGCCTTGAGCATTTAATTTGTATGTTGGTTGTGGTGTTGTATTACTGGAAGTTGCATTTAATGCTTTTTTCAATTATCCATTGATAAATGAAAAGCCCTGTGCTACAAAGTAACTCTCTCATTTTTAAGAACACGGCCCGGCCCGGACCGGCCCAAAATTAGCTTAGCCTTCCAGACCTGAATGGGGCTGCTCGCACCAGGCGGGTACATATTTCTTTCTCCTTCTCTTTTAATTTACTGCACATCATATTTTCTCGCAATTCACAAATCTCTCTTCCGATCATCAATCAAACAAACATAGATACGCCTTTGCAATCCAAAAGGATCGAATCAGCAAGTCAAGGAAGAATCGGTATAACTCGGAAACGGTGAGTCTCTTCCGATCCAATTGTTCTTCCTCGTAAAACGCTTCTCAGTTTGGTTCAGAAATCTCTCCATAATTAGGAGCACCAATGGGCTATTGATTCTTACTTTTGAATCAAATGTGACCTATTTGAATGCATAGAATCTAATTATCTAATCATAGCTATTGCCACAGTGTAGAATTTGTTGGGTTATTTTTAGGTTTTGCATTGTAATTGAGATCACCAATGTCAATTTCAAAATAATTTTTCAGCTATTATTTTCTAGATCACCACTGTCAATTTCAAAGTAATGTTTCAGCTATTATTTGCTAGATTTGCTTACTTTTTTGAAACTTTTTAAAAATTATATCATTTATAATTAATATCTGTATAACCTATGATCATAAATCCGAGTTTTATGAAGATTTTATTGATTGTGAATTGAAAGGGAGTAAAAAAATTATCAAGAAATATGGTAAGGGAGGAAGAGCAAGATGGTGTTTCCGTGCATTCTCCATCCCAGGCCCCTCGTTCTTCAGCATCATCTCTTCCTAAGGTTATTTTTTTAATATATTTATCTGTATATGGTTTTTATTAATTAGCTTGTTATATGAACATTGTATTTATTAATTGTTTTTGGGGTCACATTGACAAAAGTTGAAAACTTGAAATTAGAAGATATGACATGAGTAAACTTTTGTTCTTCGTCTCCATTTTAGATCATTAATAAGCTCATAACCCACCTTATATTTCCAGCTTGCACTGAAATTCGAAGCATATTCATTTGTGAATTGATAAGACCATGTATATTAGAGAGTTCAAAATATGAAACTGTTGAACTTGGCCAAACTTTGTTTCTCTTTTTGTAATGATTTTCTTTTGTAAATTTAAGGAGCAATCACAGGTTGACATAGAACTCAGACTCCTGCAAGCCTTAGAAATGTATCCTCCTGCTAAACTACAAGGTATATAAGTCCCTTTTTTTTTTATAAAAGTGAATTTTATCCACCGTTTTCATATTAAAACCATATTACATTATTTTTTATTGGTACCATACGACTGGTACCTCTTACAGAAGAAAGACTTACAAACTTAAAATACAAATACAAACATCTAATACAACCACACAACTATAGTTCAAACAAAAAACATCAACACTTTTAAGTCCCTATTTTTTTTACTTTTCAACACTTTAAGTCCCTATACAAACATCTGCTTTTGTCAATTAGTCCTTTGAAATTTTTTTTGGTTAAATCAGCCTCCGTTAGAAATGTATCTGCTCTTAATTAAAATTGATATGAATAGACTTAGAGGCTTTTAGATGGTTTTGTGTACTGGAAATTGATCTTTCGGTGAATTATGAAGAGTTACTGTTATAGTTCAAATCGAAGCATAGAATAGCAGTTGGAGCTGAATTTCTTGTGTACATATAGCAAGTGTGTGTCCCACCATTTTTTTAATTGAATGAATCTAAATGTTCAAAGGGCTATTATGTAATTAATGCTGGTATTCTAGTGGAGGGAGAAATAAAAATTGCTATAAGAAGTTCGAGGGCACATGTGAAATTTAGCCATAAAAAAGACATCTGTTTTCAGTAATTACAGTTTTCTTTTACTTCTAATGAACTGTTTATGCTTCTGTTCAACAGGTATTCACCGGCATTTTGTTTTGTACGGGCTAATTGAGTACCTACAAAAGTGGTACTAAAGTTTTCTGCTTTGGTTGAGCACATTTACAGAATATATAGATGTTATATCTGCAAATAGAATTTTATTTATATCCTTTTTATTTCCTTAAAAACGTAGCTTCGAGAGAAGCTTCTCAGCTGATGAGGTGTTGCAACTCCTGAATCAGTTCTTCAACTTAGAAATGCTGGTAATTGTTATACAAAACTACCCAATTGTTCTTAGTATTTCACATTCTAGTTTCAAAATACGACCAGTTATTCAAAATTATAGATGAGTACGTGGTACATTGAAGAATTTTTTATTTATAGCAATTATTATTAAATAATATAGGGGAACAGGATTCTCTGTGGCAATTATTTTGGAGCCGAATTTTTTTTCGTATCCAACTTTTTTTTTTTTTCAGTTGGCCAACAGGATTCTCTGTGGCTTGCAAACAACAATTGGATTCTCTGTGATTAATGCTTGAGAATTGAGTCTTGCAAATGGGATTCTGTGTGGCCTAATCATTGTGAATCTGTGGCCAACAGAATAATAAAAAAAACACACACACAACTTTGGATCAGATTTTTTTTTTTTTTCAGATCCATCTATGCAAATGAAAATCCCAGCCACTCTTTGTGTTTTCCTATATTATATAATAATATTTTTTTTAAATAAAAATTCTCGGTACATTGCATCAGCTATCTGTTTCTAATTCATATCTGAATTGCAGAAGCCAGATGAAGAGGAGATGGAGATATTTCAGAAAGAAGAGGAATTCTCATTGCCACAAATTCTATTAGACAATGAAGAAGAGTAGTATCAGCATTTTGTGTTGTTCTTTTCTTCTAGCTTGTTTTATTTATTATTATTATAACCAAAGATGAGATTCGCTGCAAAGTTGTGCAATATGCTAAAGAGAATCTTGGTAGAATTGATGCTTTTTTTGTATTGTAGTATATTTAGTTGCTATCTCTTAGTAATTTACCCTTTTTTTTAGACTTTATATGTTATTATTGCTAGAATTTACAATATCTTTCTTATTCTAGTTTTCTCGGCAATAAAAGTGTTGCAATAATTAGTTCGGAAAACTAATATAAGTGTTCTCATTTAAACTTAAGAGTTCTGATTTCTGATTGCATAATTTTCATTTTTTGTAATACACAAATCAGAAAATTTTGAAGCCCCATAATAAGTTAAGAACTACAGAAATTAAAAAAATTCAGAGCGACTGAAGCATCAACTTGAGGTAAAGTAATATAAAAAACAAAGAACGCAATCTGTATTTTCTGTCAGAAACTACAGAAATTAAACGTCAACACAGATGAGAGAAGTTTAAAAAAGATAACAAGCAAAAACAGGAATTGCGTCTGCCGGGAGTCGAACCCGGGTCTATTGCTTGGAAGGCAATTATCCTAACCGTTGGACTACAGACGCCTTGTTGAAATTGGAACTGAACTAAAATTAATATAATTTAAAATCAACGACAGTATAAAGGCTTCTTCTCCTCCTTTGTTTGTTTTTTTAAGGAAAAGCCCGTAGGCATTGATTAACTCAAAGTAAAAGGGATTACAGATTAAGTTCTACCTCCCTGGTAAACTATTTGCCAGTGACTAATTGAAATATAAAGTTCAGACACTAATGTAATGATCCTACTAAAAATTAAAAGTTCTAGCCGATGACTAAGGTACGTTTGGATGCAGTTTTTTTTTTTTTTTTTTTTTTTTTAAGAAAAGCTCGTAGGCATTGAAAGTAAAAAAGGATTACAGATTAAGCTCTACCTCCCTGGTAACTATTTACCAGTGACTAATTGAAATATAAAGTTCAGACACTAATGTAATGAACTAATGATCCTACAAAAAAATAAAAGTTCTAGCGGATGACTAAGGTACATTTGGATGCAGTGAGAATAGAGCTGTTCTCAAAATAGTAATGCTATTATGAATAGTTATCAATCGAAACAAGTCAAGTGTTATTCAGAACAACATGGAATAGTTCCGCTAGAGAAATATTACATAATGCTCTTCTTTTTCAAAACATAAAACAAAGGAAAAATTATTTTTGTGCCACCTCAAAACATGAAAATTATGAAATTGTCATCTCAAACTTTGAAATTATAAAATTGCCACCCCAAATTCTCTAAATTCATGAATTTACCCTCATTATACATCTTATACACTAATTTAATTGAAATTATACTGAAAATGGTATATCAAAAAACGTATTTACAAAATACCCAAATTACCCCTCCAATTATACAGCCCCTTCCCTTCTCTTCTTCTCTTCTGCGAACCCCCAGGTTAAATCGCTGGAGTTACTTCTCTTCTCTTCTTCCCTTCTCTTCTTCTCTTCTTCCCTCCAATTAAATCGCTGGAGATCTTTGGATGAAGCTAATTTTAGGTTTAGAATGCCTCTTGTTCTCTTCTTCTTCCCTAATATTTTGGTGCATTAAGAAGAAAAAGAAGCAAGTGCAAAAGGCTGAGATTGTCAATGTGCAAGATCATATACATGTTACAGAGGCTGTCGTCCCGGGGCCACATGGTGAAAAGGTGGAAGTCATATCAGTTGATGAGGATCTTAAGTACCAAGAAGTGTTGAAGGAAGGTGAGAAAGTCGGTGGCACGTCTAATATTGCCGGTATCCGGTGGAAGCTGCCTCGTACCGATGATGGGTCGAACAGTAAACGAAGGACTTGATTGAAGCAGAGTGGTTCTCTCCAGCGATTGTTTTTGTGCCATTAAAAAGAAAAAAGGTGTTGTACTTTTCTCAAGCGATTAAGAAGCAAGTGCCATTAAGAAGAAAAAGGTGTTGTACTAGTTACCCAAAACGCTGAGGCATAGAACCCCTCGCGGTCTGACTTCCCAAACCCACGCAGCGGAGGAGAAGGGGTTCTCCAGGGAATTTGGGTTTGGGTCTAGGGGTTCGCAGAAGAGAAGAAGAGAAGGAAGGGGCTGTATAATTGGAGGGGTAATTTGGGTATTTTGTAAATATGTTTTTTGATATACCATTTTCAGTATAATTTCAATTAAATTAGTGTATAAGATGTATAATGAGGGCAAATTCATGAATTTAGAGAGTTTGGGGTGGCAATTTCATAATTTTTATGTTTTGAGGTGGCACAAAAACAATTTTTTCTAGAACAAAATATTCTCCTTCTAAAATTCTTAACAAAATGCTCTTATGGGCCCTATATTTTCCTCCTCTTTCCCTCATCTCTCCCCCCCTCCAATTTATTTATATTTACTCCCCTTTTATTGTTCTAAACTTATACTTTTGTTTTATATATTCAATACTAATATGGTTTCACACTTGACAAAAAAATTGTTAGCACTTTGATATTACATAAATAAATATTTTACAAGTTAAAGATTAAACACTTATTTGTCAATGGTTAATTCTAAATAAACTTAAAACAGACTCAAGGTCAATAATTAATTAGTTAAAAAATGACTTTTTTTTGTTAATAATTGAATATGCTTAAACAAATAAGGGTGTTGATGCTTATTATTATTTTCTTTAATTTACTAATTACTTATCTTTATTGAGTTTTGCTGACAAACTTGGTGATAATTGGTACACTATGATTGGTGAATAAGTTCAGGATAATCCAACTTACGATGCACAAATCCATATTTTTAAAATTAATTATTTGTAATCTATGTCATTTTATCTCTACAAATATATATTTAAAATATTTGAAGTTTGTCTTTTGTATTATCATAGTGAAATGTCCTATGTAAATTTTTTTTTTTTCATATTCTTGATTCTCATTAAAACAAAAATATTATAACCAAATGTAATAGCCTTATTTTATAATTTTGTTTTAATATATTAGTTATAACAAATTAAAATTAAAAGCATAATAAGATATAAAATGAGCTCTTCAAAATAACTTTTATATCGTTAGTGATATACTATCAAAAATTGATCCTCTTACTACAATGCATGAAATGGTTTTGTATTATGGTCAATTATTTAGTTTTATTTTGACTAGAATCTCTCGCTATCTTGCTCTGTTTCTATATAGTTTATTGTTTATATTTGTAAATTACATTGATATTTTAGAGTCTAAATAAAACTAACAATGAATTGATAGAAGTCTCTATGAAAGTCATTTATATGATTATTGAATTATACCATATTTCATAAAATAGATACATGTAAAAAAAAAATATTAGATGCTCCGAATATGTCTAAGTACGTAAGAGATATTAATTTTATACGGGTAATATTAAATATATAAAATATAAGTATAAGCTTAGAATAATAAAGAAGAGTCAATAAGGAGGAGTGGAAGGGAGGAAGGGAGGAGAGAAAGAGGAGGAAATATGAGACCATAAGAACATTTTGTTAAGAATTTTGGAAAGAAGGTATTTTGTTCTATGTTTTGAAAAAGAAGGACATTATGTAAATTCCCCCGTTCCGCTAACCCCACCAAAAGGAAGGAATAAATTTCAGCAAAAAAAAGTGTAGTGTGAGAAGAGAGAAAAGAATATTTTTCAATTTTTATTACTTTCATCAAACTGTCATTGAAATAAACGAGAGAGAGAAAGGCTGTCTGTTTTGACGTCTTCACGTTGTGGTGTACCTGGTAAGATAGCTTTCTGTTTTCCCTTTCTAATATCAGTTTTATGCTAGCTTTCTGTGTGTGTGTGTTTTTTTGGATAATATTAAAAATCTCACGTAGAATAGATAATGCTGTTGTGTTCCACCAACATATATACTGATGACCCAATTTTGGTTCTAATTATCTCAGTTCTTATGTACGGCCAGAAAGAAATTAACAGAGAAATTAAGGATCCACCAAAAAAAAAAAAAAAAAAACAGAGAAATTGAGGAGCATCAGAGCTGGCCTTTAGAAAAAGAAATAACACAAAAGTATACTAATTATTTCTCTTATTGATTGGTAGGACTCATGGATATGCCTCAGGACGACATTCATACTATATACATAGAGGATAAAATCATAGAGGATAAAATCGAGGCATATTGTAGGGAATCTATAAACACAGATGAACAACAGTTCTCAATCTACCGTGTTCCTTTGCACATCCGCAAGAACAATGAGAGCTACTACGAGCCAATGATGGTCTCAATTGGCCCCTATCATCAGGGAAAGGATCACCTTTGTGCCATGCAACAACACAAGATGGATTATTTGCGCAATTTTATCAACGGGGGTAAAGGTGGTGGTAAGGTGGAGGACTACATCCAAGCGATTAGGGAAATGGAGCCTTCTATCCGTGCCTGCTACTTCGAAACTTTCAACCTGGACAAAGAAAAATTTGTGGAGACTATGCTTCTGGACAGCTGCTTTATCATCCAACTCTTCATCAAGTGGAGTTCCATCGAGGATTATCCGACACACAGCATAGGCTGGGCGCTGCCATTCATAATGGCTGACCTTATCATGATCGAGAATCAAATTCCGTTCTTTGTGCTAGAAAAAATATACAATATTAACTGCTATGGAAGTAGCGCTCCTCCTGATGACCTGCAGGATAGGCCACCTTCCCTAACAGAGCTCTTTGTAAAATCCTTGCATATGATGCACAATGGAAATATCCAAACAGATCCAAAAATGCCGGAGGCTGGTACTAATATCAAGCACCTGCTTGATCTCTATTATTTTCTATTTGTTCCTGAACCCTCCAAAGTTCCTGCACCCACCAAAGTACCAAGAGATTCCGATGAAAATGATATGGATGATCAACCTCATAGCCATGGAGCTTGTGTTCCTTTTCCTCGATCTCGACCTCAACCTCGACCAAAAAAACCAAAAAGATCTCTCAATGATTGTTGTACACAAAAATCTCTCACTGATTGTTGTACACTTAGAAAAAGGAGGGACAGAGAACTAAGCCCAAGAATGATTCCGAGTGCCAAAGAGCTCCAAGAGTTTGGTGTGACATTCAAGAAGAAGAAAAACTTCAATAGCTTCCTGGATATTTCTTTCAACAATGGTGTTCTGGAGATGCCTTGCATTGTAGTGGAAAAAGCTATGAGGTCCAGATTTCTTAACCTGGTTGCATTTGATCAGTGCAGATCTACCGATCAAAAGCACCTGACCAGCTATGCAGTGTTCTTGGATTGCCTCATAAACACATCTGAAGATGTTATTGTACTGCAGAGATGCGGCATAATCGAAAACATGCTGTCTGACACCGCAGAGGCAGCCCAGTTCTTCAACCAACTCGGAGCCTGTGCTTTCATGGACTTTGACAACCATTATTTGAGGCAAGTGTTCATTGATATAACACTTTATTCTCAATCTCGCTGGCCAAAGTATAGGGCAAGGTTATGCCATGACTATTTTAGTAACCCATGGAGCATTATCGCTTTCTGTGCTGCTTCACTAGTTTTGGGTATCACTATCTTCAACACAATCTATTTCATTGGCAAAACATTTTTTAATAAATTATAGCTTATTGTAACAAATTCCTGTACTCTTGAAGTTGTTTTTTTTTTTTTGCTTCGTACGTTGTTGTTTGTTTGAGATGTACTATTAATGATGTATTGTTAGATCAACCTGATCGATCGAGTCCTCAGAGTTAAATATGAATTTGTTAAGATTGTTAAGATTACAATTTTCTTTCATAGAATTAAATATGAATTTGTAATATTGAAAATGCTCTTTGCCCATTTTCGCTTTCTCCATCAATTGTAATTTGTAAAGTAGAATATTAAGGTAATATATATTAGTGTTAATTTTGTGTATCCTTCAAAACTTGTTGAAAATAATTAGAATATATATCTTAGAGATACTCATATCAATTATTGGATCAAGGAATTACATCCAGATATGCTCTCACCTTCTCTGGCGATATTTGCTTCTCCTCTTTGGCAAGACCAGCTGTCTACAGTAAATAATACCAGCTGTATAATCTGTCCCCTAATTAATTCTGATTCTTGTTTCTTTATTTGTTCCAACGGATAATTGCCTAAATGTGTATAAGTAGCTTAGCTTTGTACCTTGTAATCTATGAACATATAATCAATAAAATCAGAGAAATTCCTTTTATCAAAACTTTCAAAACTTATTCAGTTTTTTATTTATCTTTCTAATATTTGTTATATCTAATATATCCCTCAACTCTAATTTTTTTATTTCCCATCATGCCCTTCCCTTTTCCATAATCCTGTGCGTCTTCAAATTAGGACCTTCATGCCCCAACCAAGAGAGGCGCTACAGTCGTGGACCCCATCATGCCCTAACCAAGAGAGACGCTACAACCGTGGACCCCACCTGTCAGTCTGATCATACTATTGAACAAGAAATTGTGTGTTTTCACCTCTCAAATTGGCTCTTTCACCAATATTGTTACCGGTTTTCAGTCTTTAAATTGACTCAAATTGTGAGTTTCCGACTGAATGCAACCTGTTTATCAAAGTTAAATTGTCAGTAAGAAATGTTGATTATTCATCCTGGATTAAAATCTTTAATCAAAATATTGAACTGTTTGTTTATTTGTGGTACTTCTGAGCAGCATTCTACTAATATTGAAATGCTAAAAAAATAACAGTTTGTTAATCACAGAACTTGAAAATGTGAGTCGGTCGGAGAGAGAGAGGCATGCTCTGTTGTGATATTTAGAGCCAGGCCTAAACCGATGAAATTTTGCAGAAATGGTATGTCCAATTTTGCAGTAGTTTGCGAGAAGAGGGATCATGCCTTTAGAGAGCGTTGTGTCGATGTGACCGCTAGCAGAGAACGCCATTCCTGAAACCATGGTTGTGCAAAGGCCTGGCAAAGTTCATCCTTTCCCATAATCCAGCGCAGATGAGGCACAAGCACTTCTCGGTGTTGCAATATAGCGCGCCATAAACAGGTGTAGGAGTAAGTTCTCTGTGAATATCAATCCTAATTTATAATTCATTTTCTCTGTGAATGTCAATCCTAATTATAATTCATTTTCATGGTGAGCTAGTAGAGTATGGATAACAAGTCATTAACCCATCCATCGTCCTTCAAAATCTGAATAAAATCAAAGTATATAATTTATATTGCTCCGTACTTACCCATTGGGCCTGATGGTTAGAATATGGCTTGCTGGATAGCCCATAAAATAACTGGGCTTGACTTCAACAAGAACTAACCAAAAAGCCTGTAATTAAAAGTAAAGTAAATGCATCTTAAACAGGCACCTATGTTGCATGGATACGGGTATCATATCGGATACGATACGGATATGGCGATACGGCAATTTTAAAAATTTATGGATACGATACGTCTATTATATATATTATTTTTATTATTTGAATTATATTATTAATTGAACACTTGTGTAAATAAATTAATCATCAAAAGTCTGGAGAGGAGATGATACTATAACTCAAATATAAATTAAATAACAGAGATACTCTGTTTCAACAACAAACATGAATTATCGCAGTGGTTGAGGGGTATGCTTCTTATCACAGGTCTACTTATGAGGGTGCATATTTAGACAGAAAAAAGCCCTATTTCTGCGTGTCAATGCGTATCGAAGACCGTATCAAGCAGTAAAGGATACGCCAGCTGGCGTAACTGATACGTATCCTGTATCCATGTCGTATCTGTAACGTGTCAGTGTCCGATATGTGTCTGACACGAGTACGAGGACCATCCAAGAATATCAGGTAACATAGACAAGCACTAACTAACAAGCATGTACTTAAAACAATTAAACTAAATGTAATTAGAAGTAAAATAAATGTTTTTTCAACAAGCATGTGTACTTAAAAACAATAAAACTAAATGTTATCAAAAGTATATTTAATGCGTCTTAAACAAGCATTAACCAACAAGCCTGTACTTAAAACAATTAAACTAAATGTAATTAAAAGTAAAATAAATGTTTCTTCAACAAGCACTACTTAAAAACTATAAAACTAAATGTTATCAAAAGTATATTTAATGCGTCTTCAACAATCACCAAGCACTAACCAACAAGTTTGTACTTTTAAAGCAATAAAGAAACAAAATAAATGCGTCTGCCGGGAGTCGAACCCGGGTCTATTGCTTGGAAGGCAATTATCCTAACCGTTGGACTACAGACGCTTTGTTGTTTTAAATCTTACTAGTTTCTAATATATTATATATTGTTCTAACACATTCAATTCCTTGGGCCCGTTTGGTTCAGGCTTTTAGTCGGTGATGCCTTGGCATTGTAATTCCCTGGAATTTGATTACCGCGTTTGGCAATATTAGAAAGGGAATAGATATGGCAATCGGTGATTCCCAGTCATTCCGATAGCCTGATCTATAGTCATCGCGATAGCCAAAAAAAAATGCGGAATTTCTCCATTCCCACTTGACGGATATCACTCCAAGCGTCGTGCGCGCGCAATTTTTATTTTATTCGGTTGAAGCTCTTTCCGTCTTCTTCTCCGATAATTTTTGCGAGAAGAAATTGGTCTCCGGCTCCGACGTCGTTCTTCAACCTCTGTCTCTGATTTCTGATCTCCGATACAGGTTCTCTCTCTCCTCGCTTCCCTTCTCTAGACCTTGTCCTCTCGCTTATTCCCACGCTTCTCTATCAAACCTTTGTCCTCTCGTCACCTCTCTTTCCTGACCACACATCAAACACCTTGCAGTTGCAAGACATGACAGCCTCATACTCCCCCTTTCATTTTCTTTTCTCCTCAGTTGCTCTCTTCTTGTTCTCCGTCTCTCCCTCTTTATTGTCTCAAGCGCACAAACGTCCCCCTTTCTTTCTCACTTCTGGTTATGTACTGCATTGAATTGAGAACTTCTTGGTCTATTATACTACCATGTATTAAATGGAGTACCTTTCTATTTGGGAGAACAGTACAGTAAAACAAGCAAAGAAGGACGAGTAGAAGGATGGTCTCGTACCAGAAATTGGTAAGCTCCCGGAGATACTGGTAAGGCGAGAGAAGCTGTCAGAGATGTGGAACTGATTTTTTCCTTAAGGACCCCTAAAATATTGGATATTTGCAAAAACAAAAGAGGCGGTACTTGGAGACAGTCAATTTGCCATTTAGATGAAGAGGTACTCTGTGATTATCTTGGATGAGGCTCATGAAAGGAGCTTAAACACTGACATACTAATTGACGTGCTATCGCGTATTATAAAGGCTCGCCAGGTTACAATTTGTCCTAAAAATGTTCCTTGTTTTGAATTGACAGATCCCATGACTAATTAGTATTGTATAAAGCTAGTATTGTATAAATACCCTGCTCTGACTGTACCGGTCCGGTACAGTGTATGAAATTTGTATTTTTCAAAAAATTTTTTTGCTGCTGTTGTATGTGGTACTATCTGCTCGTACTGTACCAGTTCAGTAAGTGTTTGAAATTTGCATATTTAAAAAATGAAGCAACTCCAATTGCACAGCTTCAACATTTGCTCTCCTGTTGAATTGTTGAATTTTTACCAGTATATGCTTTAGTGTACATTTGCTCTTCAACATTTACTCTTCAAGAAATAATCATTGAGTCGTTCTATTTTTGTCATTTAAAAAGTTTTATTGGGTATGAAGCATATGGTTTATATATTAACAAGTTTCTTATTATTGTTGAGAATCTTTGGTACGAATGCTATCTGGATCTATGATTTTAATTTAGTCTAAATTTTGACCCGTGTATGTAGCCACATTTATAAACTTGTTATACATCATCTTCTAAAATTAAAATAACTAATTTATATCGGCTTGTATTTTTTTTCTAAATACAAGTACTGCTAAGCATCGAAAATAAATCAATATAGTTATGACATTCTAAATTAAATGACGTAATATGCTAAGCATCGAAAATTACCAAGCATGGCTATTACATTCTAAAATTAAAATGACATAATACACATTATTTAACGTGATGTGCTTTTTTTACATTAATTGGATTTATAATTTATTGTTTATCTTCAAATTATTTAGTTAATACATGTTTTGATAGCCATTCCAATAGCTATACGCGAACCAAACATGGGAATGATGTATTCCCTGGAATGCTGAAGCGATAGCCATGCGCGAACCAAATATGGAAATGACACATTCCCTGGAATCCAATTCCCTGGCATTACATTCCATGGAATCCCTCTAATCCCTGGAATGATATATAGCGCGAACCAAACGCCCCCTAATTGTTTTGCGGATTGGTTTCTTGTAAGCTTGTAATTTGGGACATTAATTCCTTAATGCGAGATGACTTTTCTTATGTTATGGTTTGAAGAAATCCAATGTGCCAAATTCGACCTTCAAAAATTAATTTAGTAAATCAGGAACTATATATATGTTAATCATACATTACAAATTAAAATTAAAGAAACTTCTTACATATATTAATTAAAAACAACCAACTATCCCATATATCTATATATAGAGAGAGATAACTAAAGTATACAGATTTGCTAACTCCAAATTCCATTGAGAATTCCCTTTAATGTATTCCCACTAATCCTCTTTAAAATCCTCTTTGCTTCAGGATTATTATTTTGTGCTAAACTCTCTAAATTGTTAACATATTCACATGCCCCAATTTTCCTCCTACCTGATATACTGTCACTCAATTGTACCAGTGCCAACAACAGATACTTCTTCACCTTCTCCTCTTCAGAAATTAACAGCTTTAAGATTGGCGCTACGTTTGTTTCTCCTTGGATAAACTTTTTCCTATTTCTTTGAACAGAGATCATGCCGGAAAGTGCCTCAGCTGCTATTTCATGTTCCTCATACGCCTTCGATTCGATTATTTGTACCAAATCAGACATGAAACCTAGTTGACCAAATTCAATTTTGGCCTCATGAGAAATTCTACAAAGATAACACGCAGCTTTTAACATGGCTTGTTGCGTTGAAACCTCGCAATTACGTATGAAATACAAAATGTGATCAACAAATGCTGAAAAGATCAATTTGTTAATCAACTTCTTAGATGAGAAACAGAGATGCTCGATTGATTTTAATGCAACCTCCCTTGTTTTGTTGGTATACTGGGTCAAACTCGGATCCAACACACTTACAAGTAGTTCCACCACATCGGGTTCACCATCCGAGAGTGCGGTTAAGAGTTCTATAACCCGTATCTGCATGGCCTCATCCTGGCCATTCGACATTTGAACCAATCTTGATAAAATTTCAACCGCATTCGATTCCAGCATGAAATTCTTTATCTCCTCTATCGGGTTAAGGTTCTTTAAAATTTCACATGATAACCGTATCAATTCTCTACTCGCATCACAATCGCCACAATTCTTGAGTAGTATGTTTATCCCACCTTGTGCCGAGACCGACCACGCATTGTTGCAATTTACGGTCAATTTATTTAGTACACTTGCAGCTCGTTCTTTATTCGATAACCTTCCGCTTTCGATAATTTTAACTAACGGGGCAATAATACCGTGAATTACAAGGGTGTTACAATAAGATTCATATCGAACAATAACCGATATAGCTTCTAATGCTTCTTCAATCACATCACAATCCCCAAACTCAATTAGGTTAATTAATAAATCGATCCCTTTTTCTTCGATCAAAATCATTTTAACATACCTTTCATCTTCATTTAATGCCTCATTAAGCATGCACATCGTCTGTATGCACATCTCCGAGTCACCGATCTTCAATCTTGCAAATAGGTCCCTTAAAAAGAACCTAATCTCATCCCGGGTTGCACCGGGGCCGGGCTTAGACACAACTATAGCCGATGATTTTGTTAATGTTAACACACCGGAAGCGTAAACTCTTTCCAAATTGCTAATGTGGCAATCAATCTTGCTAATTATGACATTGAGTTCGCTTCTTAGAAAGAGATTACCGCGAGTATACATGTCGTCACGGCATTGGTCGGCTAACAACCGTGTCTCATTGCAGGTTGATAGTATGGCTTCTAGTAAATTATTTAGCTCTTGATTTTCTTCTTCTGATAAGAAAGAAATTGTCGAATTCAGTTGCTCGAGTCGGGACTTGATCGATCGCCATTTGCCCGGAAACAGTCGGATTGAATCGGATGCATAGATTAGCGACTGAGTCAACTGTGTAGCAGTTTGTGCTAGACCCCACCACTGTTTTTCTTCTTGCTCTCCTCCTTGTTTCATCACTGTAGAGAGAGAGAGAGAGAGAGAGAGAGAGGGGGGGGGGGGGGGGGGAGGTTGGAAAGTATTACTGAAGAATGTTTCTTTTGTGAGGGGTTGAGCAAATGATGCATGAATATTGATATGTAGTGCCTTGTTTAACTGTCATTGTACTATAAAGGAATGGAAGCCTCCTATCTCTTCATTATTTTTTATTTATAGAAATAATATTAAAATAATATAGAGTTCTAGACGGATTATATGAGAATTTCGATTTGATAGAAAGAATCGAAAAAGCTTTTCGTCTCTTATGAAGGAATCAATAATCTTTTTTTCTGCTCATTAGGGATCCGTGCATGTTGGAATTTTACCCATTCAAACTAATTTGACATTTTTCCTTTCAATTTTTTTAGTAAAATATAAAAATATTTTACAAAAATAGATAAATTATCTTAGATATAATATAAACATTTAATTTTTTGAAAAACTTTCCATATTTTACTAAAAATCTAATATAATAATTCTCTCCATCTATACATCAAATTTAAGAAGAAAAAAATAACTAATTTTAAATCAGTAAAATTTCTACCGATCCAATTTTTTTTTATTTTTAGAATCGGTAGAAATCCTACTTACCTTTCTACTAATTAAAAATATAATTTACTCTTTCTGTTTCTCTCTTCTTCTTTTCTAATTTCTACGGATAAAAAAATTTCTGTAATCAGTCTAGAACTCTATATTATTTTAATATTATTTCTATGAAATATTGGAATGGAAGCCTCTCTTTGGATCTATATTATTGCTATCCTCTGCTAACTGCCATCTTTGCTCACTGCTCTGAATTTAAGGTGTCAAAGTTTTCTCTTATGATTCTCTCCATTAGTTGTGTGAAGATGCCAAGCATTTGGTAAGAACAGAGAAATAAGTCATAACTTAGAAAAACAGGACAGGTCCAGTCCTATGGAAATGGAGATAAAAGAGTCAATGCTTGTGATAATCATAATCATAAAAAGAAAAGCATGTGTAGCGCAAGTCTTGTGAAAGAGAGATGATAACTCTGAATTGGGGTAATATATAACAGTACAGCTGTTGAGCAAAGAAAAAGTTGAGAAGTCACAATTATCATTTTGGCTTTTTATCAAAACATTGGAAAAAAAAAATTGAGTTTAAATTTGAACGATATTATCTCAAAATGTTTGGATAATTATTGCTTACATCTAACTTTATGTGCATATATTTAAAAAATTAAAAATGTATAAGTGTTATTAATTATTTGGATAGGATTTATATTAAATTTGAGTCGATTTAAAAGGTACTTAGCCTTCTTTCAAATAATTTTGAAAATTTTAATGGTAGAGTATTAATCGGTTTATGATGAATTACCAATCAAATTTCAGATTAATAAAATTTATTACACGTCCTATGTAAGTAACTTACAACACATCTACAATTTTTAATTTGAATAAAAAATATATATATATCAGAAGAGTTGGATGTACCATATATTTTTCAAAAAACAAATTGTATAGTGAATTGAAGATATTTCTATACTATAATTATGTCTTCAAAAATTTTGATAGTCTTAGAAAATTCTATTTTTTAATTAGGAAAAAAAATATAAATTGAAAGTCAAGTTTGTATTGCAAGAGTTACTATAATTCAGAAAAAACAACTGCACGAGTACTACTTAAGTTTGTCCTTTCCAGAAGTTATTTGATTGAACTTTATATTGGTACAAATGTACAATAAGTGGTTGAATCTGGAGATGTGAAGTAACTCTAATTCACTGAGATCTGGAGCGGAGCTAGATTTTCGAACTATGGATGTCAAACGTGAATGGAGTTAATTATATAAAATTTTCATATTGCATATGTGGTCAATTTTGTATTACCCATAACATTTTATCCTAAAATGTATTGAAAATTATGCATAAGTATTAAAAATATGAAAATAAATGGATGTCAATATTTGACCCCATTCAATGACAACATAATTTAAAAGGTGCACATTTTACTGGCGTTATGTTTCATTATGTATATTTTTTTATGTAAAGTTTGGAAGTTAGATTATCTTATTATTTAATATTTATAAAAAAAAATGTATCTGGATTAATACACTTATAAAAATCCATAACCAAGAAATACGGACCCCTCATCTGTAGACTTGGATGCATTAAAAAGAACAGGAAATGATGTCATGAATATAAATCATGTACCTACATAACCAACAATGGACCAGACATGGAGAAAGCAACACTTGCAACAAGTTGCCAAATATGTAAACAATTCATGTCTTCTATTATTCACATGTTATGTAAACACATCATGTTACAAGTCACATGTAAACACATCCTGTTACAAGTCACTAACTGTCAGGGGCAGAACTAAAAAATATTAATAGGGGTGGCTAAAAATTAAAATGCACAAATTGTGGCTAGTGGGAATTGAACCCATGCTCTCCACAATCAAAGCATAAATTCTTACCACTAGACTATAAACATGTGATATTTATGAGGGGGGCTGGAGTATATAAATTGTTCTAAAAAAAATTCAATTCAATTAAACTTTAGTATATATAACTAAAATTTTGAAATCATAGGGATGGCTTAGTCACCTTTTGAATGGCTTTAGATCCGCCCCTACTGACTGGTGGGCTCCCACCTACAGCAGAAGTAATAAAAAAAAAAGATTATGGTGACTAAAATATAAAATACATAATGTGTGATTGCTGAAATTAATATAAAACTAAGTCTTTTTTATCACAAAAATAAAATTCTAGCCACTAAATTTTCAGCACATATTTAATATTTTATGAGAATTAAAGACTCAATCATATAAAAACTTTGAAGATAACAAAACTGATTTAAATTTCAAAATACATAATAAAAAAAAAATTAAATGATCATAGGAGTACCCAAGTACCTCTTGACTTGTATTAAGATCTGTCGTTGGCTCTAGCAACGATAACTCACCAAAATTAATAGCCAGTGGGATCCATAGTGACAAATCAATTATTCGGGTACGATTCGGCGAGGTCAAAAATTCGTCATTCGGGAATAATTCGGGTACAATTCGGGAATGATTCAGTATTATTCAGATCAGAGATCACAGTTCTGTAAGAGGTCAAAAATTCGTCATTCGGGAATAATTCGGATACAATTCGGGAATGATTCAGTATTATTCAGATCAGAGATCACAGTTCTGTAAGAGGTCAAAAACAAAAAAATAACCAAAAAATAAATTTCTGGGAAAATTTCATAAAATTCGGAAATAATTCGTAAAATTCGCGAATTATTCGGGAATTATTCGGTCAAAGTTCGGTCAACCAAATAATTCGGCGTTCGGTTCGGCATCACAAAAAAATCGAATAATTCGCGAATAATTCGGGTATTATTCGTGAATCTTGTCAGTTGTCACTATGGTGGGACCCACATGTGTTAAGCATATTACAGGATATATTGCAGGGAATCTGTAACAGAGAATCCAGATGGAATGTGTAGACTGTAGGTTAAGTGTGTACTTGCTCCACATGAGAGTATATGAAACCCCCTTGTCTGGATATATCATTGGCAATTTGGCATGTATTCCTAGAGATGGAGAGAGCAGCAGGTGTGGTGTAGAAAGTCTACCGAATACTGACTCTGACAGAGCAATTTTAAAGGGGGGGGTGGGGGGCTACAGCTTTGTATTTTGTAATATAGAGTAGAACCATATATATTTTTTGGGGTTCTATTTTGTAATATTCTACCAAACAATTATTGAGTTTAAAGTTTAGTTTGTACAATCTTTAAAAAATAATCTTTTTTTAGTGTATTTGTAATATTCCATCCAAATAATTTTGAGTTTAAAGTTTAGTTCGGACATACAATCTTGAAATTTAATCTTTTTTCTGCCATAGAAATTTAAATTTCTGACACTATATATGAAAAATATGCCGAAGGGCTTCAAATTCAATATAGATAGATATATGAAAAATTAATTGGCAAGATAAATGCTTGTTTTCCTAATATGATATTATTATTTCTCTTTGCCTTGTGGGGGTCAATAGGTACCTTTTTCAGTAAAATCAACCAAGGGTTTAATTTTTTTTATTTAAACCAGGGTTTTTAATTGCTTTATCTAAATATTAAAAAAAAACAATTCACGGCATTTTTAGAAATAAAACAAAATTGAATACAAGAATTCCGTTGAAAAGCAAAATGTAAATCATTGTAAATGAAACTGAATTACTGCTCATATATAGTTCTACAATCTACATCAATCAAAATCAAATTAAAAGTCAATTAAAAAGGGAGAAAGAAGACAAACAATTAAGTGACAAACACAAGTTGAGCTGGTATGTAGGTACTATATTTAAATATTCTATAATTAAATCTTTCTTTAAAGGGACAAAAAAAAAATGATTCTATTTATCTTGTATTTTTGTGATATAATTCATTAAATGGGTTAAGTACTATAAACACCGAGTCACTTTTGTTTTCACCAATGCATGCATGTGATCCCTAGCTACAATTATTGGTGTATTAATGTTAATATCAATTATGCTAAGAATTTTGGATAGAGTAAAGATTTTGTCCTCCACCATTTGATCTCTTAAATGTCCTCCTAACTAACTTATCTATAAAGTACAATGAGGACCACTAACTAATTGGAGGAACACAATAATTACTTGGGGGATCACTTAAATTTGAAAAAATTTACAACTGGTGCACAAATGTATGAACACTTATGCACGCAAGTATTCCTATATAATATATATCAAGTATTCATACCTAAGATATTAAGTATTTAAACAAAAAAAATTGGACATCAACTTTTTTTTTCTCCATAATCACACATCCATCTTTTACATATTTTTAGAAGTGGGTTTTTTTTTCTCCGTTTAATCTAATCAATAATTCTAACGATCCGCGAGGAATTTTGCAAATCTAAAACCACGAATGTTTTCTACGTAATTTTCTCTTTCAAATGAGATACATCATGAAGTACTTTCGGGTTCTTCGTCGTTCAAGTACTCATACCTTGACATGCAAGTATTCAT
Source organism: Carex arenaria (assembly GCA_964058825.1). Taxonomy (NCBI): domain Eukaryota; kingdom Viridiplantae; phylum Streptophyta; class Magnoliopsida; order Poales; family Cyperaceae; genus Carex; species Carex arenaria. The sequence continues at coordinate 137,126 of CAXKVW010000795.1, forward strand.
ACCTCGTCGAGCAAGTATTCATACATTGTAGTGTGAATACTTTCAATCTTATAGTGTGAATACTTACATTATTTTAGTAATATTAATTTTATTGATTTTGTTATGTATACTTATAATGTTCTAGTATAAATATTTTATATACTTTAGTATGAATACTTTGCAATATGAATATTTTATAGTAATGATACTTTGAAAGTTATATTATGAATACTTTATATGTTTTAGTATGAATATTTTTTTATTTTTAGTATGAATATTTTTTAAAGTTTATTCATTTGTGTATTATTTTGTAAGACATTAGACGTACTCTTTTATGAAATTATTCCCTGCACAGGCAAATTTATTCTCTAAACAATTTGAAATAGCAAAATGGCTCTTTATTGAGTAAGTATTGATACTTGACAAGGTATGAATACTTGCTCGTTAAGGTATAAATACTTGCATGCCGAAATATGAGTACTTGAACGACGAAGAATCCGAAAGTACTTCATCATGGATCTCATTTGAAAGAGAAAATTACGTAGAAAATATTCGTGGTTTTAGATTTGAAAAATTTCTTGCGGATCGTTAGAAATATTGATTATATTAAATGGAGAAAAAATAACCCACTTCTAAAAACATGTAAAAAGTGTGTGACTAGAGAGAAAAGAAAATTGATGTCCAGTTTTTTGTTCAAATACTTAATATTTTAGGTATGAATACTTGATATATTATATATGAATACTTGCGCGCATAAGTGTTCATACATGTGCCTGCCAGTTGTAATTTTTTTTCAAATTTAAGTGGTCCCCCAAGTAATTAATGTTTCTCCCAGTTAGTTAGTGGTCCCTATTGTACTTTTTTATGGATAAGTTAGTTAGGGGGACATTTAGAGGATAGAATGGATGGGACTATTAGTCGTTCCCTTTTGGATATCATAATAAAAAAAATATTATCAATCCAATCAGGATATGATCAATTAATTCTCATTTTGTTTCTATATACCACCTACAATAGGTGAATAATTATCTTGACTGAAATTAAATTTATTGTTACTTAATTAGTTTGTTCGCACAAAAGTGTACTACAAAGTTTCAGTACAGCAAGCTGTACCTTTTAAACCTCGATTCTACTTTTGATTCGGACTGCAAGTGTACAATCCTATCGCTGGTAATATCGGGTATCGATCCACAGGACGGTTCAATAACTTAACTAGATTTCTACCTAATTTATCTTTAAACTAGAAGTGTTCAAAGGGGTTGAGTTGGTTGAAATTTTGACCGACGATAATATAAGATTGCAAATAAACTAAACTGGAGTTTAAAAATAATTAAAACAAGCGTTTCCTGGGTTTCTGACTTCATCTGCAACTCTGCCTCTTGCCTGACACGACCCGTGTACTCTCGTACACGACCCCTGTCACACGGCCCGTGTAGTCTCCTACACGGTCCGTGTCAGACTCGAGTGAAACTGTAGTTGTCTGGTTTCTGTGCTGATTGATTCCATATAGGGTGAACTGACCATACCTGATATTTCTAAACCTCAACTCTCGTGTGTTGGCTTAATAAACTCGATAATGGAAATACAATTCAATCCTCTTAGGGTTCTAACCTAAACTCTCGTTCGTTGGTTGGAATGACCTAAGTTACTTGTTTGGTTTACTAAAGGTATTCACAATCTCTCGATTGCTGAAAAGTTCACCTCTCGGTTACTAATTAGTCTTCCCTCTCGGTTCATCGACTTACCTCAAATACCTTGGTCTGGTTGAAAGATCAAATTGGACGCAGTACCTTGTTAGACGTGGCCAAGCCTAATGGTAAAAACTAAATAATAATCGAACAACGCAGATAAGCAATAAAAATCATACACAAACAAGCAAATACAAAACATCGCACATAATCAAACAACTATCAAATAAACAGAGTATTCGACTACATCGTCTTCCCAAGAAACTAAAGAAATTACTCAAACATGGTTTCTAAAACAGAAAAGTAAAGATAGAATAAGCAATTCATGACAAGACCACAAAATACGAAGAAGATTCGTCGGAATTCTCTCGATTTCCTCCTCTCTACTTCCTCTCCTATTCAGTTGGTGTAAAACTCTCATAGGGTTTGTGTTCTGTCTGAATTGTTCCTTTTCTGGCCCAAGGGGTCGTCCTTTTATACTCCATAACCGTCCTCTTTTAATTAGGCATCAATCTGAAAACTTAGATTAACTGCCGGATTTGTCTGACACGGGCCGTGTAAGAGTTGACAAGGGCCGTGTCAGAGTTGACAAGGGCCGTGTGCCTGTGTCTCTTGTCCGGGTCGTGCAGCGCCTGTGTAGGGGGTCGAGTAGGGTATGACACGGACCGTGTGGATTGTGACTCGGCCCGTGTAGGAAGTCCAGATTGTCGGATTTCACCCTTTTTCCACCCGTTTCCTACAATAAACAAACAAAAGCGCAGCAGTACCATATTCTACAAATAATCAATGTAATAAACATGATTTTACAGTTTTGGACACAGGTTTTGGTACAATATTTGGTCGGAAATGTAGCTAAAATAACGAGATATCATAGTTTACAATCTAAGGTAGAATAAAAAAAAAATCGGTGATCTTATAGGAAAATAAATATATTTCAAAAATAAAAATTCATTACAAATATGTTGGTGATCTTATAAATTAGTTACATATCATATTTTCATGTGATTTGAATATCATTTCTGATATTTTATCAGAAGTTCTTAAATATAGATCGCTACAAATAATCATTTGATTAATGATTAGGGAACGACTAATAGTCTCCTCCATTCTATCCCCTAAATATCCCCCTAACTAACTTATCCATAAAAAAAGTACAATGGGGACCACTAACTAGCTAGGAGAAATATTAATTACTTGGGAACTACTTAAATTTGAAAAAAAATTACAACTGGCAGGCACATGTATGAATACTTATGTGCGCAAGTATTCATATATAATATATCAAGTATTCATACCTATGATATTAAGTATTTAAACAAAAAAAACTGGACATCAACTTTCTTTTCTCTCTAGTCACACACTTTTTACATATTTTTAGAAGTGGGTTTTTTTTTCTCCGTTTAATCTAATCAATATTTCTAACGATCCGCGAGGAATTTTTCAAATCTAAAATCACGAATATTTTCTACGTAATTTTCTCTTTCAAATGAGATCCATGATGAAGTATTTTCAGGTTCTTCGTCGTTCAAGTACTCATATCTCGGCATGCAAGTATTCATACCTCAACGAGCAAGTATTCATACCTTATCAAGTATTAATACTTACTCAATAAAGAGCCATTTTGCTATTTCAAATTGTTTAGATAACAAATTTGCCTGTGCAGGGAATAATTTCATAAAAGAGTATGTCTAATGTCCTACAAAATAATACACAAATGAATAAACTTTAAAAAGTATTCATACTAAAACTTAAAAAAGTATTCATACTAAAACATATAAAATATTCATAATATAACTTTCAAAGTATCATTACTATAAAATATTCATATTGCAAAGTATTCATACTAAAGCATATAAAATATTCATACTAGAACATTGGAAGTATACATAACAAAATCAATAAAATTAATCTTACTAAAATAATATAAGTATTCACACTATAAGATTGAAAGTATTCACACTACAAGGTATGAATACTTGCTTGACGAGGTATGAATACTTGCATGCCGAGGTATGAGTACTTGAACGACGAAGAACCCAAAAGTAATTCATCATGGATCTCATTTGAAAGATAAAATTACGTAGAAAACATTCGTGGTTTTAGATTTGCAAAATTCATCGCGGATCGTTAGAAATATTGATTAGATTAAACGGAGAAAAAAAATCACTTCTAAAAATATGTAAAAGATGGGTGTGTGTGACTATGGAGAAAAGAAAGTTGATGTCCAGTTTTTTTGTTTAAATACTTAATATCTTAGGTATGAATACTTGATATATTATATAGGAATACGTGCGCGCATAAGTGTTCATACATGTGCGCACTAGTTGTAAATTTTTTCAAATTTAAGTGGTCTCCCAAGTAATTATTGTGTTCCCCCAATTAGTTAGTGGTCTTCATTGTACTTTATGGATAAGTTAGTTAGGGGGACATTTAGAGGGACCAAATGGTGGGGACAAAATCTTTACTCTAATAATTAAACTTGCACGAAGCTTCATAATATTTTAAAAATAAATTATAGGAATATGTGCAGATCACGTATGATTATAAAATTAAACGTTATGTTTAACGAATGTTATTATTATCCTCAATTTAATCCGTTATTAAGAGATCTCTGCTCATTTTTTAGAAAAAAAAAAATAGTATTTATTTTTATAGATAAGGAAAAAAATTAAGGTTTTATATTTGATAGATAGAAGGAAATTAGTCACGGTGAAATCACCAGTTTCATCACGGTATATCGCGTTATGCATACCAGTCACGTGACATGACTTATGTGACGTGTTTCTCTTCGATCGAAAATGACATATTATGACTAGCCACATAAATTGATCTAGTCACGTCACGTTAAGTGACCAATTTCCAATGTTATTTTTTTAAATTATTTTGCAATAATTTCTTATTTTTTAGTATTATTTTATTTTAATTTTCTATGAACTAATTTAAATTTTAAAAAATAAATAATTAAACGTGACCAATCACGCATGAACACAGCATAATTATTTGCATAACTATCATTCACTATTTTAATCACATTATGTCACTTAAAATAAATTATCACGTAACTTGATCAAATCACAATGTATAATCCGTCATGCACGTCATATTTTTACTTCATTAGATGTAACCGTGCAAGATTTAAACTCATAGCTTCACTCTTAAATATAAAAACTAGTCTCGTAATAAATATTTATACTTACCATTAATTATTACCATAATTCGCAATTCTTATTTGCTATGTCAAGTTGTTGGCATCATAATTAATTCATATGATACATAGATCCCAATCGATCATCCCATGATCCAATGGAATTTTTGAGGCAGATCTGAGAACATTATTTTCAAGAATTTTATGCTATTTGAGATCTTGGTGCACGTGGTATTGTACTGAAATTGGTGCAAATTTAGGGATCTCAAAAATCTGCCTTGAAAGTTCCCCAATTTTGTTTTCTTCAAAAATTAGCAAAAATCTCCAAGCAAGCAACCTTTATGTGAAATTTTCTGTTTTATTTTATTTATTTTTGTCTATTTCTATTCTCATTTCTTTGAGTAGATAAAGAGGAGTAAAGATTTAACAGAGCATTTTTGGCTTCATGTAACAAACAAATCATACGTGTTTTTTTGGGAACCAGATCACTTGTTCTTTTATGGGCAGGAAATTTCTACCCTAAAGTCACTGCGGAGGATCCGGAATGAATTTTGACATTTAAATATTGAATATAGTTTTGTCCTTGGCCTACTTCGGATCCATCCGGCAGTGCCTTTAGAGGTAGAAATTTTCTATCCACATGAAGACAGGAGATTCGGTTCCATTCCGTTGTTTTTGTTCTATAATCTGTGAAGGCAAAATTACTCTGTTAAAATATTTACCCGAAAAGAAAGAAAGAGAAGAGATGGAAGTTGTTAGAAAGATAATTGATGTATTAAATGGGTTTCACAAAATTATTAATATGCATCATTATTCTTATACGAAGAAGCAAAAGAGATTTTTTACAAACAATTAACTGGAAAGAAATTAAATTGATAAGCAAGTAACGACAAATTTAATTAACAAGTCTAGGAGACTATGGATATGAATATGATAACACACGGGTTTAATTTTTAAAAAGGCTACTGATATGAATCCATCAAGACTTTAATTATTAGATGGTTTTAATGTTTCAATTCATGTGAGCTTTTGGAAATTTCACCCTGTGAAATTTCCTTATTAGTTTTTTAGAATTGTGGCTGCTACTATTTACATGATTGTTATATCAAAAGGTTGGATCCAATTCCGCTGCTCTCAAAATAGGAGAGCTGAGAGCAGGATCATGTTATCTAATCTCAGTCGTTGAATTTTTTCATGTACGAATCTCAACACAAGAACGACTGAAATTGAAATAACAGAGTTATGCTCTTCTATTTGGAGAGCAGCAGAGTCGGATCCCAAAAGGTTTCTAACAGTAATCTAGTTTGTAAAAAAAAAAAATCATTTATAAATTATATATTATAAATTACAAAAATATTAGACTGAGAAAGTAGAAAGATCGTTAAAAAAATATTTTTCCTTGGAAAAACATTTTTTTCCATCACGAAGATTTTAATGAATTTGTATTACAATAATAAAATTTCTGAGTAATACTCGTTATTTATTTTTAGCGTCTAAAGAAGTAAATATATAAATAAAATGTGTTCATAAATAATTCATTTGACATCAAAATTATTGAGAATTTCATAAATAATACGAGATTTCTGTCCATATTATTTGTGCAACATAATACCTTTTTTTTAATAGTAAAAAAATATATTATCGACGTTATAGGAAACAAATTATTTACAAATTATACTTGAATTATATTGAAATCACGAACTTTAGACCTCGAATAATTTCCATAATTAGTCGAACATGTCACTACTTGGTTGCTTTTGACCCATCAATTTGATTCATGACCTATAATTGCTGCAATATTTTTTCCAAAGTTGTAAGCGACGTGAGCCGTCCGATCAATATTTAGCGCATACGATTTAATCAGCTCAGATAAGAGCACCACAAGCCAAGGATTTTCAACAGGTTATTAGATTTGAATGGATTTAAAAGGAGAATAAATTGGGCTGGACTGGGCTTAATTGGACTGAAGAAAGAGAGGCTTCCTAAATGGTGATAATATGGTGATTTCCATTTGTAACCAAATTAGGCCTATTTTTGTGTAATTTTTTTTGTTTAAAAACAGAGAGAGAAGCTTCATACTAGCAAAAGTTGACTATTAAAAGATTGAATTCATCTTCCTTTGTACCATTCAAATAACAACAATTTACAATTTGTCCTTGATATAACACAGTCAAAAACTATTTAAGTACTGATGGGCTCCCTTTAAATATCTACCAGGAAATACTTATTTATAACAAAAGGCAAAATACTTTTGTGATGCCAGTTTTGGATATATTTGATTGAAAATGATTTGTGTAACTTTCAAAACATGTTGGCCATTCAATTGTCAGAAGAAAAAACCTGCCAACTCATCACATCCTACACATCTATAAATAAACTACTTCACACTGATCAACGGTGACAGAGTCACCGGAATTCAGAAACAGGCACTTGCCGATTCCTGATCCAAAAAAATATTTCAAAATATTATTTGTTTTGTCACATTCTTTTTAAAAAGGAAACTACGAAAATATACCTGTGATTAAAATAATTATACAATTATGTCATATTTTGAATTTTTTTTGTTTCATCATATTATATTTTTAGGCTCTGCCCCTGACAATAAAGAGAACGGAGTGGGTCCGATGTCCATCAGATCTACTTTTAGGTTCAATGAACTCCATGACCATTCAATCCATCTTAAGATCTGTGCGCACGAAATTGAAGCAGATGCGCACGAAAATAAAAGCATTGTGCAACCATATTGAACGGTAATTGAACCCGTCAAACCAAAGTAGGTCCGATGCCCATCAGACCTTTTCTCAAGTCGACAATAAAACATCATAAACTGAAATATGACAATGTTTTTAGCATTCTACATAAAAAGTGAGCCAGTAAGCTGAAATTTTTATTTGTACCATATTGAAAAAAAAATAAACTAAAAAAAACCACATTTTCTGAGAATTTATAAATTCACCATATCTGCCAAATTAAATAGCGGACAAAAAAGTGAAGGTCTGCCAAATTAAACGGCGGACCTTCTATTTTTTTTTCTTCTTCTTCTTCTTACAGCTAAAAACAAAATTTCATAATTATCAATGAATTCTATAGTCATCATTAATTGAAAGAAATACGGTGTTGAATCTCTAAGAAGAATAAAAAAACAAAAAGTAATGATAACTTTGTATTAAAATATAATTTTTATATTAAAAATAGTGTGGATCATTCAAAACTAAAAAAAAAAAGGTCCACCATTTAAGATGGCGGATCCACAGACTATGTCCGCCATTTTGATGGACGGAATTGCCCTTCTGTGTCCGCCCATCAAAATTGCAGACATAGTACTTTTCGAAATTTTTAGAAAAAGTGATTTTTTGGTTTATTATTTTCTCAATATGCTATAAATAAAAATTTCGGCCTAGTAAGAGTTTCTTATTACATGAAAAGTTCTCAGTTGGAGCGCCACATAAAATCTCCACAAGAGACAAAGTTAGGTCATCTGCCAATACTTCACCAAAAAATGGTATAAGACTGGATCACCACAAAATTTTGAATTGGGCCTAAATTAAATCTAAATATTGTGGTTTGAAATACACATGGAATATTCCTACTTATATAATACAGCCCATAAAACAACACACTCCAATGAACGTGGCCTCTTATCCATCCAGCACCAACACTTTTTCACAAGGCACTGTTGCATATATACCCCTACAACAATCTAAATTTAATAATTATTCTCTTCTTAAAGCTGGAATAAATCTCTTGCATAGTTGCACTCATTGACTATTAATAGTTAATTTGGTGATAGTGGCATATTATAGAGTGTGAGTATTATGGTTTGTGAAGCAAATCAGTACTTTAATTTTAAATTTACATTTATTTTCAAAATAGTAATGAGAGAACATTATATGCAAATAAAAATTTAGCAGGGGTATGTAAGCAAATTTAGAGTATTCCTGGGAATGGATGATGACTTTTCATGTTTCCTTACCTCTTGGAACTTATATACACACACAAACCCTATCTTAAAATACCCACAATAAAGAGAAACCTAAGCAAACATATACTTTTTTATAGTACACTTGAGAGGATAAAAATACAGAAAATAGCAAGAAAATGCTGGAATCCAAGGCAGTAATTGGAGAAACCGACATGCTTCAGACGATGCAAATTGATGCACTCAAGTTTGCGGGAAAAGCCCTCGATGAGTTCGAGGCCTCCGATGCAACCGCCATAGCTCGTTTCATCAAGAAGGTATATTGTGGGTCCCAGCAAAAAACATAAAGAAACAACATGTAACTTTGATATAGCTTCTTTAATGTGTTCAAATTTCAAAATGGGTAGTAATTGAAATTTGAACATATACTAATTATTAACATATTATTGTGCATTTTTGTTAACAAAACATGTACAATTATCATTGCAGGAGTTTGACAAGATGTATGGGCCCGGATGGCAGTGTGTGGTCGGTACGAATTTCGGGTCATTTGTAACCCACCATTTTGGTTGCTTCATCTCTTTCGGCATAGGAAGCCTCGACATCTTGCTCTTTCGGGTTGGGGCCACCCCAGAGGCTGACACTAGACGCTTTGTGGCCGTGGAAGCCGTTAAGGCTTAATTATTTTTTCTTTCAGAGTTATGGACTTTTTGTTTTTTTTCATAATCTTTTTTCACCCTATTTCATGAATGCTAAGAAAATATGTATATTAGAAGAAAAACAAAATTATTGTTGGTATAGATCCTTGTTTGATGTTTCTCTTATAGTGTGACAATGAGTATATATCCTCTTAGGTACTGCATATTGCATACATATACGAGTGAATTCCAGCCGAGCGATTTTAATTCGGACTTAGTAGATGTACATGGGTCTTTAAGATTCGTTCCATATTAAAATAAACGGTTTGGATCTCATCATACCAGGTCAAGTACCTGACTAGATCTGAATTCATAGCAGAGTGATTGTTAGGAGATAATGAGTGGAACCCATTTCAAAATTGCAATTGACAAGTAACAACTTAAGCGGACCACACAATGAATGCCAAAGGATGAATTTTTTTTCTCTTTTTTATTTTCACTTTCCTTTTTTTTTTTCTGTTAATCCGTTTCTATTTTTTTTTCTTGTTTTGTTTTGATTTTGCTCATATGTTTTCCCCTTATTTTTGGGATAATCTTCGTTTTATAGGAATTCAGTCATTGGCAAAAAAACAAAAAAAACCATATATTCGACTTCGTTGCTCTCCAAATAGGAGAGCAGGACTCTATTATTCCAAATATAATCGTTGAATTTTTTCATGTATAAATCTCAACACAGATGAACAGTTAGATTTTAAATAACATGATTCTACTCTTCTATTTAAAGAACAGCAAAGACAGATCCATATATTTGGGCCTTAATGGCCCATTTTTTGTTAGTTTTTTCTTCATCTATTGCAAATTCCAAATTCCTTTCCAGAAAAGAAAGATCTAAATGAAAAAGAAAAATGATACTTTTAACTAAAAAAAACTAAAAACAAAAGAAAGATCCAAATTTCTCTTTAGTGTTTTTATTTTCTTTACTTAAAAACCTAAAATTGTATACTTCTCACTTAAAAGCAAATATATAAGAAATTTATTATATATCATGAAAAATAATATCTAAGCTCCAACAGAAATAAGCGCGTGATAAGTCATTTTCTAAACTTGATCATTATTTCTCAATTAAAACACCACCTAACACAAATGTGTGTCATAACTCATAATACAGGCAACACAAAACCTGGTTCAATTATCAGAATTACCTTGCATGAAAAATGATTTTTTTTTTTATTAAAGCTTCAATGTTACATCCGACATGCCAGGTAAAGATATTGACAAAGCTATTTTCGCTTCACACAATGCGTGATCAATAGAGACAAAATGAAAAGGTATATAACTAGTGTCGAAATTTTTATTAATATACAAAACAAATAATAAATTTAACAATCTATACAATTTTATTATGAAATTCACAATCTATCCAAACCGATGATATTGTCATCGGTTTCAAAAGCTAGAACCGATGACAATGTCATCCGTTTAAGTCAAGCACGATCTTTGATGCTTTCTGCACACTTTTTGAAACAACGAACGACTCATATTAAAACACTATTTGTAATCATTACATAGTTGTACAAACTTTCATCCAAATTAGATATTTTTAATTTAAAATAATTTTTAATTTTTTTTTATTTAATTAGAAAATGTTATAATTTATTTATTTTTTTATTAAAATATTAGAAATATTCTTATATTTTTTTTAAATTAGATAGAATACCATATAATTTGATTTATTAGAAAGACTTAAACAAATAACCCGGATCAATATTTTTCAGATCGGATTTTTTATGGCTGTAAGAAAAATTAAAATATTTCTTTGTGTGTTATTAGAAAAAAAATAAAAATACTTTGAATCTGAATTATTGATTCCGGTTCAAAAGTCACTTCTAGGTAAATACAGAAAATATTATGGTCTTTCTATTTTTGAAAAAAATAAAAATTTAACAAAAATATCTAATGAAAATATCTAATTTGGATGAAACTTTGCGCAACTCTATAATCATTACAAGCAGTGTTTTAATCTGAGTCGTTCGTTGTTTCAAAAAGTATGCAGAAAGCATAAAAAATCGTGCTTGGCTTAAACCGATGACAGTGTCATCGGTTCTAGCTTTCTGAAACCGATGACATTATCATCGATTTTAGCTTCTAAAACCGATGACTTTGTCATCGGTTTGGATAGATTGTGAATTTCATAAAAAAAATTGTATAGATTGTTAAATTTATTATTTGTTTTGTATATTAATAAAAATTTCGGTAACTAGTGCATTGTGTGAAGAAAATATAGCTTTGTCAATATCTTTACCAGACATGTGTCATGCTCATCTCCATGAATCCCCTTTTTTCAAGGCTTCAGAAAACTTTTCATCTTTCAATAATTTTGTGTCTTGAAGAAAACCAGCTCAGAAGTGGTACCAGGCTACCCCAGTACCGGTCCAGAACATCCATTTCTCAGTCTTGAAAGAACTGTGTATATATAGTAATAGAAAATTATAATTGTTTTTAAGATTTTGGTAAAATATGAATTAAGAATTTACTAAGACCAACAGTGACATTATTTTTTATTAGAGATTTCATACTGGTGTGTAACAGGATGTATATACTGGCAACCATATCTACTTTTTTATCACATTAACAAGTGCATTAATATCTATTATTGAAATTCTTCTGACCATTACACCTTTTTTCATATCTATATTATAGCGTTTAACGTTTATGAGATGACATGCCCATTATTTTTCAGAACTTTATAGAAAGGTGATGTAGCTGCTGTTTCAGGTATAAAGAAAATGAAATTATAAGAATAAGAGAAAAATGAATTACGCAAAGTTCTTGCAAGATATATAAAAATTATGTTACAATTTTTTGGAGTTATTATTGCAATTAAATTTGATTTCGCTCCTTTATGGGAGTGCACAGCAACAATGGATCTATAAAGTTAATACTCAAAATCTCAAGGGTATATATGCTTGGATTTTCTACAATTGATCAATTAATTTGTAAGGCAGATTGGAGCAGTGTTTTAATATTCGATTCTTATGCAGTATGCGGAAGGCCACCGCATACCGTATATGCAATGTGACCGCATATTTAGATCTTTATTCGGAGTTATATATGCGAATTTTAAAATGAGAATTTATATTAATTGATTTGTATGCAAATTAAGGAAGTATCTAATAAATGATTGATTTTACATTAGAGGCCGAATATGTGACCGAATATGCGGAACCGAATAACGAATATTCGACCACATATCTGCATATTCGGCTAAATATGCGAAACCGAATATTTGGCTGAATACAAATTTGTTATGCGAATTACAACCGAATACTAATAATCGGCCGAATAAACCGAATTTTAATACACTGGATTGGAGTGCTAATTTGAAGAATGTGCAGCTGACAAGACTCCAAATCATTATTTAATTTCTTATGTGAGATTAAATATTTATTTTAATTATAAAAATAAAATATTCGTGCCATATTGATCCATTGTTGCTGTGTGAATTTTCTGCAACAATGGATCAATATGGCGCTTTAAGTGTGCATTTTCTGAAACACCCCTCCTATTATTTAATATATAGATTCTAATATTCAGACTTTTGCTTTAAGTGTGCATTTCCTATAACACCCCTCCTAATATTTAAATTAAAACCAAGAGCCCCAGATATGGAAGATTATTTGCACCAAGGCCCCTTAAGGGAGACTAGCTAGTAAGGAGGATTTTTTAAGGGCTGTTCAGCAAAATTGGGAGGGTCCAATTTTTTTTTTTTTTCACAATTACAATTTACAGTATGAAAAATCAATAGTATAAGACTACAAACAAACATAATATAGTTTGAGCAAGTACTGATCTTGTAAAAATTAGAGGGGGAGGGGGGAATTCACATCCACTCTCTTACTGCAATCTTTTACAATTATTGAATCTGGACCATTCATTTTAACTTGACACGAATCTCAAAGCCCAATAATATTGCCCCCTATTTCCTCCGAATTTCAAACCGGCTGAGATTTAATCTGAAACCGTAAAGTGATGCGCATCTTCTGTAGTAATAGAGAGGATACGGATTCGGAGGGGGGTAATTAAGTTGCATCTCACAATCATAAAAAGAAAAAGAATCAGAAGTTCAGAACTCTATAAATAATTGTTATGAAAAATACATACTGTTAAATTGTACAAAAAGAAAAAGTAGTAGTAGTAGAAGCAGAAATGGAATTTCAACCTCAAACAAAATCTCCAAACCAAGAAAAAGCCCTATATGTCCCATTATATGTATTAAATCTATACCATGATATATCATAATTTATGGAAAACTGGCAAACCAAAAAATTAAATTAGAAAGTAAAATGAAAACACAAGCAGAAATTAATATCTAAAAACCAACCACCTTTTCCTGCTTTATATCCTCGATTTGATACCGCGATAAGTCAAGCTCGATTAAATTGTCTTCTTCATCCCCAAATGAAAATTCAATCAACTGATCATCTTCCTCAATTTCTTGCTTTTGATCATCATCGTCTGACAACCACATTGCATATTCCAACCATCTCTCAAATCCATTGTCTTCTTTGGAAATTTCGGAATCCTTTTCTTCTATCGAGTTTTCAGATTTGGTTTCTTCACCTTCATACTCTTCATATATAATATCAAGCGGCCTTGCGAAATCAAAGAATTGTTGATCTGATATGAAACTCCAACACGTCTGATCCATTGGTGTAACATCCTTAATTTCCTTTGTGGTTTCATGAGGAGGAAGGGATTGATTTGTGTTAGGTTGTGGGTTTGGTTGTGACGGGGAGGGGGTCGAACCAAATCGAAAGAGTGAGAAGATTAGAATAAGAGAAGAGAGAAAGGAAGGAGATATGAGAAAGGATGCAAGGGTTCTTGGGAGGTAGAGGGAGGCCAAGAGATAAGTTATGAGAATTATTGAAAAAATGTGGTGAATATCTTTAGTTGATATTGCTTCTTGGTTTTTATGTGATGATTCCATTTGTGAGATTGAGTCAGTGGAAGAAGGTGACATGAGGAATTAAAGGAAGGTATAACGAGAAGGGTTAGTTATATCATGCCAATAAAGTTCACACGTGCATGGGATCATATATGAAAAAATAATATAAGCGATTCAAGAATAAATGATGATGTATTCCTTTAAGTGTTTGAGAATTTGAAATGTATTGTTGTTTATCAAAGTAAAACAGATAGATGATAAAATAATTTTGCTTTGTAACTTTTGACATTTTTTTTAATGTAATAAGAGAAAGTTTGAGATAATTTTGCTATATTAATTAAACGATAGATAAACTATTTTTTTGTTTTTGTTATTTAAGTCAACGGTCAAATTAAATTTTCTACACTTGTTATTTACACTGTTGAATACAACTAGGGTGTTCTTAAGTTCATCAAGCCCCTTGGTGAACTCAAGTCTAAAATATATTAGATCGGCTTCAAACGATGAATCCGAATTGTTGAAATACGTCTACTTTATGAGTGATGCGTCTACATGTGAAAAAATTTAATTTAGGAATTAATTTAGTATAAAGTCAAGCAGTCAAAATTAGAAGATTAATAAATTAATTTTAATACATTCATTTTTTGAACATTTTTTACCACTTGACTCTATACAAAATTAATTCCTAAATTTAAAATTTTCACATGTGGACGTATCACTCATAAAGTAGACGGGTTTCAACGGTTCGGATTCATCTTTTGAAGCCAATCCGATGAGTTTAGACTTGAGTTCACAAAGGGACTTGGTGAACTTAAGAACACTCTAGTTCTACTCTACACTGTTTATACTTTCAAAAAATATTTATACCTGATGAATTTTTTTTAAATAATAAGTATAGTAATTCTTATAATAGATCGTTTATTTATACATGATATTCAAAAGATATAAATATTTTTGTTATCTGGTATAATATAAACATTTAAATATAAATAAATAAATAAATAAAAGATACTTCTGAAGTGCAGATAAAAAGTACTGTTCTTGTAAGATTGCAGTTATCACCATCTGTCTTTGCATGGTAATTTTATTAAGCCTACATAAAAAAAATGACAGTGAATGAATCAAGCTAGATATTGAATAGGAGTCAAAAAGGTTGAAGATGGAGATTGGATTGGATCTTCATAAAAGTGCCTTTACCAAACTCTTATCATATGGGACTAGAGTGCACTTTACTTTCAGAGCACATAGTCATACCTCTCTATTATTTCACCTTTACCTAGCCAAAAGATTTTTGTCCCTACATGAGATAATCTAAGTCAAGTACTTTAGTCTAATTTGTATATCTCACATATTTATGGGATTCACATTCAACAATTAATTTACTTGAATTTCACTACTTGCAAGGAAGTGTGTTTCAGCAGGGAACAAACATGGGCAGACTAGAAAATTAAGATTGAGAAGTCTGGATAGATAAGTATCGTGTAATTTTATTTTATGAGGAGGATTATTAGTAATAATTTTTAAAGGATCAAAATGTAAATTTTCAATTTAGAGGGAATTGTAGCAATCTTTTACAATGTTTTTATAATTTTTTGTGTCAGCATTGTTAATTACTGAGATCATAGCTAGCCAGTATGTATATTACAAATGCGTACCTTTGCAAGCTATATATTTATGCTATTATAAGTTGAAATGTTTCAAATAAAAATATCTATATGTACCATAACATATAAAATAAGCTAACTTAAGCATTGAAATAAAAATCCTTAATTAATTAAATTACTCTTCCCTGTTAATTTGAATTACTGTCATATTTCCCTATTTATTTGAATATTAATGCACTTGGTTAGCAAATATTGCTAATTTTATAAACAGGGTATATAGTTATGGGATCCAATTGTTAGGTACACAAAACACCACATAGAAGTGATACAAAATAACTTAGATTCAGCTCTATTTATTTTTCTCCTTTGGCAAGAATGACCTATAATTTCTAATTTACAAGAAAGTGGAAAGAGACAGACATCCGGAAGAGGAGGGTGTCCGATGCCCATCGGACCAAAGTCTCTTCGATGGGCAGTTTCTACCGTCCGATCCACTTCAAGATCTGTGCGCATCACTTTAATATCCGTGCGTTTGCTTTAATATCCGTGTGCACAGATCTTGAAGTGGATCGGACGGTAGAAACTGCCCATCGAACAGACTTTGGTCCGATGGGCATCGGACACCCCCCTCTCCCCAGACATGCATGCATTTTAATTGGAGAGATAGTACCAAGGGGACCAAAGAAGCTTTTGATTTGTCACAACAAACCATTTAAGTTGGGTTGTTGATGTGTGTTATTGTACCCTTTCTTATAAATTACACAATGCCACAAATATGTTATATATATTGCACACATTGTACTTTATTAACATTATCATGAAATTTACTAGCTGGTAGATGTATGATTGTTTATTGCTTCTGAGCTAAAGTAGTGATTGATTATTGTTTTCTACCTATTTAAAAAATGTAAAAAAAAAAAGAAGTAAACAATTCGGAGATATTTTCATTTTCTACCTAGCTTAATTTAATAGATATGAAGATTATGTTTTTTACAACATGATCCCCATATCTTCATTGATTATAAAGAATACTTTTTAATGGCTTCAAAAACCACCTTCATTGTTTATATATCTTAGGATCACGATAAAGCTCAGATAAAATCAAAGTAAATAATATTAATCCATCAAATAAATTAAAGGACTAGCTAGGTTGTGTCGTATGTTGGGGGGCCATTTAAAGTAAGTAATAAGCCCTTTATCATATATCAAAAGAAAGAAAGATAACAGTCAATGGAAACAGGAGAACATGCAGTTGTTTGGAGGTGGCATGGTCTCTCATCCAAATCCAAAAAAATAGTTTACATGTCTAACTCAAACGGAAACATATAATTGAAAATAGACGGCTTAGATCGATTTGAACTATCCGACGATATGTCAGTAATCAGTACTATTGCCGGGGAGCTGAATCCAGCGATAGTCACATACTCACATTGAAGGTTAAATGATTTAGGCCTAGAGAGAGAGAAGAAGAAGAAAGGTTGGTGTCATGATTTTGACATATGGAGGAATATATGATGAAATGGTCCACCAGTAAACTGAAAACATTGTATGATCTAATATTCTCTATATACATTAAACCCCATGCAGTTGATTTGCAGTGGCTGACAGCCTGATCCCACATGGTGAGTAACATTTGTCACCAGCAGAAAAACAGCAATGGGACTTTTAAGGTGTTTATATTTTTAGATTCATAATGACAATCATTCCAGGCATTAATCTTTATTGTGATCTGTGCAATGTCATCAATACCTGAAATATAAAAATCCAACTGTATCTCAACCCGAAATTTGCATCTCTGATTACTACCGGATTGAATGAAAAGTTGTAAATATTGGAGAAAAGATTCACAAAAACATTACATTGAAGTAAAAATTAAAAAACAATCTATATGTTTATTGAAACAAAACATTCTTAAATATTCCATAAACACTGCCTTACATGAGCACATGTCACATATTGTTACACAAAATAACTTAAGACAAGATGAGAGATCTCTCCTACAGTAATACTATATCTCTATACTGTATACCTACCTAACTATGGTACCGAAAGTACTAGACTTCTTCAATCATCTCATTGAAGCAAACCTAATTCCATACAGTACAACAGCAAACCTTTCCTAAATATAAACCTACACTGTGGAAAAAAAACATATACATAATACATGCTCTCTAATGTTTACAACAATTTACACATACACACCTCTACTCATCATAATTTAAGAAAAGATCAACCGCAAGACTAGCCAAGTTTTTACCCTCATTTCGTGACCTTGCAACCCTGTGTTGCATTGGAGCATTAGGGGCATCTTCATAATTATCAGAAATATCGAGCCACTTAAAGGTCCGTTTTGTTGGAGTGCTGTACAAATGATGTATTTTCCTGGCAATCAAAGCCTGCAAGGGAGAAAAAAGAAAATGCTTTTAGATGTTAACTCAAAATTGGTGCAAATGTATCCACTGAAAATTACATATATGCACTTCTAATAGCAACAGGTCGCTCGAAACAACTATTACAAACTCAATTTGGAATTGATTGGTGTGGTTCGAACCGAATGTAGGTGATTGGTACCATGTTGAACTTTGTCAGTTGGCATATTACCAATTAATTTGGTGCCAAAAAAAAAAGTTAGCTAGCTGGTAGACATACCCCCATAATGCCTTAATTAAATGCAAGGTGCTTATGCCTGTCAAGCAATTGACACCTTATGATAAACCAGAGCAATTCGGTATTTGGTAAGGTCACTGAATAACTGTTCCTTTTAAGAAATGCTTATTGATTAAAATAAGTAATGCATACCGCTTCACTAACTGTCTTAGATACCAAAAGCAGCTGCCCCAAATCGCTACTATCCACCTTGCACAAAACCTTTACCTGAAATAATAGAACAAAACATTACACCAGATACCTAAAAAGGATACATTTCGGCTAAACAAAAGTTTAAAGAATTAACAATTACCAGCATATCTTTGGGTAATGATCCGAGCATGTTGAATTTCTCGATTTGAGGCCTCGGACTCCTACGCTTCTGTGGGAAAGTAACCGGAGAGAAGAGACCTGAGAAATTTAAGCTATCTTGTGTAACTGCAATCCTTTTCCTCCCCAAAATCCTCGTATTCTGAACTAATTGGAACGATTTCTCCTGATCAATGTGCCCAATTGCCATATTTTAACAATGCTTCACACAAAAATTCAAATTTGGTTTCTTGTAAACTAAACCCTGGAAAGAGAAAAATGAAATTAATAGATCAGTACGCTTACATTTCAGTTGAATTTAGTACACTGTTCAATATTTAGAGCTATAATTCGTCAATCAAACAAATTAAAAGACCAGTGTGCTTCCGCACTATTCATTTCTTGCCCATGGAAGCATACAAATTAAGTATAGAGAGATACTAATCGCAAGAGGGATTCAAAATCAATATGAAAACAGGAAAGAGATGAACTGGGGTAATCTCGAGTACCTTCAAAACAGAGAAATTTCTTCTCAAGATGAAATCTTTCTTCCTATTTCGCTGCTCCCCCTTTGTGAATGTGTGTGTTTGTGAAGTGTGTGTGGTGTGTAAAAACGACTGTTGCGTGTAATTTACCTCGTCAGTTTATATAAAGGACCTCATTGGGGTAATAAATATATAAAAATATCTGAGGGGCCTTTCATGGAAAGACCAGGAACAGCCGCCGCAGTTCCAAAAGCGGGTCGTAATTGGCGAATTCTCTCTACCCAATTAGCATGAAATTGCTTTGCTCACATGGAATAGATACACACCAATAACGTGAAAAATCTGGGCTGCGCATCTAATCGTAGCGTGAATCTTGATGAATCTTTTAACGGTGCCGATCTAAGGGGACTAATTCTGGTGTTTTTATTATGGTACTTTAGCGGACAGTAAAAAAAAAATCAAATTGAAAATTTTAAATTCCCGCCCAGTGCAAGCGCGTGGTCGCTGGCCAACCGCGTGGATCGGATGGTCATTAATCGGACGTACGCGTGTCCCAAAGGACACGTGTTGAAATCTGGAGACAGCAGCAACTAGCCGTTAGAGAAGGAAAGGGTGTACGTGGCGAGATGTGTATGGATAAACTGGTAACGGGTTCGGATCTAAACAAGGGAAGGTCGGTGGTTTACTGGTCATGTCGGTAGCTTACTAAGTAAGCTATTCGGATTTTTGTTGCCTCAAGTTTCGGATCCTCTCCAGTTATTGCTAACGGGGTAATTGTCGGATTAAAATTTGTAACAGAGAAGTTTTCACTTCATGCAGCGCACAGATTATCAAATCAAAACAGCACTGCGTATGGTTTCTGCACTGCATGAAGCCAAAACTAATATGTCAGAATTATTACCTTCTCAACTGGAGATCAGCAGAGATGCATTGGATTCCTGTGTGTGTTTACATAGGATCCTCTGTCAAAAACAATTTAACCAGAAAATTCAGGATGCTTCCGTTTTGTAGTGAAAAATCAATTTCGATTTTAGATCTGTGCACGTTTGAGGTCTGCTGTTTTGTTATATGTATTCATTGTTTATGTTTTGTTCTTATCATTATTCCTTTCTGTAGTAAAAATCAGGTACAGCAGCTTTGTAAAAATAAATTGGAGCAGAGTCAATTTTGAGCTCATCCGAGTAACAAAAATACTTTTTCTGCCGAAATTTTTATTAATATTCAAAAAATATATAAAATTTAATATTATGCGTCTAAATTTGAGAAAATTCAAAATCAGCTCAATTCGAGAATAATTCTCCGGATCCAAGTCTTCTTTTTGAATAATTATTCTCTAGATTCAGGGAAGTCTCGATTAATGCAATACGGAGTATAATTTTTCGGGTTTGTATTTCTACACAATAATTCTCCGAATTTGTGATTTTTTTAATTAAAATAGAAAATGTTATGATTCATTTTTTTTTCCAAAATATACAATATCTTAGATTTTAAATATAATAGAAAGATCATAATATTTTCTTTATATATTCAGAAGTGACTTTTTAACCGGGATTAATGATTAAGATCCAAAACATTTTTATTTTTTTACATTAGCACACAGAAATATTTTAATTTTTCTTACAGACAAAAAAATCCGGCCTGAAAAATGTTGATCCGGGTTATTTGTCGCATTATTTCTAATAAAAAAATTATATAGTATTGATCTATTTATTCAAAAATATATAAAATATTTCTAATATTTTAATATAATAAATAAATCATAACATTTTCTATTTTAATTAAAAAAAATTCGGAGAATAATTTTCTGGAAAGATAACTTTGAATCCGGAAAATTATTCTCAGAATTGGGCAAAATCGAAAATCATCCAAAAACAAGTGCAGATTGTTAAATTTGAAAAAAAAAAATTAATATTAATAAAAATATTGGCTTTTTCTGTAATGTAATTTTTATAAAAGTCATATTGGCATGTAAATTTTTTTATTTGTATCTACCATTGGACTTAAATTTGGGTCTCATGCCCATCGAACTTAAATTGCGTTCGATGGATTCCATAATCATCCGATCTGCTTTAAAATTTATGTGCACAAATATTAAAGCATGCACACACTGGTTATATATTGAACTAATGTCATTTCGGCAGCACTTTGACCGAAGTGCTACCAACTCAGATTTCAAAATTTTGTATTCGAAACTTCAAATTTAGTAGCTCAGTAAATTGGTTATATATTGAACTTGTAGAATACTAATTTTAAGATTTTTGAAATTTTTTTTACTATTTTTTATGATTTATGAAAGATGGCTTAAAAATAAAAGAAAATTGTCAATATTTTAGGTCATTTTTTGTCATCTTTCATAAATCATAAAACATAGTAAAAAAAAAAATCCAAAAATCGTAAAAATTGGTATTCTACAAGTTCAATATATAACTAATTTACTGAGCTACTTAGTTTGAAGTTTCGAATATAAAATTTTGAAATTTGAGTTAGTAGCTACCCAAATCATATTAGTCAATCTCTCTCTCTTTTTTTTTTTTTTTGAAAATCTTCACAGAAGCTGTGAAGTTGTGAGGGGGAATCGAAATCTCGACCTTTGGATACAACAATCCTTGGACTTTTTCGAAGTCAACTATGTTACATCCCCTTTTATATTAGTCAATCTCTCTCTCTCTCTCTCTCTCTATATATATATATATATATATATATATATATATTAGGAGTGAGGCTATAATAACTTTACAAAGTGCAGAATAGTTTGTGCTATGAATTTATATTTCTATTTATAAACTTCAAATAATTGATTCGAACCTCTCAATATGATTCAAAATTTTTGAACCATCCGATAGTAGTGATTTTCTAACTATTTACAAAAAATAGTAAAGTACTTCTAAAAAAAATATATAGTAATAATAATAATAAAAAAAACAATTCTTCTACCTTATGGAACATATGGTTCCAAATGTAATTGAGTGCATTTCTTGTTTAGAACAATGTAATTGAGTGCATCTTTTTTTAGAATAATGTAATGAGAAAATCCCTTATAATACGATACAGTTTCTCTTATAATGATGTATGCTTATGATGACAATGTAATCAAGTGCATTTCTCCTTGTTACAATGTTGTTTTGAGAAAAAACCCTTATAATTATGGTGTAAATTTTTTTATGTATGCTTATGACAAAATTGCCCTTCTAAAATATGAGAATTTGGTCATGTACTTACAATGATGTTTGATGATTGCCTTGTGCATCCAGTTAGCACAGGTTGTAAAATTTATGAAGTTTTTTTATTATACTTGCTTGATAGTTTTAAAATGGTGCCAGTAAGCATATGTTTTTTTTTTTTTTCAAATTTACAAAGATTGAATATACATTCTCTCTTTATATAGTCTTGCTTTTCATAAAATTAGAGGTGTTTATAAATTGCCATTTCTTTACTGAGTATCTTTACTGGTTAGAAGTTGTTGTTATTATTATTAATTTTTCTTTGTAATTTAAGATTCTATTATTGGGGCAGGTTGTATTGCAACCATTAAATTGCATTTTAAAATATACTAACGAAACCATGGATAATGTTTTTTTTTTTTTTTTTTTTTTTTTTTTTTTTTTTTTATAACAGCCATTTCTTTTTTAGAAACCAGTGCTCCCCATTTTTTTTTAAATCCACCTAAAACTATGGCTTGTTTGATGGTTATAAAATGATGCCAGTAAGCACAGTTTTTTTATATTCGATTTCTATCCACATACCAGTAAGCTTCTGTCACACCCCAGATTTTTACCATCCGGAGCATGATTATATAAGCATCTTCACATCTTTCCTTGGCCCGTCAACCTACGTCGCCAACAGAAATGAAAACAAAATAACAAAACGGAGTCAGCTACAAAGCTCAGTAATCGGTTATTTATCGACGCGCTTCTCTATAATTGGCTTAATTTAACAACCATTCAAACAGGCCGGATTAATCCACACAAATACACATAAAATTATGCACGTATATTTAACCAGGATAGCACGTCGGTCTAGGTTGTCCGTAAAACAAGTCATATCATATTCACACAGTTGGAATCCCATCACACAGGCGATTCCCAACTTCCACATAACACAATTCCACAAACCGCCAATCCAGTGGGAAATTCATCCAACACTGGAAGGCCGCCAACCCGCTGGAAAATCCATCCAACAACGAGAGACTACAATCACATATCAAATTCCAACCTCAGACCCGCTATCCCGTTAAATATGCCATCATAATTCAATATGCAATACCCATATTCAAATCAACCATACAAAACGAAAACACAGATTATAGAGAAGTCCGGTTACCTGAGAGCGAGATGTTCGGAATTTCAAATCGAATTGCAACGATAGTTCAAAATCAATGCGACGTAGTCAGAATTCAAATCGGATAGAAAATCACAGTGGAAATCAGAATCTTCAGAGTACATCTCTTTTATTTTTCTCTCATTTCCTTCCTATATATATTTTTTTACGGTTTTCTTCTGTTTTGTCTCTTTGCGTTTGTGTTCTTAAACTTTTGCAAATGATTGATGGCAGAGAGAAAGTGCAAGGGGCGCTAATTAAAAGGGATGCTAATTAAAAGGTGTCTACGATGAGGGTGGGCGGTTTGCCATAGACGAATCGTTTCCTTTCTGATTATTTAATTTTATTTAGTGTTTAGGTTAATTAATTAAGGAGGAGAATTCATATTAATTTTATAAGAAATTTATCATAAAGGATGGGTGTCTTGTTAAGAAATCAGAGGAGATAATTAAGGAATGGAGCCATGACACGTTAGCATATTTCCAAATAAATTTTAAAGAATTAAGTATGGCAAATTAATGATTACAAGGTCATATAATAATAGGAATAAAATTTGACCAAATTAATATTTTAGGAAATAAAATAAAAGAATTAACAATTTTGACGATATCATTTTTTTTGAAGTAATATAATTTTAAATAAAACATGTTACCAAAAGATTTATAATCTTTAATATATATGAAAGGGTTTTATAATTATAATAATAACTCAATTTTTCGTGGTATTACATTAAAACTATAATTATAACTTATATAAAGATTATAAATATATATATTCATTAAAATATATTTTAATGTAAAACATGTTTTTATATAAGTTATAAAAACATGCTTCATAAACCCTAAACCCTAAACCCTAATACATGTTTTTATATAAGTCTCATGATTTATATAAGTTTTAATGTAATACCACGAAAAATTGAGTTTTAATGTAATACCACGAATATATATGAAGATGCTTATATAATCATGCTCCGGAAAGGGTTTTATAAATATAATCTAAAATATATTTTGTTTACATCTTATGAATAATATTCAGATTGTATACTTCACAAAGATCAGTCTAGCAACATATAAATAAAAACAGGTACAAATATTAATTTAGAAACCATGTTACATATTTTAGGTCTGAGTTCTGAAATAAGAGGTAACATAGAGACAAGAGTGAACTACCTCACGACAACAGGTACGGGTTTCCTGGACATTGTCAAATTGTACTTACCATATTGTGTGTATTTTATTTATTTATTTGTTTATGGAATTGTGCATGTTGAGTCGAACAGTCCATTTGGCTTGTTTAGAAATTCAATAGGATTATTCATATCAATCATGAGACTTGTAAGTAGGATGTGTTAAGCATGGCGTTGTGTGGTGTTAAATGAAACGAACGTGGAATGTAACGGATGAGTTAAAGGAAAGGAGCCAACGTGCGTTGAACGCATGTTGGAATGTATACATTGGGTCTAGGTTCGACTAGACCCCTCGTTAACGTGGCGTCGGATGGATTTCCCGTCACGGGTCAAGATCTAGCGTAGGGTGGATTCCCCGTCTAGTGCGACAGCCAATATCTAGCGTAGGGTGGATTCCCCGTCTAGTGAGAAAGCCTCTCGTTGTTGGATGGATTTTCCAGCGGGTTGGCGGTCTTCCGGTGTTGGATGGATTTCCCACTGGATTGGCAAATAAATGGATAATGGAAAACTTGAAAGATAATTAAAGAAGAGTGTGTGTGTGTGTGTGTGTGTGTGTTTTAAATATTCATAGCATGTGAGGATATAATTTTTATATCATGTTTGTATTAATAAGTGAATTTGACAAACTCCGGGACTGGAACTAAATCCCGTACTGAGAGACTGTTCGATCTCTCACCCGTTCCACTTTTATGTGGGTTCCAGGAAATGATGAAGCCGACGAGGAGCACTAATAGGAGAAATGCGAATCAAGAAGTCAACGAGCAGACGGCTCAAGTATCTTTTTAATTTTTAGTTAAACTTAAATTATCTCTTTAGAAGTGGATACATTGACTAACATGGTAATTATCGGTTTGTTTGCCATGTTGTCTTAATCTCATGTTAAATGTGTGTTATGTACTTGAACTATTTATGATGTTAGAAGACTTTGTTTAAATTTTAATATGTTGCATGAGTATTTATTATTGATAATGTATGTGATGTGCACACGCCTTACGTATAAATACGTGGCGGGTTATCTCGGGGTGTGACAACTAATATGGTATCAGAGCATTCGTTCCTCGGACTGTGTTTGGGTCCAAGTTTCATTTGTTATCTATATCCGATCACAATTTTGATATGACCGATCGATTTATTAGATCAACTGAATTATTTCCGTATTTCCTGTCGTTTGATTATTAATTTTCAAATTTCTATTATTCGTTGTACCATCTAATTATTATTGGATTTATTCCTCAGATATATTTCTAAAATCATTCAATCTTAAGCAAACTAAAATTAACAAAAGTTTCCGAATTTGATATGATTCTAATTGATCATCTATAATTTATTCCGATTTGATTTTTGTTTAGCCTATTTCTTTTGATGGGATATCAATCAAACTTGAAACTTCTTTGCAGTCCAATTCAAATTCTTGTTGAATTTATCAAATACTTTGACGTTATTAATTATTGATCAAATTAAACCATATCTATTTTATCTTATTTGCCTTTGGGTAAATTCTTATTTATTATTTGCCCTACTAAATTCGTTTTCATTAATTATTTCATTTATTTATTTATTTTAAATAGTTTTATAATTTAATCAGAGTAGCACAACAGAAGCGTAGTGCACTACTTATTTACAATTATATTTTGAATTTTGAGGACAAAATTCTTTTTGAAGAGGGGAAGAATGTAATACCACGAAAAATTGAGTTATTATTATAATTATAAAACCCTTTCATATATATTAAAGATTATAAATCTTTTGGTAACATGTTTTATTTAAAATTATATTACTTCAAAAAAAATGATATCGTCAAAATTGTTAATTCTTTTATTTTATTTCCTAAAATATTAATTTGGTCAAATTTTATTCCTATTATTATATGACCTTGTAATCATTAATTTGCCATACTTAATTCTTTAAAATTTATTTGGAAATATGCTAACGTGTCATGGCTCCATTCCTTAATTATCTCCTCTGATTTCTTAACAAGACACCCATCCTTTATGATAAATTTCTTATAAAATTAATATGAATTCTCCTCCTTAATTAATTAACCTAAACACTAAATAAAATTAAATAATCAGAAAGGAAACGATTCGTCTATGGCAAACCGCCCACCCTCATCGTAGACACCTTTTAATTAGCATCCCTTTTAATTAGCGCCCCTTGCACTTTCTCTCTGCCATCAATCATTTGCAAAAGTTTAAGAACACAAACGCAAAGAGACAAAACAGAAGAAAACCGTAAAAAAATATATATAGGAAGGAAATGAGAGAAAAATAAAAGAGATGTACTCTGAAGATTCTGATTTCCACTGTGATTTTCTATCCGAT
Organism: Carex arenaria; assembly: GCA_964058825.1. Classification (NCBI taxonomy): domain Eukaryota; kingdom Viridiplantae; phylum Streptophyta; class Magnoliopsida; order Poales; family Cyperaceae; genus Carex; species Carex arenaria. Next base: position 164,311 of record CAXKVW010000795.1, read on the forward strand.
TTGAATTCTGACTACGTCGCATTGATTTTGAACTATCGTTGCAATTCGATTTGAAATTCCGAACATCTCGCTCTCAGGTAACCGGACTTCTCTATAATCTGTGTTTTCGTTTTGTATGGTTGATTTGAATATGGGTATTGCATATTGAATTATGATGGCATATTTAACGGGATAGCGGGTCTGAGGTTGGAATTTGATATGTGATTGTAGTCTCTCGTTGTTGGATGGATTTTCCAGCGGGTTGGCGGCCTTCCAGTGTTGGATGAATTTCCCACTGGATTGGCGGTTTGTGGAATTGTGTTATGTGGAAGTTGGGAATCGCCTGTGTGATGGGATTCCAACTGTGTGAATATGATATGACTTGTTTTACGGACAACCTAGACCGACGTGCTATCCTGGTTAAATATACGTGCATAATTTTATGTGTATTTGTGTGGATTAATCCGGCCTGTTTGAATGGTTGTTAAATTAAGCCAATTATAGAGAAGCGCGTCGATAAATAACCGATTACTGAGCTTTGTAGCTGACTCCGTTTTGTTATTTTGTTTTCATTTCTGTTGGCGACGTAGGTTGACGGGCCAAGAAAAGATGTGAAGATGCTTATATAATCATGCTCCGGATGGTAAAAATCTGGGGTGTGACAAGTTGGTGTCAGAGCCAGCACATACAATATCAATAAATAACCACTAAGAGAGTACGCGTTAAGGTCTTGTCTTTAGAATTTAGATAATACGATTTCCCTTACATTTACGATAAGTCCTCGCAGTAACTATCACGATACAAAAATTATATTTAAAAATAAATAAATGAAAAGCTGGATTTGGAAGAGTGTTCCTCGTGACTCCCGATTGTCCTGAAAACCTACTAGTGATGATGTCAACTGACTCAAAAGATAACCATATCTTCCCTATTCGATAAAGTGTGTATAATTTTATTATGTCTTCTTCCGATTCAAACTAGTATAACATTGATTCGTGATCGATTAAGTTAGCCTTGATTGAATTAAGCTTTCCCTATCAATTCAAATTAATTTCTCAACTGTTAATATGTATAAGTTATTATCAACTATTATTTATAACTTAGATTCTTTGATTAAATCATCTAGCCATGAAAATTCTTCACCACCTAGTGTAATATTTGTTGAATTTGTCAATTTCTTTGAAGTAGTTAATTATCGACTATATTAATATATATCTAATCTCCTATAATTTATCAATTATTTTATTAATATTATTTTTAAAATAATATTTTGATTATTTAATCAGAGTTGCGCAGCGAAAGCGCAGTAAAAAAAGAATTTATAACTTTATATTTGAATTTTGGGGACAAAATTCTTTTTCAAGGAGGGGCAGATGTTACATTTAGTTACAATTAGTAAAAGTAATTATAATTTTGTGTTTGAATTTTGAGGACAAAATTCTTTTTGAAGGGAGGAAAAATGTAATGCCATGTATTTTGAATAAAAGTAAATACAATTTAGTTTTTGAATTTTGAGGACAAAATTCTTTTTGAAGGGAGGAAGAATGTAATGCCTTGTATTTTGAGTAAAAGTAAATACAATGTAGTTTTTGAATTTTGAGGACAAAATTCTTTTCGAAGGGGGAAAGAATGTAAAACCATGTATTTTGAAATACCAAATGAAAGTAAGATATGTATAGTTTATATATATTTTTTTATTCTTCGTTCATTAAATATATTATTTTAGTAAGTAACTCAAAATAACCATCTTTAATAGAAATCACTGTTGTTCGAAGTTCACATATATTTATAAATTAATATATATTTACAAGTTGACCAAATTAGCATATATGGATATAAACCGTCAATCAAATTTCTTTTTAATCGATTGAACTGCCGGTAATTAAAAACTGTAAGCGATAGTTTTCAAATTGAATTTATAACTTCTTTAAAATTAACCACCCTAAAGCCGTCTCTTCCCCTGAATGCTATTATTATAAAGTAACTGTTGCATAATTAAAAATCCCTGTCCTATACTGTCCCTCTCCGCTATTCTTCACAAAAGATTGAGGAAGAGAAAATTTCAAAAAAAAAAAGGTTAGATGTTTAATTATAAATTTAACTTGATATATTTTTCTTTTGTTCGTAATTGATTTTAAAATGTTGAAATGATTTTGCAATCTCATATATATATATCCATTGATTTGATGATAGGATTCCGTTAGGTTATTAATTTTAATTCTATTTATTTGATACGAATTTCTGAAAATTAAAAACTATATCTATTTTATGGTCTGACACAATCTTTAGATCATAATTAGTAACTTCATTTATTCTGAGAATTATATAATTTCTTAAGTTGTTTATTGATTATAGATGTACTATATTAATTGATAAAAATGCTTTTATAACCGGTGGAAATTAGTAATTCATTCTATAGTCAGAAACTAATTTCATAATTTAATTACATAGTTCCAAGTATTTCTTGAATGATAATTATTATTTTTTTTTTAAAGATGATATATTATGTAGATAATCACAACAGAAGCTTATTAAATAATAATCCAACCTCTATGATTCAATTATTCTTAGATTTCCACTTAACTACACCAAATATTCATGATTTACATCTATTATTTTATTAGATGTTAATTTTTCACCGATAACCCTAAAACTATTTTTATTTACAAAGAAGAATGTTCCAAAAACTTATCCATAGTTTAATTATATTCCTCGTAAGAAACAAATTCAATCATATATGTTCGTATGATCACAAAGTATGAAATATAGGTCTGTTTAAATCTTGGGAATTGTATTCGCCCAAAAACAATTTCCATTATACTTGTCTGATCGTATATAGCTGTATAATATATTTTGTTTTCTTTTGAATAATATTCAGATTGTATATTTCCTAAAATATATTTTGAAGAATTAAGTATGGCAAATTAATGATTACAAGGTCATATAATAATAGGAATAAAATTTGACCAAATTAATATTTTAGGAAATAAAATAAAAGAATTAACAATTTTGACGATATCATTTTTTTTGAAGTAATATAATTTTAAATAAAACATGTTACCAAAAGATTTATAATCTTTAATATATATGAAAGGGTTTTATAATTATAATAATAACTCAATTTTTCGTGGTATTACAGCTTCCAATGGATGCATATGTACCACAAAATTAATACAGTGAACATAAAACAAAAAACTGTTTATCAAATTTAGCACATACATTGTACATATACTAAAATTTAACCCACATTTTAACTACACCAAAATATAACCTTACAAATTAGCTTAACAAAATGGCCCAATTAACTAAGATCTAATTAACAACGTGTCACTCTCATACCGATTACAGTTCTTCCTTGGAGGAACCCTGAAAAAAGATAAAGATGAATTAGTGTGCCTAGAGAGTAATTGTAAAAATAAAAAATGGGTGTCACAAATTAATTTTCTATTTAGGGCTACCCAAATACAGTTCAATTATGCACGTCTATGGCTGCAAATTTGATTTTTTAAACAATCTAAATTAAACAACATTTATAATTTCAAATTCAATACCAAAGAACAATTTACAGTCCAATTGACCATTAAGAACTTTGAAATTGATTTGGAGCTGAAGCATGAATCTTACCTTGCGCTGGAAATTGATGCTTCATGGTAGCAACCACAAAATAGCACATAATAGAATGAAGTTCAGAAAAAGAACAATTTTACAGCAATTTCTTACCAAGATAGCAGCCTGGCATTCACATGCCTTTGCCTTCTTATCTGAGTTAGAAGCTGAACCCATGCTGGTCCTGGATGACGAGATCATTCCCTGACCTGAAGTCCATCATGTCAACCATCAGATCTGGCATCACTTCTCTCACCACAGCCATACACTCCCCGCTCATTGCTGCAAATTTCTTCAACAAGTCCTCGATCAAACCTAGCACATTATAAAACTCGCCAATTCCATGTCCAGTTCCACTTCCATTTTCATTGTCTTCCTTGTACCTTCGCCTCAGCACACACAGCAACGAAATCAGACTTTGCTTTTGGCCAAACTCCTCACTTGCATGTTTCAAAAACGGTAATGATTCTGAACCCAGTTGCGATTTAGATTCCAATTCACAAATTTGAAGGGCTAGAGAGGTTAGGTGTAGCGCCACCACCAAAACATTTTCAGGTGCACGAGATACTGGTGCCAACTCACCGCAAACTGAGTAGTACAACACAGCATGCACAATTTCTAGAGTGGCTGGGGCAGTGGCAATTTTGCATATGTGGTTTAACGGGCTAAATACCTGGGTCCATTTTGGAATTTGGGAATTGAAAGGGGAGGTTTTGCAAAACTGAAAGTATCTCTCTTCAGCGGCTTTCAAGTCTCGCGAGTTCCATCTTGGGTGATACAGGTCAAGCTCCTTCAAGTGCTCCTTTTTCAGGAAGTATTTGCCCTGGTGCAAGTGAACAGTTTGTCATAATTCAAATGATTCAAATAAAAGTTAAAAAGGAAGACAAGGATCACCAAACTACTGCTTTTCAGAAATTCTCTAAAGAAAGAACTGATTAGATTGGGAATTCTGAGAAAGTCAAGAGTCAAATTTTAGAATTATCATTACATGGCACCAGCTCCAAGTCTCTCCTCCCCCCACCCCCACCCTTTTTTCTTATGGCAACTGGGTTTTATTCCATTAACAAAACAATATACCCTAAAATTTATCAAAAGTATAAATCTTTTATCAAAATATACCTGCTCCATCCCAGAAGGGTTTGAATAAACTGCAAGAGAATCAAGGATCTGCTGGACATTTTTATTTTTCGAGAGGTCACGAGGGAGAGATTTTACCAGCTGACTATGGGTGACATCACCTATGCATAATTTGTGAATTATCTCTCTCTTTAAATTCATGACATCTGAGAGGCCACAATATCGTCTCTCCTTTACTAGTTGTATCAGAAAGGTTAGCATCTCCTGTACAAGCACGGCCTCATACCTAGATAATGACAGCAGCAAGGAGAAGTTAATCATGTGAATTACAGACTAGCAGCAGTCAGGCCTGGTAACAAGATGTCCTTATACTATCTGAGCTTACTCCATAACATTTGAATACAACGTTGCTATACCTACATTTCAAAATTTGACCAAATTACTCAATAACTCAACCTTTACTGTAGCAGATCAAAAACAGGATCATAACCATATCGGTTGGCTGTTGGTATAGATTGATAGTGTTTTCTTTGGTAACTATAAAGTATCAGGCTTATTTAGCACCCCTGAAGATTTGATATCAAAATCAGCCTCAAGTAATCCATAATTAGCAGGAATCACACAAAACAAATGAACAAATAAACAAACTTAAAACTTAAAAGGACCGGTAGTGTAAAATGATTTATTTAATATGGGAATCACATACTCATTTTGATCAGTAACATTTAATGAAGTGTAGGTGGAGAGGCCAAATCGCTCCTGTACTGTTCTGACAAAGGCATCAGCTGGGGCCAGGGCGGCACAGCATTGTAAAAGAAACAGATCCGCCTCCAACCCTTGCTCTAGCCTTAATAAATAAAAATACTTAACAATTATGAAGGAAGCTAAAACCTAGTTTCACAATTATTGACTGAACATACACAGTTCAGACAAGCCTGATACCTTAGTGGGTCCTGTTCGTGGGTTGGATCAGGTCCCACCACTTTAGCTCTTAATTTTTTTCTCTCATTTTTGTTAAAATAAGCCCCAAAATATGAAATATCTCCAAGTGATTGGTTCACAATTTGGCAGTGTCAACTATCTCAGTATCCTTCCCAACTGTCCATCCTTTTGGAAGTGACCCAACATAAAGCTCGTCTCGCATTGATTTATCGAAAGAGAGATTAAACAGGGTCTATTATTTCCATTTTATAGAATTCAGAGGGCTTATGTTGCCGAATTGTATTGGTGTAAGAATTCATCGAACTCATGAATACACAAATTTAGAAAAAGACAAAAAAAAATGTCGAGTTTACAATACCAGTGCACCGACCCGTACCACTCAGCGTTCAGTATCACTGCATCCCCATTCTTGTGCCACATGCCAGCCCGTACCTGTGCGCAGAATACCCTAACCCTAAGTGGGTGCTCCATCAAAAGTGCAGCTAGACCTGGTGACCTGTAACCACCCAAAATCTGCCCGAAAAAGTTATCTTCGCTAGAATTTGGTTTGGTGTCAGGGTTTTATCTGGACCCTCTTTCCCCATAAGTCCACTTCATAGCTCTCCTTAGAAGTAGAGAAAGAAAGCGGTGCAATGGGATGTGAAATGAAATCTCTTGAGAGCTAACATCAAAGGAAACACACGGCCAGGTAGCCAGTCTGAACAAACTGGATCCTCCATTGACATCAAATTCTGTGCCCGGTTCATTATACACCAAAGTCCCGTCTGATAGCTTACAAAGAAGTGTCTTGCTTTCAGTCGGACTAGGGTTCACTTGGGTTCTCATGATGATGTTTTTTTCTTTCCCAATTTGCATGTGACCCAAAACTTCAATCAGTGATGAAGAGAGTGAAAAACTCGAACTTGAATCAATATTGTGAGAGAAAAACTCGGGCTTCAACCAATTCTCAACTGCCTTGATGCATTCTAGCACAAGCCACAAAGCCGTGGGAGGGACTGGGGACACCGCAGGATAACAGCCACTTGCATCACTCTCAGATAACAATCTCCCGACTTGAGCTACTGTAATTAATTTGTTATAGATGTACATAATTTGTAATTAGGAACATGAACTCACTTGAGCTACTGTAATTAATTTTTTATCTATGAAAATCGTAAGATGGCAAGTTGCCACCTTACCCTAAAAAAAAAAACAATCTCCCGACTTTGGCATCCTGGTGCATCCCCTCCATCATTGAAGAAGAACTTGCACAGAGTGTCACGTTCGTGAATTCTTTAATTTCATGAGATGAGTTGCAAAATGCACCTTGAACTATTAAATTGTGTACATTGCCTATATATTGACCGAGCACAAAAGGCGCAGCTAGGTTTTCATGTTCATCCTCTGTGTGTATTGTAGTGACCCGTTTATGCGGATCCATAAATTGAAGGGTTTGGAGGATTTGGATCCACTTTGAGGAGATATCAAGCCGATTTTGGGCCAAGTAGACAGAGACCTCATCATGGGTCAATACATACTTGGTGTCGTCTACTAAGCGCATTATTAACTCATATTGGTTTGCCCATTTAATTGCCTAAAAGACAGAAGCAAATTATGGTTAATGAAAGGCTCGTATCTAAATTCTTGCTTCCGAGTGGGTACTTTGCCAAGATCTACTTTTATCAAAATACTCACCCACCCATAATTAGGTTCAAGGTTATCATCTTGGATATTGTCAGGTATTATACGTACCAATGCAGTATCAGTCATCAATAAGAGGTGCTTTGATCTCTCTCTCTCTCTACCCCTCTCTCTCATTATTTATTTGTTTGCTTGTTTGTTTGTTTATTATTTTTCTTTTTTTGCAGAGAGGGGAAGGGAGGGAGGGAGGTTTCTACTGTGGAAGGTTGCTGTGATTAATACTTAGAATTTAGTTATCCTTGCCAAGTGCTTCCCTCTTAGTAACAGTATAAAAATTATAAATAAGCATCCACACTATTTATACTGTGCAAGGGGAAGGTCCAAATATCTGTGAAATTAAACATTTCACTCAAATTCAAATTCTCTCAAATTAAACTTTTAACTCGAAAAAAAATATTACCTGTAAACGACCATCATCTCCTACACAAGACACCAAAACATCTCTCAAGCACCCAACTAGGACACCTAGCAAGTCAACTTCCTGTACCAGCCGAGGCGTCAGAGTTGGTACAGTGAAAATCTGCACAGAGAAGGTGGCCAACAATGGGTACTCCTCCATAAGCGACAATTCACCGCCATTGGGCCCCACGCCCGATCCCCTGGTAATCTCACCCACTGTCACCGGATAATACCACACAAAACTAAGAGCAAACTGGAACTTGAAGTTCGGATCTGCTATTAATCTCAATAAAAGCTCATGCAGCCTTTTCACAACCGATTTTTCTAGGAGCTTCTCACAGCGTAAGAGGAGATCCAACAAGTCAGGTTGTGCATAAATGCAGGTCGCGACAAAGGAATTTAAGTAATTTTTTGGATTCAAATGCAGATGAAATCAGATAACATTCGATCCGGTTACACCCCTAGTTAAAGACTGGCCGGTACCTCCAATTTTTTTTACCCTCGAAAAATAACAAATATACCCTCAATTTTCAAATATCTCAAAAAATGCCCTGACACCCCCCCCCCCCACCCCCACAGTGTGGCGGTTTGCTTCCTAAACCTGACCGCCCCACTATGGAGCAATTTGCTTTTTTTTTTTTCTTATGTTTTTTTTATACTCATATTCTTTGGTTTTGTACATAGAATATATGATAAATAAAATTGTTTGTGAAATAAGAGATGGATCTTAGATATTGTATAGACATTGCGTCATCTTTCATAAATCATAAAAATAGTAAAAAAAAAAAAAGTCCAAAAATAGTCAAAATTAGTATTCAACAAGTTCATTATATAACTAATTTACTGAGCTACTTAGATCAAAAAAATATAAATGAAAATCTTAATCAGAAATTTCAACTCAAGTTTTGAGATCTTTCCTTTATTTTTGGAAATTCTGAATTTCAAAAAAGGGCAACGCGATTACTGACGCATGCATCTTCTTGCAAGCTTTCTGAAAAGTAGTCATTTGCTGAAATCGGACACTTGAGTGCCATTTTATGGCTGTTTGAAATTTTATCGTCGTTTTTCGCCTTTTCAATGAAGATATCATATCTCTTGCCTGATATTTTCTCCTAGTCTCGCCTGTTTACAAGAGATGTCTTAGATAAATACATCTGTAACATATAGGTGCTTTAGAAATGAGAAAAATGACTTACAAAAAAATTAATACAAATGCATTATAACAGAAAAAGACACAGATCGAAATTGTTGGAGCATTTATAAACTTCCGTCTGAAAGAAAAATATTTCTCATTTAGTTTTGAAATAACTCAAATAATATTTATTTTTTGAGGTATTCTTAATGGATTTTGGATTCATATTGTATCATGTTTATTGTGAGACCAATATTGACCAAAATCAAACAATAAGAGTATCAAAAAAGAGAGAAAAAAGAATATAAACCATAGAAACAGTGAGACAATCATTCTATACATACTAAACAAACAAAAAACCATAGCAAACTGCCCCCACAGTGAGGGCGTTTTGCTATAAAAAAAAATCATAGCAAAAAAAAATAATATATATTTAGACCTTTAGTTTAGAATGTTAATGCTTTTCTTTTTTAAAGTGATGTCTTTGCACTAAATTAGTTCGTTCTAATAATCGCATTAAATCATTTTCATGACTTGAAATATAAAATATATAAAATTATCAATGCAATGGTCAAAATTCATAAATAGAATATCTGTTGTATGAGAAGCCGTCAGGTTGAAAGTTTAAAATTCGATTAGAATTTTTTATAAATATTTAAAATTAGAAAACTTGATCTTCATATTTACTAAAAAAAAACACAATGAATTGTCACCTTCGTAGATTGAATAATGAAATAAATAGCTAACTTTTGTGATTCAATCTTCTTAATCCAAATATCTGCATACGAACTATATAAAGAAAAAAAGGAAGAAAAATGATTGAATTTTAGAAAAAGTGCTAATAAAAACTAAGTACCAACCACCTTTAGCAGGTACGTCATTTTCTCGAAAGGTCTCTTATTAATTTTTTTAAAGTTTCAAAAACGCGAATTAATTGACAAACAAACTACAATTACTAAAGAAAAATCAATTAAAAAGGAAAACAAGCCTGGCGTTGGCTGGTGACAAATAACATGTCTCCAAATCCAAGCTGGTACACCGTCGCCTATCAAATTCAAATACTCTAAAGTAACTTAAGTTTTAAGTTCAGATCTAGACAGTCCAATCTGGTCTGGCACGAATATTAATGTCACATCGGTCATTCCACTTCGATCCGGATTGATCGGGATTCTGATCGACGGTCTTCATCTAATCTCAAATTTTAAATTACTATAGGGAATCTTGATCCCCATCGCTACTATCACGTTTTTCTATACACAACCGACGAGTAGAAATATAACCCAAGACCTAATCTACTATCTACCCAGTAAACCATAGGCACAGTTGAGCAGGTGGGACCGAGTATCAGAATGTTTTATTCGTGGATTCTATTGGACCAAGCCAAACGAAGAGAACCTGCCCCTTTTGTATTCTCGTCAGTGTAACTAATCCTGAACACTGGGTCCCACTAAAATGAAGTATAGAAAATGCTGCATACAAAGCATAATCAAGCATTCCTTGTCGGTTCATGATTTTCCGTACTTGTTTCTGTGTAATTATTTCTTATCCAAAAATCTGTTATGTGGGACCGTAGACGGTACGTCCCAACTTGAGCAGAGAGCATTGCTCAGGGAGATACTATACAGTTTGTTCGCAATGATTTATCAACATAAAATCTTTGTACAAAATGGAAAGAAATAAACACGTCATAGTTCCTTTCCTCTTCTAGTTTTTTCGTTTCCCTCCTTTTTCCTTCCCGTATTTCGCTCTCCTCGTGTCTCTCTACCTCCACCACCTCTGTCTCTCTCTCTCTCTCGCCTCCAATGGCGGCGCGTATCTTCGCGTGCTTCAGCGGAGGTAGATCGAGACTTCGCCACTCCTCCTCTCCGGATGCCAACGCCACAGCCGACCTCACGGCCGAGGAGCAGCGCCGCCTCGGTCCGGTTCTGCTCGAGCTCTTCTCCTCCCAAGGATGCGCCACTTCACCCGACGCTGAGGCGATCGCGACTCGTCTGACTCGACCTGATAAGGACTCGGAATCTGTGTCCGGCAACCTCCCTCCCGTGGTGGTGCTCGCCTTCCACGTGGACTATTGGGATTACAATGGGTGGAAGGATCCATTTGGATCCAGCGCTTGGTCCGTGAGACAGAAGGCTTATGTGGAGGCTTTGAGGCTTGACACGTTGTTCACGCCTCAGGTGGTGATCGGAGGGAGAACCGAGTGCGTGGGTACAGATCTGGATAAGGTGGTAGAAACCGTCCGATCTGCACCGAGATTCACATCACCAGCGATGCAGGTCAGATTTTAATTTAACGTAGGAAGAATTTCAGTGATCCTTCTCTGTATATAATAAGTTTATACGAATGTGAATATTATCTGTAATTGCCCTCGGAATTCAATGAAAAAGGAACTTTAATTTTTTCATCAATCGTGGAGTGTTATCTCAATTTCATTTGTCTTCTAATGGTGGAGTCAGATTCATCTTGACCATCTGACCATGCCAAGCAATATCGTGATTATAAAAAATTTACATTTTTGTCTATTCAAACCTCCATTGCAGAATCAAAATTAGCCAAAAAAATAAGTTTTTTTTTCTCTTGATTTTTTTTCAGAAATGTTCCGAATGCCCAGTTATGTGTTTATTGATATGTAGTACATTGTATCATGTAGTTCAGTAGTCAATAATCAATTAACTCCAATTAGACTATAATACTGGGTTCTAGAAGTGACTGATTTTGAACTCGCATTATTAACCCTCCACTAGGTTACGTTTAATATTTCTGCCCAATTTTTTAACTTGTAATATTTTGGCCTTCAGCCAATAGTCTAATAGTACACAAATTTTGATAATCATTTTTTGAATGAATTTGTAGGTCACATTCCAACGGCCAACACCTGAAACCCTACAAGCGACCTTCTCTGGAAAACTAAACATGAAAATTGAAGCCTCTGTCGACATCATGGTGGCTTTTTATGAAAACGGCCTTGTGACTGACATCACAAATGGAGTGAACAAGGGGCGTGTACTGCCAAACGACCACGTGGTTCGCCGCATGGAGAAAGCAACATCAGTGTCAGACATGGCACCCAAGAAGGCCATCTCAGCAACCGTGCAGGTGCAGCTGTGGGATGGATTCAACCCTGCCAAAACAGGGATTCTCCTTTTTGTTCAAAATTCAGCTCTTCAGGTACATTCATACTAACTTTGATTTAGCGCCCACTTTTGTTTATAAATATAGAATATTTACAGTTTTTGTTAAAAAAAATTCAATTTGCAAAACTGACCCAGATACACATGTGACCTAGATAGATTCCATTAAATGATTATAGCAAAGGGATATGTTGACAACCAACTTAATTTGAGAATTTGTCGAAATTGAAAAGTAAAATTATATATGGGTTCATTATTACCCGTATAATCAACAAACCTACCATTGATTTTTATATCAACAATTCTCATTTTCTATTTTATTTTGAAGAGGTTGTGCTGGTTGTAGCAGTGGTGAATAAACTTATGGTCAATGTAACTTATTCCATGATTATATTGCATCTGGGTTGAATAACTGAACAAAACCTTTAAAATGAGTTTATTAAATATTGAGTCCAATATCAAAATCCAGCTTGCATACAGCTGTATACAATTTGAAATTGGAAAAAAAAAAAAAAAGAACTCTCCTGAGTGCAGCAAATTTGTAAATATTTAACAGAATATTTTTCATCTTGAGAACCTAAAAGATGACTGTTATTTTCAAATTCTTAACAAATCTGATTATTTATTGCGAATCTGATAAATTTTGGTGTTTCTTGAACTATAAGTACAATAAATTATATTGTTGTTTGCCGTAGAAAGGTTTTGTTCAGATAACACTTGTGGTTCCTGTCAAAACTGTACATTGATCTTTTTGGGTTTCAAATTTTCTCAATTCCTTTTGCACGTGCTGAATGATCATTATTAATAATGGCATCTGTATATGTTATTATATTTTCGTATATATTACCTGATTCTTTTTAATTTATCCTTCTGTAATCTTTTATTTGTTTTTAATGGAATACCTCCTTTGCTAACTAAAAAGATATTTTAAGGGATCTGATTATGAATTTTAGACTCGAAATTCTTTGCTCATAACACCAATCCTGGCCTTATGATTTAATTTCCTTTAATACTTGCTTTATATGCAGGTGCTAGGTGTGCAACAATTTAAGCTGCCTGAAACTGTCTAATAAAGCACATGCTAACACGATGAAATGTCAGAAAAGCAATATACAACCAAGGTGTGTCCCACGATGCATTTTTCAATCTAGACTTGTACAAATTTGTCTATACAGTATCTGTAATGCTTGAAACGGATTAAAATCATCTTGTGGAGGTCTTAATTCTCTTTGAGTTCTCTCGATGGGGTTTTACATGGAGGTAGTTTAAACAAATTATATCTTCTTTTATATGTTGATTTATTATATTCTTTTAATCGGTTATTGATTGTTACTGTTAAAAAGTTAGTTGCATGTAGTTTTTAAAGTCTAAAATTGAAATTTGGTTAGATGTGGCTTTCACGGTACGAGCCTCCAAGTCTTTATATCTTTATAGTTTGCTATGCAGTGATTGTGAATACTTCAAATCTCGTTTGTTTTGTTATTAATATATTACTCTTATGTGCGCTAAATGTCACAAAATTATGGCATTGTCAAGTAATCTACTGTCAAGGAGTAGGGAATGTCTGTTTCAAATTGGTTATTTCGTATAAAATGATTTTTATGAGAAAAGGTAATAAATTGGATAAATTTGTGAGTTTTTTTAATTTAGAAGGGCTTAGATAAAAATATATAATTTCAAAGTTTTTTAGAAATACATACTTTGAAAGATATTATGAATTTTAGAAAAGAAAAAAAAATACATAATTTCAAAGTTTGTGAGGGGATACATGAAACCCCTCCACCCCAAAAAAAATAAAAACCGTGCTACCATGTCACATTATTACTAACGAATTTTTGAACCCTTCACAAATCATATAATTAAATAGTTAAAAATATATTCAAATATTCGGAGAATTATGCAATGTAATTTGTACATTGGTGTGAGGAAACTTCATGCCACGTTTGTCTTCAATTCGTGCAATTATTTATTACTTCACATTTGTACAATTGTACTATATCATATTGCGATATAATTTATGCTATGTATTTTTTATTATGGGGGCTATTTCAAAATGTTTGAATAATGATTATTTTTAACTGTAACATGCACATTGGTGCCCGTTATTTGTTGTGACAATTATACCGATCCAATCTGTCGATGTCAACTTCATTTGATTCGGATCGTGTGCTCACAAAATAGCAGCGGATTTTGTATTATAATATAAAACATTTTATGGAAATGGTAACTTAAATCATACTATTACGCCGATAGTAGGATGTTCTGCTACGTAGATACGCCTAAATAGGCTCTGTACCGTATATGATACAAAATCATTTAATTTTTATCTATACATTAAAATCTTGTGAAAAACTGAATTTCCTATTTTTTGATAATTTATTACTTAGTTAATAGGTTATCCAAACAAAATAAAAAATTTTGTGGGATGGGATAATCTATCCTGTCCCATAATATTTTTTGTTTTCTCTCTTTTTAATTAATAAGTTTAGCAGAGAAAAAAAATAATGTGGGGCGGAATAGATTAACCTGTTCCACATTTTTTTTCTCTTCTTAGTTAATTAGATTAACAGAACACGTAATAGAACAATTTATCTTGTTTCACCTATATTTTAATTTTCAATAGAAATACCACCAATATTTTTTATTTTTATTTTCTATTAATAAAAAAAGGGAGAATTTCATGTGTACCCCTCAAAAACTTCAAAATTACGTATTTCCCCCTCTAAAGTTTGAAATTACGTATTTCCCCCTCAAAACTTAAAAAACTCACAAATTTACCCATTTTATTATCTTTTATATTAAAACTCATTCTAAATTTATCAAATACCCATTTTACCCTTTATTAGAAGCATGTAAATTCCATCGACTCAAATTTGAATATGAACAGTTCCTCTCCCGTCCGAACTGCTTTTAGATTTGTGCACGCAAGATCAGCACGAATCTTGATGCAAAAATGCACACATACTGAAGCGACACGCACAGATCTTAATGCGGTACATGCTGATCAGAATTGCTGTAAGATTCGTGCACATTAGATCTACACAAATATTGAAGTGATGCGCGCAAATCTTAACACGATGCGCTCGGATCAGACGATAGTGGAACACTTCATATTCAAATTTGAGTCCGATGTGTTTTATATGATTTTAATAAAGGGCAAAATGGGTATTTTAAAAATTTAGAATGAGTTTTATTATAAAAAACAATAAAATGGGTAAATTTGTGATTTTTCAAAATTTAGAGGGGGAAATATGTAATTTCAAACTTTAGAGGGGGAAATACGTAATTTTGAAGTTTTTGAGGGGTATACATGAAATTCCCCCATAAAAAAAATCGCAAGATCATGATGTTGTGCCAACAGTGACAAAGATTTCGAGTCACGGTTACATAACTTACGCTGTCTCTGAAAAAATTATGAAGATATCAATACAAAAATCTATTTTTGGTTGAATCAATATAAAATAAAATACTTTTGACCAGTTGAGAGGTGGGTTGTTGGTCTTAATTATCAATATTTAGTAATGTAATTTAAAAAAAAAAAAAAAAAGGAAAACAAAAGTATATAACTGTACAGAAAAGTCTTGAGTAAAACAAGTTGGGACCGTCGTCGAATGTTGACCAAACAACCTCCACTACACAATTAAGGATCTGACTCCGCTGCTTGCCAAATAGGCAAGCAGGACCCTGCTTTTCCAAATCAAACCACTCATCTGTGTTGAGATTCGTGCATGAAAAAAATTCAATGATTTGATTTGGAAAAGGAGGGTCCTGCTTGCCTATTTGGCAAGCAGCGGAGTCGGTTCCCACAATTAATGGAGAGAGCGACAGCCGACAAAATGTAAGTGTCATCACTTATGCTCTGCATTAACTCAAAAGAAGATCTTTTGAGTTAATGCATCTCAACCGTCTGAGTTTAACACAGGACCCTTAATAGTAGTGAGGATCTAGTCTGCACGAATCTTAAAGTATATCGTATGGTCCAGATACATTAAATCAAAAGGTTACCTTTTGAGTTAATGCAGAGGATAATTTGACCGACTTGAAAATTCTCACTACGATGAACATTCTACATAACCTCTAAGACTGGTTATCATAGCTGTAATGGTCTCCCTCGTTAGAGAAACCCAACAAACTTCTCAAAATAATATCTGAAGGAGCTTCAGCTTCTTCCTCTTCCTCGAGCATCTAGCTAGGCGCTACCTAACTGGTGATGCTTTTTTGAGGTACGCTGGATAATTACTCTCCGAATCCTTTTACATCAATATTTTCTGACAAAAGTGACCTCAAAATGCCAATGATTTCATTGAAAATCACTCAAATTAGGGCAAAAAGGAAACTTCAAAATAGCACTGATTTCATTTTCTTTTCTCAAAGTTAATATGGGATGAACTTTTTTTTCTTTTTTTTACGTTTTAGTTTCTAATAATATAGCTATAGCTAGTTTAATTAAAGAACAGTTGACAGCTGTTGGTTGGTTTAGTTACCTTAGTACTTCATTTAAGAGAGGAGCTATTTTTTTTTTTTTTTAGAATAGCCCGTAGGCAGAGAGGAGCTATTTTTTAATGCTCCAATCACAACATTAAGAGCTGATCAGAGAGAAAAAAAAATTCTGTATACCGATTTTGTCTCTATTTAGATCCCTTATTTATTTGCAAAGTTCTGGTGCTTAATTGATGCATTGTGTGGAAATAAGGAACTTAAGAACAAATAGAGTTAAACTGGCATTGATGCTTCTTATACTTATACTAAATTAATCTTAACTAGCCAACTATTAATGGTAAAATTGAAAATGATTTTTTTTTACTGAATAATGTTATTCAACAATTTCACTTCACTAATTGAATTCATTCATGAAATTTATAGATCAAATATCTGTCAATCAAATTTTGGAATCAACAAGCAACATATATGGCTTTGCCGGAAGATAATAACTCAAGGTTTTTTAAGTCAAACGAATTGCACAATTCTAATAACTTCTCACAAATTATCTCGGAGAAAGACCCATACGACAATCTTTCTCTGAACCAACATGAGAAGTCTGGGATACCTTTAGATCCAACATTAGACTACATAAGCCGGTATTTATTGGAGGAAGATATAGATGAAAAGATTAATGATTATCAAGATGCAGCTCTTAGGGACATGGAGAAACCTTTTTATGATATCATTGGGGAAACGTATCCACCTTTATCAGATAATCAATTGTTACCAAAACAATCGAAGGTAAATCCTAATTTCACAACTTCTGTTTTAAAAACTCAAGTGGGTCTAACCTTTAGTGAGAGTTTGGAACAACACCCGCGTATAAAGAATTTGCTGGCTACTGAATTTCAGAGAGGTGTAGAAGAAGGATTGAAGTTCCTTCCGAATCAAAATAGATTGTCAAATAATTTGCAAATGAGCAATCTTTCATTTAATCCAACAAGGAAATGTGAAAGCAACTCACTAGAGTTCAGATTGGGGGAAGAGAAAGAAAGTAATTTCCTCAGTAAATCAAAGGGTAAAAGGAATACAAATGATGGAGACTTGGACATTTTGGAGGAGCGAAATGGCAAAATACCCATGGTCTCTAGTGAGGAAATACTTAGAGATGAGATGTTGGATAAATTAGTACTACACCACGGGAAAAAATATCCAAGAGAAAAAATATCTAGCCTAAGAGAAATCAAGGAGCTCAAAGCAAATTCATATAGTGAGTATCAAACCCAACATGACCATATCAATCTCACAACACGCCTCATATCTTGTGCAGAGGCGATATATATGGATGATAACAAAAATGCTTGGGAACTTATAAGACAAATAAGGAAGGAAGCATCTCCTATTGGAGATGGGATCCAAAGGCTTGCATGCATTCTTGTAGATGGACTAGAGGCACGCTTGGCTGGTGCCGGAAGTGTGATCTATCGTCAATATGTCACAAGACAAGTACGCACCAAAGACTATCTGGAGGCCTATTATATGTGCTCGAGGTTAGTTCCTATCATGAGACTTACATATCATTTTGCTAATGAGAGTATTCTCAGTGCCACAAGTAATGCATCAAAAATCCATGTAGTTGATTTTGGCATTACTCATGGATTCCAATGGCCATCTCTAATTCAATCACTTGCAAAAAGAAAAGATGGGCCCCCGAAATTACGAATCACTGGGGTAGATTTGCCTCAGCCGGGTTTTCACCCTGCTGAAAGAATCAATGAGACAGGAAGGAGGTTGGAAGATTATGCTCGAAGTTTTGGAGTTCCTTTTGAGTATCAAGGGATCGCCTCACAGTGGGAGTCCATTTGTATTGATGATCTTTGTATCAATGATGATGAAGTGCTTATAATTAATGCTATTTATACCTTATGTAGTGCAAGGGATGAAGCTTTATTAGGCAGGAATACTCCTAGGAATAAACTCCTTGATCTGATTCAAGAGATCAAACCGAAGATTTTCATTCAAGGAATAATGCACGGTTTATCCTTCAGTCCCTTCTTTATCACACGGTTTAGCCAGGTTTTGTTGCAGTTTGGCAGGATAGTCGACCTGAATGAGACATTGCTCCCACGAGACTACAAGCATTTGCAACTAATAGAAAGAGAAATATGGGGTCCTTTAATAATTAATCTGATAGCATGTGAAGGATCAAATTTGATAAAACTGGAGAACTACAAGCATTGGCACATGCGAAATTTGCAGAATGGCTTTCAACAGCTTCCAGTAGATCCACGTGTAGTGAAAGAATGCCGTGAAATGTTTAGAAATTATTATAATGAGGCATTTTTTTTTGAAGAATATTGCAATTGGTTCTTTTGGGGTTGGAAGGGTAATATAATGGATGCTATTTCATTGTGGAAACCTAAAGTAGAATAAGCTTCAAAGTCATCTTCTAATTTACAGAGAAATTTTCAATTTAGTTCTCTAGCAATTAGTAGCAAAGCACTAATTTATGTACCAAAATTAGACTATGAATTCAACCACTCTACAAATTATGTTTTTATTTTTCTTCTTGCAACTTTTCCTTTTATTAATTGCAAACTAGAATTTTAAATTTTAACATCCCTTAGAGCAATTGACATTTGAAAAGGAAAGCTAATATACCAGAGCCCTTGGGAGCACCCAAATTACCAAATAGGTGTTGAGAGAATGTCATGGCCCAAATGAGAAGACCATGACAATGTGAGGGCAACTGAAGAATTTTTAGTGAATTATAAAATGGATAGAGTGTGCAGAGAGAAAGGAAGAGAGTAGAGTTAAGAAAGAAACAACAAAACAAAACGAAATCCAACCACCATTAGCTGAACTTATTTGCTAGACATCTCCAACAATACCCCAACTCAATCATCTCTCTCAAGCACAGACATGTATTCAGGTAACAAGCACACCTCCAAATTAATTCTCCCATCCCCTTCTCATCCCAAGTATCCCGCTACCACAGTGCTAATAACTAATATTAGAATGATAGAACACTATTATAGTTTAAAATTACTAATTGTTTTGTTGTTGGGATTAATTTGATTTGAATTCTTTTGTTGTTTTGCTGTTGAGATCAATTTGATATGAATTCAAAGGATTTGGTGTTTTATAAAAGGCAACGACTCAGAGGTTCTGTACTGGATAGGTTGTTATGTTTTGTTCTCTGCATTCTCTTGTATTTCATGTACTAAATTAGTTTGTAAATGTTTTGTTCTTCTCTATTTCTCCTTCGTCCAGTTCAACATTTCTTCTCTTATGTTTTGTATAAACTCAGGGATCAACTAGACCAGATAGTGCTCACAGCGGAGCTAGATAAGGCAAAATGGAAATGGACGGAAACGGGATCGTTCACTGTCAAATCGGCTTACCGAGCAATGAAGAA
This sequence comes from Carex arenaria, assembly GCA_964058825.1. NCBI lineage: Eukaryota > Viridiplantae > Streptophyta > Magnoliopsida > Poales > Cyperaceae > Carex > Carex arenaria. Next base: position 184,097 of record CAXKVW010000795.1, read on the forward strand.
CGGCCCATATGTCACTAATAACATGCATAGAATCTGGAAACTCAAGGTACCTCCCAGGTTCAAAGTTTTCAGATGGCTCATGATCCTAAACAGGATACTAACTGTTGACAACCTAAAGAAGAGGGGGATGACACTGGTTAACAGATGCGTAATGTGCAAAAACAGGGAGGAAACAATGCACCACTTGTTTACGGAGTGTCAGGTCGCGAAAGCGATATACAACCTCATGGGGATAACATATCAGACGAGGATCCCTGGCTACGAACATGCAATACACCCGGTGATTAACACAGATTTTACAATTGCAGAGAGATCATTGTTTCTAATAGCAAATTTTGTTATATGGCGTGAGCGGTGTGCGTGAATTTTTAGAGACTCAGAATGTAGACTGGTGGATCTCATGGAGCAGATAAGAGAGCAATGGAATCACAGCAACAGGTGATAGGAGGAGCGTCAGCAAGGACCACATACACACACGGCCACTGCAGATTACACTACACACATCTGCACACGAATCAGTTAGGAACTACACTCAAGTTCCCAAAGGATTCGACTTTTTCTATTTTAAATTTTTCTTTATTATCTTACACTTTTTCATTTGGCAGTTTACCCATGACATATGGATTGTAACATAACTTATGTAACAGTTCATTGATCAATCAAATAGAGGCTAGACCTCTGTTTTACTCAAAAATACATTTCTTCTCTTATCTTCTACCACTATTATTGGAGAGCACTGGAGAGCGTCGCACAATAGTTTAGCCTTTCTCCTCACTCTGTTATGGTTCTGATTAAGTGCGCGCTTTTTTAATTTGTCAGTATAAAAGAGATCAAGATAAAAAAAGAAGAAGGGTATAATGGAAAAATAAAAACTCTGACAATACTTAACTATATAGATTTTTAACTGTATGGGTAAATAGAAAAAAAAAAGTAAAAAGAGTTGAGTGATATATAAAATATAATAAAAAGTGTAGGTGTAAATAAGAAACTGAACAAGTCATTGAGGGTAAATAAAAAATTAACCCTTCTTTTTAATGCTATTCTATCCTTTACTAAGAAAAACTTACCAAGAGAGTAGAGACCCTAAAAAAAATGAAAAAAATAAAGCTTCATAGTTGATTACTTGGACTTCTGCTACAAAAACTGGTACAGTATACTAACATGGTACATACAATAAGAATGATTTAATGGAAATCTCAACAGAAAAATCTTAAAAAAAAGAAAAGTAGGCCAACACAAATGAAAACACTCTTTAGTTCTCATTAAAAAATTACTGTATTACCCCTTACCTGCGTACCCTTGAACAGACTTGACAATCCCAGTTATTTACTTGGTATAAACTTTGATTTAGAAAATACTAAACATCCCTTTGTAATTTCTGTTGCAAATGTTTGAAAGTTATTCAATGGAAACATGAAAAGAAAATCTTGATTGGCAAAATTTTGTGTTAGCTGCCTATCACAACTTTATTAACTGTACTTTAATTAAATTGGGTCATAAGTAAGTTATAATAATTTGTTATTTAGGTATAAATCATTCTCGATTCAAATTCTATTTAGACATCAGTACTTGTATCGTGTTGCAGATAGACATGGCACGACCGATAAGTGAATGTCCGTGCTGCATAGCAGACTGGTAACATAATCCAAAAAGTAACAGTATCAATTGGGGTAAACAAAGAATACAGAGGCAAAATGAGGCCAAAATTATTTCTACATACAAGTTATATATAAATTTTACAATGACTTTAAAACTAATTATAACTTACAAAAACTTTTACCAGAGAGACCTCCAATCACCTGAGAGATTATCGATGTACGGATCCAGATTCAGTTAGTCAGTCGTGAAGTAAAAAAAAAAAAATTATATAAATAATTAAACTTGGAGTAAAATTGAGGCATGCATGGTCGTATCATCAATTTGATGTTATACATTGCATTGTAGATTAATTATTTCTACATCATACTTTTTGTACTCGCTTATAAAATGCACCGTAAACTAATTCTTCTTTTAGATTTCCGCACTTATCAAATGACTCTTTAACTAATTAGGATGACAACTCACATGAAAAAAAAAATGAATTATGTGTGAATAAACATCTATATATTGTTATGTTTTTGAAATGCTTACTAGATTCTTTTAAGATATATGTTCAATATATTTCACGCCAAAATATAAATAAGAGTAAGAGTAAGAGTAAGTTAGCTTCATGATATTGAGAGCACAAGTTAGAAAATATATATAACTAATGCAATTTTCATATATTAGATATTAGAGTGAATAAACCATGATAATTATTTTTTTACTATTTGTAAAGTTATAACTAGACCATTTTTGAAATAGCTATGATCATAATATAATACCTCACTTATCTCTTCTAAAATATTTTTGTAATTTGAACATGCAATTTAATTGAGAGGTTCTTGATTCTCTCATAGCTTGAATACTTCATCTTTATTTTATATCTTTTTTAAACGAAATTGAATGATACTGAGTGGAACTTTCAGTTGAGCTTCCGTACTTGACAGCAGGAAATTCAGGAATTCAACATTTTGTTTTTGTAAAGTTTTGATCTATCTATAAAGCGCATTTGGTTCGTAACGCTCAACAAAGAGGGAATTGAAATAATGAAACCCTCGTGTCTGTAAATCACACCATCAACTAGTTTGCAAAAATCAGGTGCCTCGTCAAATTTTAAGGCCAGCAAATGGATCCAAGTCGAAGACCAATTTCTCAAGAGGAGACACGTCTCTCTCGAAAAAACTTTTATTTGGAACCATGCTATGAATAGTTTTCTTATTGATGAGCAATTTGCTATTTCTTTTTCTAAATAGTCATACACTCATATTTTGTTAGATAAGCACTTTGCTATTTTTTTTATTTTTTTCCCTAATTATTGTACGATTGAGCTTATGCAATGGATGGGATTCGTAGCTAATTGAGATTTAATTTCCATGATCTGTTCGGATGGTAATTTGTATGAAATGGGATTGGGATTTTTTTCCAGTGCTTGCTTGCTTAATTCTTTGTTGATACCCCTGTTGAGAATTGTTGCCATGTCCATATCCTTTATATGTGCATTGAATTGCTCTTAATAGGTTGTACATGGGTTAGCATTATGATCAAAGTTACTGTAATTGCTATTTCCACTTGTTCAAACATAGAAGAGCAACAAAACTGGATTCAACCTTCTTTTCACTACGTAATACCTGAAGATAAACCGGTTTCGCTTGAGCTTCTCAGCAATCTGCAACACATGCAGGGGCAAAATGGGAATCCAGATGATGCAACTAGATCTGGAATGGTTTAAGATTGCTACTGTATGTTTGAATTTACTTTTCAATATCAGCAGGTTTTTTCTTTTCTATTTTTGTATAAACTTAGTTCAGAAATCTCTCCATTAGATATTGATGCTGTACTGGTAAATGGTTTAAGATTGCTACTTTTAGTTAGGATTTACTTTGTCACAACTAGATCAGTTTTGTTTAGATAAGCTTTGTTTGTTTTTGTTTTATTGTAATCTAGATATAGGTAGTATGGTTTCAGATTACTGATGTATGTTTTCCTTTATTGCTGAGTAATTAGCAACAGAGGGCCAAAAAGTCATATTTGGATAAAATATAATTGGGTCTTGTCGATGTTAAACTAAGTCTAATTAATTGAGGGATAATAACATGGTTTAGGATGGATCTGGAAAATACTATCAAACTGGTTTTTAGAACAAAAATATTAATTCAGTTGAAAGTGAGTATTAGGGGCAATATAGGATTAACAAACTTTATTATCTATTGTAACTTAAACAATGATTAATGATCGAAGTAAATAGCTCTCAAGGATATTGTATTGTTTTTGTAGAAGTTGCAATTTATTGGATTTTTGCAACAATGACACTAGAATAAAAATATGCATATAAGGCGCTTAAGCAACCGTGTTGTTCAAACATAGAAGAGCAACAAAACTGGGTTCAACCTTCTTTTCATTACCGAGTAATACCTGAAGATAAACCGGCTTCGCTTGAGCTTCTCAACAATCAGCAACACATGCAGGGGCAAAATGGGAATCCAGATGATGCAACTAGATCTGGAATGGTTTAAGATTGCTATTGTATGTTTTGAAATTACTTTTCAATATCAGCAGGATTTTTTCTTTTCTTTTTTTGTATAAACTTAGTTCAGAAATCTCCCCATGAGATATTGTTGCTGTACTGGTAAATGGTTTAAGATTGCTACTTTTAGTTAGGATTTACTTTTGTCACAACTAGATCAGTTTTGTACAGAGAAGCTTTGTTTGTTTTTTGTTTTTGTTTTATTGTAATCTAGATATAGGTTGTTTAGTTTCAGATTGCTGATGTGTGTTTTGCTTTATTGCTGAGTAATTACCAACAGAGGGCCAAAAATCATATTTGGATAAAATATAAATTAAAAGCTAAAGTTACTCTACAATCTTCCTTCCTCTCTTTACAGTTGTGGAACAAGTAACTCTAGTTAAATTCTTCCCTTCCCCACCCCTCTGTCCCCTCCCTTAACCCTCTTATACAACTTCTGGAGCACACCTGAAGGCTCAGATATCACATGTAGAATTTAAAGCTCTAATGAAAATGGGGTGATTGGCAATTAGAAGAAGACTGAGAAATAAACTGAATTTGATGGAAATTTGGAAAAGACAATAATGGTGATATGATAAATGTAAGAATAATAAATCATGATATTTCATTTCATAATTAATTCGGTACAATCATTGTCTTTATATAGGCGATTTAATTATATTTTGGAATTAATTAAAATGATTTATGTAAAGAGAGTGTTATTTATTTTTGATAATGAGGGTCCCAGTTACATCGATACAGGATCATTAACTATTTTGTATCTGTTATGTTAAATAGGCCTTACAATTCAGCGAAAGACACGTTAAATTTCCTTTGTCTGAGCGCATTGTCCGTCTGGCCTTGCTTTCATCCCTTCCTTTTCCAATTACTAAGTCAAAAATCTCTTAAGATAACACACAAATCAGCAGCTGATCGCGATCAAACTACCATGATTATCTTAAAGTTTATCCTTTCGTACCAGTATGATTGTTGACAGTGATTTTACTTTTTATTTATAATGTCCTTTATTCTTTTTATTCATCCAGTGAGGTTGAAACTTGTAAGTTGTTAGTTGTTGCACAAGACCGAGATCGATCAAAGATTTTGCTTGGTTTGTGAACAATTTGTATTGTTCTTCTCTTTTCGTTGTGATATTCTCATGGTTGTAATTCTTCCCTGTTAGATGGGTTAAAATGCATAATTGCTTAGTTAGGCAATCCTGGGTAAAGCAAAAACTGCTCTATAAAATCTTTCTTTACAATAAAAATATGTCTGTTGAGCTACTTTTTTTTTTCTTTTTCGAGCAAATCATTCATTGATGCTATGCATATTATCTAAGATTCAAATGGTCTAGACAAAGACCATTAATGAATCTTGCGGAAAACTGAATTTTCATTTTTTTTGTAATTTATTACTACTTTTTTATAGATAAAAAATAATTGAATTAAAAAAAATTAGATCAACCAAGACAATTGATTTTTTTACATATTAAAAAATATCAAAAAAATGGTAAAAAAAAAAATATAACTTTTGCTTTGTTGCAAGACCTTAATATGCAATTGAATTAAACGGTTCAAATCGATAAACGAATGTCAATATTTAATTTTTTATTTTTGCATACCATCAATTTAGTGTATACAATACATTGCATCGTAGATTAATACTTGTTACTTCATACTTTTTATACTGATTTACAAAATGCACTGTAAACTAATTCTTCCTACTTTTTCTCACTTAGATAGTTTTCAGCATTTATCAAATGACTCTACCTAATTAGGATGACAACTCACATGAAAAAAAAATGAGTTATGTGTGGATAAACTTCTATATATATATTGGTGAGTTTGAAATGCTCATTAGACTATTTTAAGATATATCTTCGATATATTTCACATTAAATTAAATATAAATAAGAATAAGAGCAAGTTAGTTTCATGATATTGAGAGCTCAAGTTAGAAAATATAACTAATGCAATTTTCATATATTAGATATTAGAGTGAACTAAACCATGATAATTATTAGCTTACTATTTGTTAAGTTATAACTAGACCCTTTTTGAAAGAGGTGTGATCATAATATAATGCCTCACTTATTTGTCTCTTCTAAAATAATTTTGTAGTTCACACATGCAATTTAATTGGAAGGTTCTTGATTCTCTCATATCTTGAATCTTCCCTCTTTACCTTATGTCTTTTATGATATTCTGTGGTATCGATACTACATGATACTAGGGCAAGATTCTTCAAGAACTCAAAATGGATTGACCTAGGCCGCCTAACACTATGATCGGAAGGTCTTCACGTGTGAAGGAATCGGAAATGGAAATGGATTTGACGACGAAATCGTGATCGGAAATGAGGAAGAGACGAGAGTCGAATTCAATCGACGCGAGTTGAAGGACACGAAATCGCGTTGCAAAATCATCTCAAAATCGATGGTATTTGGGGCAATTTGTACGGACTACTATGAAGAGACGCTTCTGGCCTCCTTCTTTCTTCTTTCTTTCGCATTTGCCTCCCGTCGGTAGTTCTGCCTCAGCGTAGTTTTGCCTTCAGGCTCCACGCTTCTTTCTATTCTGATAAATAGGCCTCACGCCTCAGCATTATGATCAAAGTTACTGCAATTGCTATTTCCGCTTGTTCAATTTTGATCTGGACATGGCTATTGGTTTTACTTTGTGGGTTTTCCTAATTACTTTAAACCCTAACCAAGATCTACTCCTTTTGTAAGAAATTAAACTTAATGCACAGCGGAACTTACTTTCTGTCTTCAAAGACCTCCGTATGCTATCAATCAGACAGCTTCCAAGGCTCTGGGTTGATACGCTCCTGGTCTTGACTTGAGTTGTTTTGAGATGATGCTTGATTGGTACGCTCTCGAGTCCTTCCAAGCAAGCCCTGGTGCCTTTCTTCTCTCTCGAGTCACGAACGGAGCTCAAGAGTATTATTCTCCAATGGAGGGAGAATAAGGTGGCTATGCACAACACATGTGCCCTAAAAATTTTCTTACCAGGATTGCTTGGAGACCCAGCGCCTTTTATACTAGTGAAAATGTATCTTTGAGAGATCTTATAATTTATGTCAAAAATTCTACATAATATATGACATATTTTCTCAAAGATATTTATTTGTGCATTTTTGGTAACCAATCAAATATGCATAACATATTTTCCTTTTTCTATTCAATTATACGAATCAATTATATTTGGCTGATGAATATATTAATATCCTCTCCAAATTATGCACAAACAAATCGGCCCATTTTGTTTGGTATCTTGATCCAATCAATTGATTAGGCCCAAACAATAATTCTTACATTTATCACTAGTATTAGTTGAATTAATTATAATTGGTCCATCAACAATTATAATTAATTTACATTATGTTCTATATGCATTCGTGCCCCAAAACTTAGCGAAATTACGTACTATGCCATTATTTCAGTCAATCACATTTAGGCATATCTTATATTATTCCTCATAATATTATTGACAGTATGTGATATATTAATCATATAACACGTAGTCCAAACTTAATTAATTGGAATTGACGTCTCAATTCCAACAATGGCTAGCAATAATCAACTGCAAAATTAATAATTGGGTCATTTTGATGTTAAACTAAGTCTGCAACACATGCAGGGGGAAAATGGGAATCCAGATGATGCAACTAGATCTGGAATTGTTTAAGATTGCTACGGTAAGTTTGAATTTACTTTCAATATCAGCAGTTTTATTTCTTTTCTTTTTTTGTATATACTTAGTTCAGAAATCTCTCCATGAGATACTGATGCTGTACCGGTAAATGGTTTAAGATTGCTACTTTTAGTTAGGATTTACTTTTGTCACAACTAGATCAGTCTTGTTTAGATAAGCTTTGTTTGTTTTTTGTTTTTGTTTTAGTTTTATTGTAATCTAGATATAGGTAGTTTGGTTTCAGATTGCTGGTGTATGTTTTGCTTTATTGATGAGTAATTAGCAACTGAGGGCCAAAAAGTCATATTTGGATAAAATATAAATTAAAAGCTAAAGTTACTCTACAATCTTCCTTCCTCTCTTTACAGTTGTGGAACAAGTAACTCTAGCTAAATTCTTCCCCTCCCTCCCTTCTGTCCCCTCCCTTCCCCCTCTTATACAATTTCTGGAGCACACCCAAAGGCTCAGATATGATAAATGGGGTGATTGACAATTAGAAAAAGATTGAGAAATAAAGTGAATTTGATGGAAATTTGGAAAAGACAATAATGGTGATATAATAAATGTAAGAATAATAAATCATGATAATTCATTTCATAATCAATTCGGTACAATCATTGTCTTTATATAGGCGATTTAATTATATTTTGGAATTAATTAAAATGATTTATGTAAAGAGAGTGTTATTTATTTTTGATAATGCGGGTCCAAGTTACATCGATACAGGATCATTAACTATTTTGTATCTGTTATGTTAAATAGGCCTCATGATTCAGCGAAAGACACGTTAAAATTTCCTTTGTCTGAGCTCGTTGTCCGTCTGGCCTTGCTTTCATCCCTTCCTTTTCCAATTACTAAGTCAGAAATCTCTTAAGATAACACACAAATCAGCAGCTGATCGCCATCAAACTACCATGATTATCTTAAAGTTTATCCTTCCGTACCAGTACCAGTATAATTGGTATATCACCAACAAGGTGGTGCAGTTACTGGCACAAGACATACCATCGTCCAAGCGCACAAGCACACATACGGAGCCATATGGGTAAATATATTGACAGAGTATATTTCACTTAATGCAGCGCATTGTACATGTGTGGCATTTTTTGTACTCTATGTTGCATGGATACGGGTACGGATATCGTATCGGTTCCGATACGGATACGGCGATATGGCAATTTTAAAAAATTACGTCTATTTATATATTATTTTTTATTATTTTAATTATATTATTAATTCAAAATGGTAGTTTAAAATTTAATTCAACTCATGCACTGAAATATGAAATATGATTTGTAATTATTTTAGCCCAATTTATTGAATATATATCATGCTATGCAAACATTTTAATTTAAATGAAAATTATCGGACTCCAAATTTTGACCAATTTCATACCTCTGCTATCCATTAGATATGTATCGAGGCCATATCGGGCGCGTATCGGTATTGGATATGTATCGGGGCCATATCGGGCGTGTATCGGTATCGGATACGTGTCCGATACGGGTACGACTCCTAATTCATCCGTGTCCATGCTGCAAATCCGTATCCGTGGCTTTCAACAGCGTATCGGAGACCGTATCGGTTGTGTAAGGATACGCCACGTAAGCCGATACGTCAGCTGGCGTATCCGATACGTATCGGGGCCATATCGGGCGCGTATCGGTATCGGATACGTATCGGGGCCATATTGGGCGCGTATCGGTATCGGATACGTGTCCGATACGGGTACGACTCCTAATTCGGAGTATCCGAGTAACATAGTTTGTACTAGAATTTTTGCGCTTCATAAAGCAAAAACTACTGTATAAAATCTTTACCATAAAAATATGTCTGTGGTGCTACTTTGTTTTTCTATTTCGAGCAAGTCATTCATTGATGCTATTTATATTATCTAAGATTCAAATGGTCTAGATAAAGACCATTAATGAATCTTGTGGAAAACTGAATTTTCGTTTTTTTTTTTTTAATTTATTCCTATTTTTTATACATAAAAAAATCATTGAATTAAAAAAAATTAGATCATCAATTCTACTTTTTTTATAGAAAAAAAATAATGGAATTAAAAAAATAGATCATCCAAGAATTGATTTTTTACATATAAAAAAATATCAAAAAAAGGTAAAAAAAATATAACTTTTGCTTTGTTGCAAGACCTTAATACGCAATTGAATTTAACGGTTCAAATCGATAAGCAGATATCAAAAATTTAATTTTTTTTTTTTTGCAATACCATCAATTTAGTGTTATACAATACATTGCATCGTAGATTAATACTTGTTACTTCATACTTTTTATACTAACTTATAAAATGCACTGTAAACTAATTCTTCCTACATATTTTTTTCACACTTAGATAGTTTTCAGCATTTATCAAATGACTCTACCTAATTAGGATGACAACTCACATGAAAAAAAATGAGTTATGTGTGGATAAACTTCTATATATATATTGGTGTGTTTGAAATGCTCATTAGACTATTTTAAGATACATCTTCAGTATATTTCACCTCAAAATATAAATAAGAGTAAGAGTAAGTTAGTTTCATGATATTGAGAGCTCAAGTTGGAAAATATATATAACTAATGCAATTTTCATATATTAGATATTAGAGTGAACTAAACCATGATAATTATTTTTTTACTATTTATTATGTTATAACCAGTTCTTTTGTATAAGAGTTGTGATCACAATGCCTCACTCACTTAATTAAAGAGATAGATTTTACTCATTTATCTATACTCTTCCACTTTTCCACCATCAACCGAACAAGACCGGAATAATGAGAAATTGAAACCTATTTCAAATTTTATTTTATTTCCTCTTTTTTCTCTATTCCAATAATTTGCCGAACGGGTCAAAGGACATTTGTAAATCATCTTTTGTTTCTTTTCTGGTCAAGAGTAACCACGTCTACACTACCCCATATACTACCTCCGCTCAAAATGCTATCTTAATACGTCTAAATAGGCGTCATATTGTTTTTGATACAGTTTTGCATACAATATGTATCGGATACACCATGTTGATTGTCTAATATTTAATATATTTTTATTGTTGTATTCATCACTGATATGTTTTGAAACGCTGTGTGTCGACACAAAAAAAATCATGAATCACACGCCCAGAGCACTACAGCATAGCGTAGATCGGGATAAAATTATTGACATAGCAGTTTTTGTTTTATGCAACACAAAATACATATGTACCGCTCTTTTGATATTATTGTTTATGTGTTGCATGAAGTAAAAATGTGACATTTGCTTTGCTGTAAGCTTTTAATATGCAAATATAATTAAACTCTGTTGTTCATTTTTTTTTTCTCCTTATTTGGATATATTTCCGCATTTATTAAATGATTCTACCTAATTAAGATGACAACTCACATGAAAAAGAAAATGTTTTATGTGTGGATAAACTTCTATATATTGTTATTTTTTAAATGCTCATTAGATTCTTTTTAATATATCTCTTTCATTAATATACTTATATTAAAACAATAAAATAAAAATAATAATTTCCTTAATAGTGTTTACCATCCGTATGACTTCAAAACCAAAACAAATCCATCTCGAAATAAACTTAAAGCAAATAAAAAACAACAAAATACAAGAATAAAATAAACTTATGTTTTGGTTAGCCAAAATGAGAAGTTTACTGAACACCCACAAAATTTCAAAAGACAAATGAAAGAAAAACATTATCAGATGAGTTGACCTTCCAAATGAATAAGAAAACCTAGCATAAGTTAAATTAAATTTGTGCTAACTTGTATGGAACTTATAATGAATCGGTTTGGTCTAGTGGCTAAGCCACATGGTCTTTATGTGAGAGGTTATGCGTTTGAAACTCAGATGGAAAAAAAAATCATTTGTTGTAATTAATAACAAATGTATTTAATAGTTGGATGGCTTGATCTCCAACCATTACTCAAACAAAACTTATAATGAATCGGTAAAATATATATACAAAATGTCTCGTGTCAAAATATGCACATGGAATTCAAAAACAGCTATAACTTTATCCTAATTCAAAATGAACAATGTATGCACATTGACAGAGTAAAGCATTATATGCGCGTATATTAACCAGTTCATTGTGATTCATTAATTAAATGATTACATTAATGAATTAGCCGTTAGGTGAAATGATATTAATTAATTAAAGCACAGGCATTGATGTCTCTCGTTTTTTAAAGACCAAAAGGAATAGAAAAATAAAATATCCTAAATGTGTAACATTTTTTTCTTTTAAGATTTATGTTAATTTAATGGGGAAATTGTGAAAATGCCATTCCAAAACCTTCAAATTGTGAAAATGCCACTCCAAACTTTGAAATTGTCAAAATGCCACTCCAAACTTCATTAATTTGTAAAAATGCCACTATAAATAATTAATGACTAAAATACTATTTTTCTCCTCTTCTTTCTCCTGCCTTTTCCTCTTCTCCTGTTCCAAATGGCGGCTGAGCGCAGCGGAGGGGGGTCGTAGAGGAGAGTTTGATGGTGCTGATGCTTGTCAGAGGAGGAGGGGTTGCGAAGAATGTGAAAGCAGACGAGGAAAATCATACCCGGAAACTGCTTCTTGCGCCTCTTGCAACAGGCGAGGGTCGGGTCGGCGAAGGATGCGGGAGGAGACGGCAGAGGGGCGGGGGCGGAGATGGACGGACGGGGGTATTTTAGTCATTAATTATTTGGAGTGGCATTTTTATAAATTTATGAAGTTTGGAGTGGCATTTTGACAATTTCAAAGTTTGAAGTGGTATTTTCACAATTTGAAAGTTTTGAAATGGCATTTTCACAATTTCTCCTAATTTAATTGAGGACTCATCCCGATTATTTGCGTGCCAAAAATTTAAAATTTAAAGCGGTAGCATGCATTATCCAAAAATTTGTTAAGCATTGCATCGTAGACTAATTAATATTCCAACTTCATACTCTTTTTGCTCATTCTGATAGTTTTCCTCACATTTTGAATGACTTTGTCTGAGTAGGATGACAAATTGCATGAACAAAAATAAGTTACACGTGGACAAAATTTTACTTATTTTTGTTTTATTAAATGCTTATTTATCTGATTTTTTAAAGATGTCTTTTTAGTATTTCACGTAAAAATGAAACCAAGAGAGTAAACTAATTCTTCTTGATATTGAGAGCTCAAGTTTGGAAGTAGAACTGAATAATGTAAATTTCCTACGTAAGATATTGAAGTGAACTAAACGATAATATGTATTTTTCTTTATTCCTATAATCATATTAACTATAGAGTGAATAGAAAAATGAAAATATTAATTTTGTTGGTAATTTTTTTTAAGAAGAGATCTATTAAAGTATAAACTAAATTCCATTTGCAGTTATTCATTAATTGTGCGTTATCGAGATATCTAATTTCTTAAAAAATTAAACCAATATTGTTTGAACTTTTTTTATATTGAAATCCCAAAAACCTTAGAACTCGTTGAGTCAGAATTGAACACTGAACACCTTTTATCCTCTATTACTTCATATGTGTACCCCAAATATCCCTAGTAGGTGCTAGTGTTCTTTCTAGAGTTCATCTTTTTTTCAAAATAGATGATATATGAAGAGATGTATTCTTGCAAATTTCGTGATTCGTGAAGAAGTGTGTGGAGATAAAAAAAAAACTAATTACTGCACTGCGTTTTCTTCTCAATTCCTTTATACGCAAGGATGAAGATGTCAATGTGTTGACAAAAAAGATAAATATAAACAACACATTTGGGAATAACGACGATGTGGTTGATTTCTTCCTCACGCCTATATGATTTTGGAGATAAATTTTGAACATGAGTATTTATCTAGTGTGGTTACATCTATAAAAAAGGATCACCAGATCCAACTCAAGCGCGGTTGGAGGTTCTAATTTTAATTTTTAATCGAGTAGAGTGAACTAAATAATAATAATTATTATTAATTCTTTTTACTTTGTTTAAATCTGTAAATAAATTAAAAATAGGAAAAAACTAATGGAAAATTTTAGTTTTCTTTTTATTAATTTTAATTAAAATTGTAATAAGTTTTACATAGATACAAATATAAATCGCAAACGATTTGTATATTGTTTTTCTATTTAACTGATTTGTAAGATTCATTTTTATAGATTGTTTTGATGTCATTCAAATATTTTGTAAGATCTATTCTGATCCATTCTGAATTCAAAATTTTTGTAAGATCCATTTTATTTTGGCATTACTTCAAAGTTTTATCATATGTCCTCGAAAAGCGAGTTAGCCTATGATATCAACTAAAGATGCTGAGTCTCTGATCTTCAACAAAAGAGTGTATTGTTTGGGCTTTAGTTTTTTTCTTTAGAGCAAGACTTAAGTGCTATAGATAGCATAAAGTCTTTCGTGTTATGGCTTAAAAAATATATCGTATAAATTTTAACTTTTGATCTAAGTAGCTTAGTAAATTTGTTATATAATGAATTTATAGAATACTAATTTTTACTTTTTTTTTAATGATTTATGAAAGATGACAAAAAATAGCCTAAGATATTAGTTATTTTTTGTCATCTTTCATAAATCATAAAAATAGTAAAAAATTCTAAAATAGTAAAAATTGATATTGTATAAGTTCATTATATTACTAATTTACTAAGCTACATAAATTGAATTTTAAAGTTAATACGATAAACTTTTGAGACCGTAGCACGGAAGGCTTTATGTTATCCATAGCACATAAGTCTTACTCTTTTTATATATATATTGAGAGGTCAAGGTTGAAAGTACAATTAATAAAAAAAATTCTTATACCGTTGACGCGTTCCAATCTGTCGATGTCAACTTCATTTGATTCGGATCGTATGATCACAAAATAGCAGCGGATTTTGTATTATAATATAAAACATTTTAGAGAAATGGTAACTTAAATCATATATACTATTATGCTGATAGTAGGATGCTATGTTACCTAGATACGCCTAAATAGGCTCTGTACCGTATCTGATACAGATTTTTTATATACACACCGATACATAGGGTGAGTAAATTGTTCATAACTCGTGACTTGCTCAGAACTCGCTCATTAACAACTCATTAATAACTCGTTCATAATTATCAACTCGCTCATTATTGCTCATTAACTTAATGAGCCGAGCATGAGCATACCCCAATTCGCTCATAACTCGTTCATTAAGGAACTGTCACATCTAATCCTGGCACATTTAATCCAAATTCCTTGAATTACAATTAAAATTGAATAAATAAAAAAATCTCCTAACCTAAACTTACGCTCCAGACTTAGTCCAAAAATTAAAATTGATAAATGACGCTCTAGTGCTCCACTACTCCAGCCTAAATTAAAATTGATAAATTTGCTTATGGACATTTTTATGTTAAATTATGTAATATTTAATTAGATTGGATTATGACAATTTGTTAAATTATATAAATAAAAATTAGTTTTTGATTTCTTAACTTCCTCATAATCCATGACTCGTTCAGTTGCTTATAACTAGCTCATTAACAACCCGCTCATTATCAACTCGCTCATTAACAACTCGCTCATTATTGCTCATTAACTAAATGAGCCAAGCATGAGCATACCCCAACTCGCTCATTAATCAGCCCTACCGATACACATCATGAAGGCCACAAATAACAACCTAAATAAGTGGCATAAGTCCTCCAAACAGAGGACAAGAGTTTGAATTATGTATGTGCAGGAATAGAATGTGTAAATGTGTGTAAACCCTGCGAACTATAAAAAAAATAATAATAGCCTAAGTATATACTAGGGGTGTCAATGTTACCTGATCGAGTAATTCTAAAAGAAAAATTATATATATTATTAGAGATTGAAAAGAGTACTTTAATTGGTTTACTATCACTTAGTATGACCAGATTTTTTTTTTTCAATAAAGTACTATGCATGTGTGAAACGAATGTATATGTTTTAATGTTTTATTTAATAAATAATAAAGATAATTATTATATTAGTATTATCCGCACCCGCTACCATTTCGTTATCCGACAACCATAACAAGTAAGGGTAGGATAAGATACGAATAAGATAATTTATAGCGGTAAAGGATAGTATACGGGTAAGAACAATTTGTAATGGGTACGGATATGAAAATACTTCCACTAGATCCTTACCGTACCCGTTGACACCACTACTAAATATGTCTATTGTCTTCAATAAGAGCTACAACTTTATATTTCTATTTCAAGTCAGCTCGTTGGTGCTATGTACGTATATTACTTGAGATTTAAATGGTGAATACAAAACATTTAATTTTTATCTATACATTAAAATCTTGTGGAAAACTGAATTTCCTATTTTTTGATAATTTATTACTAACTTTAGATAGATAAAATAATTTATTGAATTTAAAAAATTTAGTTCATCTAAGACAATTTTTTTTTACATATTGAAAATAATAGAAAAAATTGTAACGATCACTTTCCTGCAAGTTTTCAATATGCAATCGAATTAACCAGTTCTAATTAATCGACATTTGAATGTCAAACATAAAAAATTTAAGGCTACGCAGAGAGTAGATATTGTGAGTGTGCTTCTAATGCCTGCACCTTCTTTTCATTCACCAGCTGAAGAAATAATACCAAGGAAAAATATTTCATTTTTTCTTTTAAAACATAAATATATATACAATCATCTATCATTGATAACAGTATGAAATTTTTTTTTTTCAATCTTTAAAGATTGAAGAACTATAAAGATGTTACGTTAGCAATGTATCCGCTGTAACTAATGGTCGACCAATTGAAGATGATTACGTCCCATGTATTATCTCAAAGTATGAATTCTTTTGATTTCTTCAAATATCTTAACGAATCAATACATATTATCTTTTACATCTTTTATGATATTTATTATCTATTTTTTTTATAAATTTATTAGCAACTTAGTTACTTAAAAATATTGAACCTAAGTTATTGAATATAAATGTTTTGAAATTTTGGGAGATATTTTTGGGAGATTGATATAGAGAAAGCCAGCAAGGAACTAATTGGATCACGTCATTATTCCTGAAAAAAAATATGAAGATATCAATACAAAATATTTTTGGTTGAATCAATATAAAATAAAATACTTTTGACCAGTTGAGAGGTGGATTGTTGACTTGTTGGTCTTAATTATCATCATTTTGTAATGTAATTTAAAAACAAAATAATAAAAAAAGGAGAACAAAAGTATATAATAGTACAAAAAAGTCTTGATTAAAACAATTGACTGGGATGTGAACTCAACCAATCAATGTTGACCAAAGAACCTCCACCTAAATTCCACAATTACATGATGGAGAGAGCGACAAATGTATATTTTAGGGTATTGGAAAAAATTATTTTTTGGGGCCTTTGGAAAATTTGACCATCTACCTTTGAAAATTCTCACTATGATGACGTTCTACCATTCCCTCAATATAATATCTGAAGGAGCTTCAGCTTCTTCCTCAAGCATCTTCCTCGTTAGAAAAACCCAACAAACTTCTTCAGCTTCTTCCTCGAGCATCTAGGCGCTACCTAACTGGTGATGCTTTTTTGAGGTACGCTGGAAAATTACTCTCCGCATCCTTTTACATCAATATTTTCTGACAAAAGTGGCCTCAAAATGCCACTGATTTCATTGAAAATCACTCAAATTAGGGCAAAAAGGAAACTTCAAAATACCACTGATTTCATTTTCTTTTCTCAAAGTTAATATAGGTTGAACTTTTTTTTTTTTTACGTTTTAGTTTCTAATAATATAGCTATAGCTAGTTTAATTAAAGAACAGTTGATAGCTGTTGGTTGGTTTAGTTACCTTAGTACTTCATTTGAGAGAGGAGCTATTTTTTTTTTTTTTTAGAATAGCCCGTAGGTAGAGAGGAGCTATTTTTTAATGCTCCAATCACAATATTAAGAGCTGATCAGAGAGAATAAAAAATTTCTGTATACCGATTTTGTCTCTATTTAGATCTCTTATTTATTTGCAAAATTCTGGTACTTAATTAATGCATTGTGTGGAAATAAGAAACTTAAAGAACAAATAGAATTAAACTGGCATTGATGCTTCTTTTACTTGTACTAAATTAATCTTAACTAGTCAACTATTAATGGTAAAATTGAAAATGATTTTTTTTTACTGAATAATGTTATTCAACAATTTCACTTCACTAATTGAATTCATTCATGAAATTTCTAGATCAAATATCTGTCAATCAAATATTGGAATATGCAAGCAACATACATGGCTTTGCCGGAAGAGAATAACTCAAGGATTTTTAAGTCAAACGAATTGCACAATTCTAATAACTTCTCACAAATTATCCCCGAGAAAGACCCATACGACAATCTTTCTCTGAACCAACATGAGAAGTCTGGGATACCTTTAGATCCAACACTAGACTACATAAGCCGGTATTTATTGGAGGAAGATATAGATGAAAAGATTAATGATTATCAAGATGCAGCTCTCAGGGACATAGAGAAACCTTTTTATGATATCATTGGGGAAACGTATCCACCTTTATCAGATAATCAATTGTTACCAAAACAATCGAAGGTAAATCCTAATTTCACAACTTCTGTTTTAAAAACTCAAGTGGGTCTAACCTTTAGTGAGAGTTTGGAACAACACCCGCGTATAGAGAATTTGCTGGCTACTGAATTTCAGAGAGGTGTAGAAGAAGGATTGAAGTTCCTTCCGAATCAAAATAGATTGTCAAATAATTTGCAAGTGAACAATCTTTCATTTAATCCAACAAGAAAATTTGAAAGCAACTCACTAGAGTTCAGATTGGGGGAAGAGAAAGAAAGTAATTTGCTCAGTAAATCAAAGGGTAAAAGGAATACAAATGATGGAGACTTGGACTTTTTGGAGGAACGAAATGGCAAAATACCCATGGTCTCTGGTGAGGAAATACTTAGAGATGAGATGTTGGATAAATTAGTACTACACCACGAGGAAAAATATCCAAGAGAAAAAATATCTAGCCTGAGAGAAATCAAGGAGCTCAAAGCAAACTCATATAGTGAGTATCAAAACCAACATGACCATATCAATCTCAAAACATGCCTCATATCTTGTGCAGAGGCTATCTATATGGATGATAACAAAAATGCTTGTGAACTTATAAGACAAATAAGAAAGGAAGCATCTCCTATTGGAGATGGGATCCAAAGGCTTGCATGCATTCTTGTAGATGGACTAGAGGCACGCTTGGGTGGTGCAGGAAGTGCGATCTATCGTCAATATGTCACAAGACAAGTACGGACCAAAGATTATCTGAAGGCCTATTATATGTGCTCAAGGGTAGTTCCTGTCATGAGAGTTTCATATCATTTTGCTAATGAGAGTATTCTCAGTGCCACCATTAATGCATCAAAAATCCATGTAGTTGATTTTGGCATTGCTCATGGATTCCAATGGCCATCCCTAATTCAATCACTTGCAAAAAGAAAAGATGGGCCCTCGAAATTAATCACTGGGGTAGATTTGCCTCAACCGGGCTTTCACCCTGCTGAAAGAATCAATGAGACAGGAAGGAGATTGGAAGATTATGCTCGAAGTTTTGGAGTTCCTTTTGAGTATCAAGGAATCGCCTCACAGTGGGAGTCCATTTGTATTGATGATCTTTGTATCAATGATGATGAAGTGCTTATAATTAATACTATGTATAACTTATGTAGTGCAAGGGATGAAGCTTTATTAGGCAGGAATACTCCTAGGAATAAACTCCTTGATCTGATTCAAGAGATCAAACCGAAGGTTTTCATTCAAGGAATAATGCATGATTTATCCTTCAGTCCCTTCTTTATCACACGGTTTAGACAGGTTTTGTTGCAGTTCAGCAAGAAATTCGACCTGACTGAGACATTGCTCCCACGAGACTACAAGCATTTGCAACTAGTAGAAAGAGAAATGTGGGGTCCTTTTTTAATAAATCAGATAGCATGTGAAGGATCAGATTTGGTAAGACCGAAGAACTACAAGCATTGGCACATGCGAAATTTGCATAATGGCTTTCAACAGTTTCCGGTAGATCCACGTGTAGTGAAAGAATGCCATGAAATGTTTAGAAATTGTTATAATGAGACATTTTTTATTGAAGAAGATTGCAATTGGTTCTATTGGGGTTGGAAGGGTAACATAATAAATGCTATTTCATTGTGGAAACCTAAAGTAGAATCAGCTTCGAGGTCATCTTCTAATTTAAAGAGAGAGAAATTTTCAATTTAGTTCTCTAGCAATTTGTAGCAAGGCACTCATTTATGTACCAATATTAGACTATGAATTCAACCACTCTACAAATTATGTATTTATTTTTCTTCTTGCAACTTTTCCTTTTATTAATTGCAAACTAGGATTTTAAATTTTAACATCACTTAGAGCAATTGACATTTGAAAAGGAAAGCTAATATACCAGAGCCCTTGAGAGCACCCAAATTACCAAACAGGTGCTGAGAGAATGTCATGCCCCAAATGAGAAGATCATGACAATTTGAGGGCAACTGAAGAATTTTTAGTGAATTATGGAATTATAAAATGGATAGAGTGTGTAGAGAAAACGGAAGAGAGAAGGAAAGAGAGTAGAGGTAAGAAAGAAACAACAAAACAAAACGAAATCCAACCACCATTAGCTGAACTTATTTGCTAGACGTCTCCAACAATACCCCAACTCAATCATCTCTGTCAAACGCGGACATGTATTCTGGTAACAAGCACACCTCCAAATTAATTCTCCCATCCCCTTCTCATCCCGAGTATCCTGCTACCACAGTGCTAATAACTAATATTAGATAGAAAGAACACTATTATAGTTTAAATTTGCTAATTATTTTGTTGTTGAGATTAATTTGATTTGAATTCTTTTGTTGTTTTGCTGTTGAGATAAATTTGATATGAATTCAAAGGATTTGGTGTTTTATAATTTTCCTGACTTTAAGGGGTAAAAAGTAAATGTGAAAATTTAAGAATGAAAGACATTTATGAGCACTTACTGGTACGAACTGGTATTCTGACTTTTAGAGGTTTTGTTAGTGGGCATACCTTTTATAATTTTCAGAGGCTATGTACTTTTTTTTAAAATAAAAGGCAACGACTCAGAGATTCTGTACTGAATAGGTTGTTATGTTTTGTTCTCTGCATTCTCTTGTATTTCATATACTAAATTAGTTTGTAAATGTTTTGTTCTTCTCCATTTCTCCTTTGTCCAGTTCAACATTTCTTCTCTTATCTTCTACCTCCATTTCTCCTCACTCTGTTATGGTTCTGATTAAGTGCACGCTTTTTTAATTTGTCAGTATAAAAGAGATCAAGATAAAAAAAAGGGTATAATGGAAAAATAAAAAACTCTGACAATACTTAACTAAAGATTTTTAACTGTATGGGTAAATAGAAAAAGTAAAGAGAGTTGAGGGATATATAAAATATAATAAAGAGCGTAGGGGTAAATAAGAAACTAAACAAGTCTTTGAGGGTAAATAGAAAATTAACCATTCTTTTTAATGCTATTCTATCCTTTACTAAAAAAAATTTACCAAGAGAGTAGAGACCCTTAAAAAAAAAAAAAGCTTTATAGTTGATTACTTGGACTTCTGCTACAAAACTGGTACAGTATACCAGCATGGTACATACAATAAGGATGATTTAATGGAAATCTCAACAGAAAAATCTTAAAAAAAGAAAAGTAGGCCAACACAAATGAAAACACCCTTTAGTTTTAGCTATACAATTAGAAAGTAGTTCTCATTAAAAAATTACGGTATTACCCCTTACCTGCCTACCCTTGAACAGACTTGACAATCCCAGTTATTTACTTGGTATAAACTTTGATTTAGAAAATACTAAACATCCCTTTGTAATTTCTGTTGCAAATGTTTGAAAGTTATTCAACGGAAACATGAAAAGAAAATCTTGATTGGCAAAATTTTGTGTTAGCTGCCTACACAACTTTATTAATTATACTTTAATTAAATTGGGTCATAAGTAAGTTATAATAATTTGTTATTTAGGTATAAATCATTCTCCATTCAAATTCTATTTAGACACCTGTACTGGTATCGTGTTGCAGATAGACATGGCACAACCAATAAATGAATGTCCGTGCTGCATAGCAGACTGGTAACATAAACCAAAAAGTAACAGTATCAATTGGGGTAAACAAAGAATACAGAGGCAAAATGAGGCCAAAATTATTTCTACATACAAGTTATATATAAAATTTACAATGACTTTAAAACTAATTATAACTTTCAAAACTCTTACCAGAGAGACCTACAATCACCTGAGAGATTATCGATCTACGGATCCAGATTAAGCTCGTCAGTCGTGAAGTAAAAAAATATATATAAATAATTAAACTTGGGGATCAGCACCGGAAAGATCTACAACCAACTTGGAGTAAAATTGAGGCATGGATGGCCGTATCATCAATTTGATGTTATACATTGCATCGTTGATTAATTCTTTCTACATTATACATTTTGTACTCGCTTATAAAATGCTTCGTAAACTAATTCTTCTTTTAGATTTCGGCACTTATCAAATGACTCTTTAACTAATTAGGATGACAACTCACATGAAAAAAAATGAGTCATGTGTGGATAAACTTCTATATATATATTGGTGTGTTTGAAATGCGCATTAGACTATTTTAAGATACATCAAAATATAAATAAGAATAAGAGTAAGTTAGTTTCATGATATTGGGAGCTTTAGTTAGAAAATATAACTAATGCAATTTTCATATATTAGATATTAGAGTGAACTAAACCATGATAATTATTTTTTAACTATTTGTTAAGTTATAACTAGACCCTTTTTGAAAGAGCTGTGACAATAATATAATACCTCACTTGTCTCTTTTAAATAATTTTGTAATTTGCACATGCAATTTAATTGGGAGGTTCTTGATTCTCTAATAGCTTGAATACTCTTTATTTTATGTCTTTTTTAAAATGAAACTGAATGATACTTAGTGGAACTTTCAGCTGAGCTTCCGTACTTGACAGCAGAAAATTCAGGAATTCAACATTTTGTTTTTGTAGAGTTTCGATCCATCTATAAAGCGTATATGGTTCGTAACGCTCAACAAAGAGGATGAATTGGAATAATGAGCCCTTGTGTCTATAAATCACACCATCAACTAGTTTGCGAAAAATCAGGTGCCTCGTCAAATTTTAAGGCCGGCGAATGGGTCCAAGTCGAAGACCAATTTCTCGAGAGGAGGCACATCCCTCTCGGGAAACTTTTATTTGGAACCATGCCATGAATAGTTTTCTTATTGATGAGCAATTTGCTATTTCTTTTTCTAAATAGTCAAACACTCATATTTTTGTTAGATAAGCACTTTGCTATTTTTTATTTCCTAATTATTGTACGATTGAGCTTATGCAATGGATGGGATTCGCAGCTAATTGAGATTTAATTTCCATGATCTGTTCGGATGGTAATTTGTATGAAATGGGATTGGGATTTTTTTCCAGTGCTTGCTTGCTTAATTCTTTGTTGATACCCCTGTTGAGAGTTGTTGCCATGTCCATATCCTTTATATGTGCATTGAATTGCTCTTAATAGGTTGTACATGGGTCAGCATTATGATCAAAGTTACTGTAATTGCTATTTCCACTTGTTCAATTTTGATCTAGACATGGCTAGCAATAATCAACTGCAAAATTAATAATTGGGTCATGTCAATGTTAAACTAAGTCTAATTGAGGGATAACAACATGGTTTAGGATGGATCTGGAAAATACTATCTAACTGATTTTTAGAACAAAAATATTAATTCAGTTGAAATTGAGTATCAAACTTTATTATCAATTGTAACTTAAACAATGATTAATGATCAAAGTAAATAGCTCTCAAGGATATTGTATTGTTTTTGTAGCTTTCAAGCATACTGTGTTGGTTTTGTTACAATCAAAGCGGCTGGGTTCTGACTTTTGAGTACATGTAGAAGGAATTCAGAGTAGGTCCTACTTTGGTTCGATGAGTGTAATGACCATTCGATCTGCATCAAGATTCGTGTGAACTAATTAAAATCCGTGCAAATTTGTTTCAATTTCCGTATGCACAGATCTTAATGTTAATCGTACGGTGTTAGAGCAAATTGAACCTAAAAGTAGGTCTGATGCCCATTGGACCTACTCCTATCTCATGTAGAAGTTGCAATTTATAGGATTTTATTTTTGCAACAATGACACTAGAATAAAAATATGCCTATAAGGCGCATAAGCAACCGTGTTGTTCAAACATAGAAGAGCAACAAAACTGGATTCAACCTTCTTTTCACTACCGAGTAATACCTGAAGAGTGATGATAAACCAGCTTTGCTTGAGCTTCTCAACAATCTGCAACACATGTAGGGGCAAAATGAAAATCCAGATGATGCAACTAGATCTGGAATGGTTTAAGATTACTACTGTAAGTTTGAATTTACTTTTCAATATCAGCAGGTTTTTTTTCTTTTCTTTTTTTGTATAAACTTAGTTCAGAAATCTCTCCATGAGATATTGATGCTGTACTGGTAAATAGTTTAAGATTGCTACTTTTAGTTAGGATTTACTTTTGTCACAACTAGATCAGTTTTGTTTAGATAAGCTTTGTTTGTTTTTTTTTTATTGTAATCTAGATATAGGTAGTATGGTTTCAGATTACTGATGTATGTTTTCCTTTATTGCTGAGTAATTAGCAACAGAGGGCCAAAAAGTCATATTTGGATAAAATATAATTGGGTCATGTCGATGTTAAACTAAGTCTAATTAATTGAGGGATAACAACATGGTTTAGGATGGATCTGGAAAATACTATCAAACTGGTTTTTAGAACAAAAATATTAATTTAGTTGAAAGAGAGTATTAGGGGCAATATAGGATTAACAAACTTTATTATCTATTGTAACTTAAACAATGATTGATGATCAAAGTAAATAGCTCTCAAGGATATTGTATTGTTTTTGTAGAAGTCGCAATTTATGAGATTTTTGCAACAATGACACTAGAATAAAAATATACATATAAGGCGCTTAAGCAACCATGTTGTTCAAACATAGAAGAGCAACAAAACTGGATTCAACCTTCTTTTCACTACCGAGTAATACCTGAAGATAAACCGGCTTTGCTTGAGCTTCTCAACAATCTGCAACACATGCAGGGGCAAAATGGGAATCCAGATGATGCAACTAGATCTGGAATGGTTTAAGATTGCTACTGTAAGTTTGAATTTACTTTTCAATATCAGCAGGTTTTTTTCTTTTCTTTTTTTGTATAAACTTAGTTCAGAAATCTCCCCATGAGATATTGTTGCTGTACTGGTAAATGGTTTAAGATTGCTACTTTTAGTTAGGATTTACTTTTGTCACAACTAGATCAGTTTTGTATAGAGAAGCTTTGTTTGTTTTTTGTTTTTGTTTTATTGTAATCTAGATATAGGTAGTTTGGTTTCAGATTGCTGATGTGTGTTTTGCTTTATTGCTGAGTAATTACCAACAGAGGGCCAAAAATCATATTTGGATAAAATATAAATTAAAAGCTAAAGTTACTCTACAATCTTCCTTCCTCTCTTTACAGTTGTGGAACAAGTAACTCTAGTTAAATTCTTCCCTTCCCCACCCCTCTGTCCCCTCCCTTATACAACTTCTGGAGCACACCTGAAGGCTCAGATATCACATGTAGAATTTAAAGCTCTAATGAAAATGGGGTGATTGGCAATTAGAAGAAGACTGAGAAATAAACTGAATTTGATGGAAATTTGGAAAAGACAATAATGGTGATATGATAAATGTTAGAATAATAAATCATGATATTTCATTTCATAATCAATTCGGAACAATAACTGTCTTTATATAGGCGATTTAATTATATTTTGGAATTAATTAAAATGATTTATGTAAAGAGGGTTATTTATTTTTGATAATGCGGGTCCAAGTTACATCGACACAGGATCATTAACTATTTTGTATCTGTTATGTTAAATAGGCCTCACGATTCAGCGAAAGACACGTTAAATTTTCTTTATCTGAGCGCATTGTCCGTCTGCCCTTGCTTTCATCCCTTCCTTTTCCAATTACTAAGTCAAAAATCTCTTAAGATAACACACAAATCAGCAGCTGATCGCGATCAAACTACCATGATTATCTTAAAGTTTATCCTTCCGTACCAGTATGATTGGTATATCACCAACAAGGTGGTGCAGTTACTGGCACAAGACATACCATCGTCAAAGCGCACAAGCACACATACGGGGCCATATGGGTAAATATATTGACAGAGTATATCTCACTTAATGCAGCGCATGGTACATGTGTGGCATTTTTTGTACTCTAAAATTTCTGCGCTGCATAAAGCAAAAACTACTCTATAAAATCTTTACCATAAAATTGTGTCTGTTGAGCTACTTTGTTTTTCTATTTCGAGCAATTCATTCATTGATGCAATTCATTCATTAATGAATCTTGTGGAAAACTGAATTTTCGTTTTTTTTTTTTGTAATTTATTACTATTTTTATAGATAAAAAATCATTGAATTAAAAAAAATAGATCATCAATTCTACTTTTTCTTATAGATAAAATATATTTAATTAAAAAATAGATCATCCAAGAATTGATTTTTTACATATAAAAATATATCGAAAAAAAAGGTAAAGAAATATAACTTTTGCCTTGTTGGAAGACCTTAATACGCAATTGAATTTAATGGTTCAAATCGATAAGCAAATATCAAAAATTATTTTTTTTTTTTTTGCAATACCATCAATTTAGTGTTATACAATACATTGCATCGTAGATTAATACTTGTTACTTCATACTTTTTATACTAACTTATAAAATGCACTATAAACTAATTCTTCCTACATTTTTTTTTTCTCACTTAGATAGTTTTCAGCATTTATCAAATAACTCTACCTAATTAGAATGACAACTCACATAAAAAAAAAATGAGTTATGTGTGGATAAACTTCTATATATATATATATATATATATATATATATATATATATTGGTGTGTTTGAAATGCTCATTAGACTATTTTAAGATACATCTTCAGTATATTTCACATCAAAATATAAATAAGAATAAGAGTAAGTTAGTTTCATGATATTGAGAGCTCAAGTTGGAAAATATATATAACTAATGCAATTTTCATATATTAGATATTAGAGTGAACTAAACCATGATAATTATTTTTTTACTATTTATTATGTTATAACTAGTTCTTTTTTATAAGAGCTGTGATCACAATACCTCAATTCTCTCTTGTAAAACATGGGCTCATTGCTTCACATTTAGATAACAAATAAAGATGGCACGTGGGAGGCAACACACGTGAGAACCATCAATGTGTCACGGCTTCTTTTAGTTCCCTATAACCCCCAATATTTGGGAATTTGAGACACAATGCTACCATGTGCAATGCTAATGAGACAAACGCTTCTCTCAAAAGAAAATAAAATATTTAAATAAATGAATAATTTTTCTTTCCTATACAATATAACAAAAAATAAAGAAATAGAGTGGAAAAGATATTTTATTCTTGTCAAACAAGAGAAAAAGCAAATGTAATTAGAAAATTGAGAATAGTGAAATTAGGTTTGAATTTTTGCAATCAAATTTCTATTTTTATATTTGGGTCCCTCCTTTATTTCTTCTTGAGCCAATTTTATATTTCATAGAAAAGCTGGAATAGATAAATTAGTATTTTTAAAAAATAGATTTGACTCATTTATTTATACTATTCCAATCTTCCACCATTAGGGGTGTTCAAACGGTTGGTCGGTTGAAACTGAATTAAAATAATCAAACCAAATTTTTCTTCGGTTTTCAAAAATAGAACTGAAACGAACAGATTAAACTTATAAACCGATTAAGAATCGAACCGAACAATTGTTCAGTTCAAACTAAAGAAAAACCTATTGGTGCTATTATTAATGAAAATTGCACATTTTCATACACAAGTTGTTCAATTCCATACAAAGTATGTACATGTTCTAAAATATTTAAATTAAAATGAAAGAAAGAAAGTAATGATTGAAGCAAACAAAATATAAATCATACTTGAACCAATATAATTCGGTTGTTTCGGTTTAGTTGGTTTTGAAAATTCTAAACCGAACCGATCTATTTAAACTGAAATAATTCAAAAATTCAACCGAACCGATCTATTTAAACCGAAAAACCGAACCACTTAAACCGATTTTTTTCGGTTCAGTTGAAAACTGAACAAACTGAACCGTTTTTGAACACCCATATCTACCATCACCGAAATTATTGACATAGCAGTTTTTTTTTTATGCAACGCAAAATACATATGTACCGCTCTTTTGATATTATTGTTTATGTGTTGCATGAAGTAAAACTTTCTCTGTCAATATTTTTACCGATAGGATGGGTTTTGACATTCTGACAAAATATGTCTGTTGACCAAAAAAAGTTACAACTTTGTTTTCAATTTCAAAAAGTCATTCATTGGTGCTATTATATTATCTAAGATTCAAATGCTAAATCTGAATCACTTAATTCTATCTAAATTTTGTGAAAATTTCATTTTTTACATTTTTTTTTTATAATTTATTACTAGTTTTTAGATAGATAAAAAAAAATTATTGATTTGAAATATTTAGACCATTCAAGACGGTTGGTTTTCTTGTTCATATTAACAAGGTTACAAGAACAAAAAATATGCTAAAAAATGTGACATTTGCTTTGCTGTAAGTTTTTAATATGCAAATCTAATTAAACGATTCACATCAATAATCAAATGTCAAAAATAAAAAATTTAAGCACTTATTAAGTGATTCAACCTAATTAAGATGACAACTCACATGAAAAAGAAAATGTTTTATGTGTGGATAAACTTCTATATATTGGTATTTTTTTTTAAATGCTCATTAGATTCTTTTTAACATATCTCTTTAATTAATATACTTGACATCAAAATATAAATAAGAGTACGTAAGTGTAAGTTTATTGATATTGAGAGCTCAAGATGGGAATTACAAGTAATGCTATTTTTTTTTATATTAGATATTAGAGTCACCTAAACCATAATAATTATTTTTAAGTATTTGTTATGTTATCACAAATCACCATTCAAAGAAATTGTGAGAACAATATTTCACTTTTTTTTTAATCTTTTTTGAGCTCATCTTGTTGATGATTTAATTTAATGTGTATTTTTGTCATCTTGATATTTGTTGTTCTAATTTTGTGATATTTTTCCAGTTGTAATCTTAGGAGTTTGATATCAAATGTATTGATTAAATCTGTAACAAAATTTGGATAATTGATAATTAGATGAAGTCTATGAAAATTGGCTGAATTTGAATGTAAAAATAATAAATCACAAGTTAATCAACTACTTATTTATCGTAATGATTGTTATTTATTTTTGATAATGAGGAGCCTAGTTACATCAATACAAGGTCTCTAACTATTTTTTTTTTACCTGTTATGTTAAATAGGCCCCACAATTCAGTGATACACACGTTAATTTGACTGGTATATAGGTAATTAATGGACATTACCTCTTTATTAGAGTTTAGAGATTAAAAGAGAAGCTTCCAAGATTTAATCAATCTCACTAAATTCTAAATCAGATTTAAAGAAAAATATTAACACTCACTAATTTTAGTCAATTATCAGTCGCAATTTGTAATTTAATTCGTTCAATTGAATTATAGTATTGGATTGTCAAAAGACAGGAGCAAGTGATTTAATTTCCTATAGTATGCATGCCAACATATTTATACTACATACTCAATTTTAAAATTTCAGAGGTTGCCTACACTTGTTACATGGTGGCTCTGCCACTGACAACAATGATGGTAAAATGTAAATACATTCATTGTTAGATCAAGTTGGTATAATCCAAATCACTAAAATGTTTCTATAAAAAAGTTCGATTTTCTATTCTAACTATTCAAACCAACTCAAATAAAAAATAGACTATTCAAAATAATCTAATTTGAAAAATAGTCTATTATCAATCCAACCAAACACACTTTCAGCGTATAATCAAAATCTCTTGATTGAAAAATTTGTCAATATGAACTAACAATGACTAAATTTGGTATTGTTTCTCTCTTTTCCTTGTTATTATTTTTTATCGGTTGTAATTATCCCTTTGTTAGAGGGATATTTAGGGCCTTAGGCGGTCTTCATTTGGAGATGAAAAGAAAATGCAACATACATGGGCTTTGGGCTTAAAACCTGAGGTACAATTTATTTGAGTGAATTTGTAAATTTAAGTGTGCTTTGAACTTTTTGGGCCGATAATTATTTTATTTCATTAAACGTAAATTAGAAGAAGTGGGCTTGCTATTATTAAAGGCCTATTCAGGATCTAAAAACTGAAATATGTTATATGTTATTAGAATAAAAGGTGGCTAATTAAAATGTTAATACAAGAGATCATTAATAACGCACTTTGATCCATACTATGAATTTACTATCTCTATTCTCAAAATAAAAACAGTTGATCTTAATCATTCAACATGATTTTAATATAAATTATACTTAAGACCAAATTATATATATATATTATATTTTTATATTTTTGTAAATAGTAGAAAATTACTTGATTCAAATATTTTGGATCTAAGTAATAATTTTCTATATATCTAAAAAATAGTTAAAAAGTTTCAAAAAATATAAAATTTGTTCTACAAATATATTTTGATATGAAGATCATATTCAACTGTTTAGATGAACCATATGAACATTAAAAATATTGAGGAAATAAATTCATAGTACAGACCAATATTAGTTATTTATACCGAAATTTTTATTAATACCATTCCAAAAAAACCACAAATTTGATAGAATTCGAAAAATACCAGGGCCACAAAAACTAAAAAAAACCCACGAATTCAACGTAACAGATTATTTTTAATATGTTTTTTGAATAATTTTCAAAATTATAAAGATCAATAAATAATTTGAAAATGTTAGAAAGAATATCAAATAAAATACATGAAACATTTTATAATTTAAATGTACTAGAAAAATAAAACTATTTCTTAGTGTGTTACTAGAAAAAAAAAATTAAAAATAAAACTATAAGTGAATTTTGAACTGGGATCAATAATTCAGATCCAAAGCATTTTTAATTTTTTTCATTAACACACCAAGAAATAATTTAATTTGTTTGATAGCTGGGAAAAATTATGTCTGAAAAATATTTCAGATTCCTTCTAGTACATTTAAATTATAAGATGCTCTTTCTAATATTATTTAAATTATTAATTGTTCTTTCTATTTTTGAAAATTATTAAACAAATATTTTAAAACTTAACAGAATCACATGAATTTTGTTGGCTTTTTTGGTTTTTGCGGGGTCGCAACAACAAATGGTTGCCCTCAAAAATAGAGCCGCCAATTATAATGAATGGTCTTAATAAAAATAGGAACTTCCTTAATAGTTTTTAGCATCCGTATGACTTCAAAACCAAAACAAATCCATCTCGAAATAAACTTAAAGCAAATCAAAACCAGCAAATGAATAAAAAGAAACCTATATTAGTTAACTTAAATTAAATTTGTGCGAACTTGTATGGAACTTATAATGAATCGGCAAAATATATACAAAATGTCTCGTGTCAAAATATGCACATGGAATTCAAAAACAGCTATAACTTTATCCTAATTCAAAATGAACAATGTATGCACTTTGACAGAGTAAAGCATTATATGCGCATATATTAACCAGTTCATTGTGATTCATTAATTAAATGATTACATTAATGAATTAACCATTAGGTGACATGATATTAATTAAAGCACAGTCATTGATGTCTCTCATTAAAGCATTATGTGCAGATATATATTATCCATTTGTAATAATACAGATTTGTTCAGAGTCAAACCTTAGAGATGAACTAAATTTAGACTTGTTTCGAACTAAATTTATTTATTTCATATAAGTACATTATACAAATTTATTTGTTTTATTTATATGATTTTAATTTATAAAATTAAATTTGCAAAGACTTAAATTAAAAATTATTGAAAAATATTCCGACACTTACAATTGCAAATTTTGATATTTGAGATTGAAACATGATCCGAGCCACTTATAGTAAAAAAAAAATGGCAAGTATCAAAATTTTATTGATAGGTAAAAGAATAATAATTTTAAATTTTTAAACCATCCAATATGAATTGTTTTTTAAAGACCAAAAGGAATAGAAAAAAAATATCCTAAATGTGTAACATTTTTTTTTCTTTTAAGATTTTATGTTAATTAAATTGAGGACTCATCCCGATTATTTGCGTGCCAAAAATTTAAAATTTAAAGCGGTAGCATGCATTATCCAAAAATTTGTTAAGCATTACATCGTAGACTAATTAATATTCCTGCTTCATACTCTTTTTATTCACTCTGATAGTTTTCCTCACATTTTGAATGACTTTGTCTGATTAGGATGACAAATTGCATGAACAAAAATAAGTTACATGTGAACAAAATTTTACTTAATTTTGTTCCTAAATGCTCATTTATCCGATTATTTAAAGATGTCTTTTTAATATTTCATTTAAAAATGAAACCAAGAGAGTAAACTAATTCTTCTTGATATTGAGAGCTCAAGTTGGAAGTAGAACTGAATAATGTTAATTTTCTACATAAGATATTGAAGTGAACTAAACGATAATATGTATTTTTCTTTATTCCTATAATCATATTAACTATAGAGTGCAAATGAATAGAAAAATGAAAGTATTAATTTTGTTGATAAATTTTTTTTGAGAAGAGATCTATTAAAGTATAAATCAAATTCCATTCGCAGTTATTCATTAATCGTGCATTGTCGAGATATCTAATCTCTTAAAAAATTAAACCAATATTGTTTGAACTTTTTTTATATTGAAATCCCAAAAATCTTAGAACTTGTTGAATCAGAATTGAACACTGAACCCCTTTTATCCCTCTGTTACTTCAAATGTGTACCCCCAAATATTCCTAATAGATGATATATGAAGAGATGTATTCTTGCAAATTTCGTGATTCATGAAGAAGAGAAATGGGTGGAGGTAAAAAACCAATTACTGCACTATGTTTTCTTCTCAATTTCTTGATGCACAATGATGAAGATGTCAATGTACTGACAAAACAGAGAAATATAGATAACACAGCTGGGAATGACGATGATGTGGTTGATTTCTTCCTCACATCTGTATGATTCTGGAGATGAATTTTGAACATGAGAATTTATCTAGTGTGGTTACATCTATAAAAAAAAATCAACAGTTCCCGCTCAATAATAATAATAAATATTTATCTAGAGTGAACTAAATAATAATAATGATTATTAATTCTCTTTACTTTGTTTAAATTTGTAAATAAATATAAAAATTGGAAACAAACTAATGGAAAATTTTAGTTTTCTTTTTATTAATTTTAATCAAAATTGTAATAAGTTTTACATAAATACTAATATAAATCGCAAACGATTTGTATATTGTTTTTCTGGTTGACTGATTTGTAAGATTCATTTTTATAGATTGTTTTGATGTCAATCAAATATTTTTTAAGATCTATTCTGATCCATGTGAATTTAAAGTTTTTGTAAGATCCATTTTATTTTGGTATTACTTCAAAGTTATCATATGTCCGCGAAAAGCGAGGTAGCCTATGATATCAGCTAAAGATGCTAAGTCTGTGATCTTCTATAAAAGAGTGTATTGTTTGGATTTATTTATTTTTCAGAGTAAGGCTTTAGTGCTATGGATAGCATAAGGCTTTTCGTGCTATGGTTTAAAAAATATATCGTATAAATTTTAAACTTGGATCTAAGTTGCTCAATAAATTTGTTATATAATGAATTTGTAGAATACCATTTTTTACTATTTTTAATTATTTATAAAAGATGAAAAAAATGACTTGAAAATAAAAGAAAATTGCCAATATTGACTTAAAAAAATTGACTTAAAAATGACTCAAATGAAACCAACAGAGTAAACTAATTCTTCTTGATATTGAGAGCTCAAGTTGGAAGTAGAATTGAATAATGTAAATTTTCTACGTAAGATATTGAAGTGAACTAAACGATAATATGTATTTTTCTTTATTCCTATAATCATATTAACTATAGAGTGCAAATGAATAGAAAAATGAAAATATTAATTTTGTTGTTGATAAATATTTTAGTGATGAAGGAATGAAAATTTTGAGAAGAGACCTATTAAAGTATAAACCAAATTCCTTGTTATTCATTAATCGTGAGTTATCCAGAACTGAGTTGCATAATTTCTTAAAAAAATTAAACCAACATTACTTGAACTTTTTTTATATTGAAATCCCAAGAAACTTTGAATTTGTTAAATCTGAATTCAATCCTGAATACCTTTAAACCCTCTATTACTTTATATATGCACCCCAAACACCCTTAACAGGTGCTAGGAATTATTTTATAATTCAATGTTTTTTTAAATAGATAATATATTAAGATGTGTATTCTTGCAAATTTTGTGATATACGAAGAAGTGTATGGAGAGAAAAAACCAATTGGTTTACTGTGTTTTCTTCTTAATTCCTTGATGCGGAAAGAAGATGTGAACGTATTTACAAAAAAGGAAATTATAGACAACACATATGTGATATGGAGATAAATTATGAAAATGAGTGTTTATCAGATGTTACATCTATAAAAGAGTGTTGTCATTTCCAGCTCAAGTGTTGTTAGGAGTTCTTATTGAAATTTTGAATCGGATCTAACAAGTCGTAAGATTCGACATTAACAATAGCTTTGACACAGCAAAGGATTTTTGGTCCGAGAAATCAATATTGTTTATCAATATGTTTTGTATCAATTTAGTTTTTAAAGTTTTAATAAAAAATAGAAGTAAATTTTAAAAATATGTTAATAATTTAATATACAATTCTATTATTAAATTTATGATGATAATAATTTACATGCTTATAAAATTAATATCAACTATAATTGAAAATATTTATGGTTTATTTATTTTTCTTGTTACTGTATTTGATTCTTTTTTTTTTCAAATATTAGTCATTTGAAAAAACATACAATGAAGAACTGCTCGAGCGAGAAAGATTTGTGATCTACATTAAGAGAAATTATCAGATAATAGGAAAAAAAGCGTAGAGTGTTTGTAAATGAAGATAAATTTAAAATTTATTTGAAACAAAGATGTTTTAAAATTTAATTTTCTTCTCCAATTGGATTTTATTTTGTAATTAATTGTCTCCATTGCTCACTGCTCCGCGTTTATAGCCAATTATTTCAACTAAAATGATCTGTTTGATTTATTTTTTAGTTTTGTACTCCGTAGGCTCTTCATCAAGTTATCAATTCAAATAATACCTGAGTACATATTAAACCATGGAACAAAAGGAAAGTATATCCTAGATGGTGGAACAAAAGCAAAGAATATCCAATATCTCACATCTTCCCATATTTGATAATAAATGGACTAATATATTCTCTTACTCCTTATTTGGATGAATAGTATATATAGAAAGGGAGGGGAGGTGAAAAATAGAAGGAAATAGAAAGAAAGATAAAACATATTTAACTTTTTTATATTCGGATGATTAATGAGAGAAAATAAATTTAATTTTTTTCCGTCTTATTACTTGTTTGATTAATAAAAATTTAGAAGGTTAATTAGAAATTTGTTGGTTGTTATAGGTTTGTGACAAATAAACTTTAATGAATATTATGTAGGTAAGATATAAAATTGGATATTTGTGTCATTTTCTTTTAAAATATTTGCAATATTGATTATAAGCATGCAAGGTTAAATCTTTTTCCTCCTGTACTATTTACCTCCGACATAATTTTGTCAATCAAACACGATTCGAGAAAAAATTCTTTTCTTTCCATTCCATATCTTCCTCTACGCTCCATCCAAACAAGGTGTTAATCAAAACTCCTGTATTTCGCCAAGGTACTCCAACTTTGAATTGTCTTTCATATTGTAATGGTTGTATTTATGTTCTACTGATTGTCTTCTTCATATTTTACTAATTGTCTTTCATGTTTTACTGGTTGGCTTTAATCTTCTTCTAGTTGTTTTTCATATTCTACTTGTTATTTTTTATATTTTTCTAATTGTCTTTCAACATGTATTGGTTGTCTCTCATATTAAGCTGGTTGTCTTTTTATCTACAACTGATTTTGTTTCATCTTTTTCTTGATGTATTTCATCATCTTATAGTTGTCTTTAATCTTGTACTAGTTGTTTTTTATGTTTTAATAATATGTCACATCAAAATAAAATGAGAGTAAGGGCAAAGAAATGATTGATATTAAGATCTCAAGTTGGAAGTATGACTAATATAGAATTTCTAATATAAGATATTAGAGTGAACTAAATAATAATAATAATTAATTCGTTTTTACTTTGTTTAAATCTGTAAATGAATTAAAAAATAGGAAACACACTAATTGAAATTTTTAGTTTTCTTTTATTAATTTTAATCAAAATTGTAATAAGTTTTACATAAATACTAATATAAACCGCAAACGATTTGTATATTTTTTTTTGGTTGGCTTATTTGTAAGATTCATTTTTAATTTTTTATAGATTGTTTTGATGTCATTCAAATGTTTTGTAAGATCTATTCTGATCCATTCTGAATTCAAAGTTTTTGTAAGATCAGGTATTACTTCAAGTTTTATCATCTGTCCGTAAAAAGCGAGTTAGCCTATGATATCAGTGAAAGATGTTGAGTTTGTGATCTTCTACAAAAGAGTGTATTGTTTGGAAATTTATTAGTTTTTTTTTTTAGAGTAAGGCTAAGGTGTTATGGATAGCATAAGACATTTCGTGTTATGGTTTAAATAAAAAATCTATCGTATAAATTTTAAACTTTGATCTAAGTAGCTCAATAAATTTGTTATATAATAAATTTTTTGAATGCCAATTTTTACTATTTTTTAATGACTTATGAAAGATGAAAAAAAATGACTTAAAAATAAAAGAAAATTGCCAATATTTTAGGCTATTTTTTGCCATCTTTCATAAATGATAATAAATAGTAAAAAAAATTTAAAAATAGTAAAAATTAGTATTCTATAAGTTCATTATATTACTAATTTACTGAGATATTTAAATCGAAATTTAACATTAATACGAATTAAAGCACAGTCATTGATGTCTCTCTGTAACGCATTATATGCAGATATATATTATCCATTTGTAATAATCCAGACTTGTTCAGAGTCAAACCTTAGAGATGAACTAAATTTAGACTTGTTTCGAATTAAATTTATTTATTTCATATAAGTAGATTATACAAAGTTACTTTTTTATTTATAGGATTTTAATTTATAAAATTCTATACTTGTAAAGACCTAAATTAAATAAATTATTGAAAAATATTCCGACACTTACAATTGCAAATTTTGATATTTGAGATTGAAACAAGATCCGAGCCATTTATTTCAATGAACACATCAAAATCTTGTTGTAAATTATTTTTTTTTGACAAGTATTAAAATTTTATTGATAGGTAAAAGAATAATAATTTAAATTTTTTAAACCATCCAATATGAATTGTTTTTTAAAGACCAAAAGGAATAGAAAAAAATATCCTAAATGTGTAACATTTTTTTCTTTTAAGATTTTATGTTATTTAAATCGAGGACTCATCTCAATTATTTGCATGTCAAAAATTTAAAATTTAAAGCAGTAGCATTATCCAAAAATTTGTTAAGCATTGCACCGTAGACTAATTAATATTCCTGCTTCATACTCTTTTTGCTCTGATTGTTTTCCTCACTTTTTGAATGATTTTGTCTGAATGTGATGACAAAATGCATGAACAAAAATAAGTTACATGTGATTTAAATGCTTATTTGTCCGATTTTTTAAAGATGTCTTTTTAGTATTTCACGTAAAAATGAAACCGAGAGAGTAAACTAATCATTGATATTGAGAGCTCAAGTTGAAAATAGAACTAAATGTAAATTTCCTACGTAAGATATTGAAGTGAACTAAACGATAATACACATTTTTCTTTATTCCTATAATCATATTAACTATAGAGTGCAAATGAATAGAAACATAAAAACATTATTTTTGTTGATAAAATTAATTGAGAAAAGACGTTAAAATATAAATCAAATTTCATTTGTTGTTATTCGTTTATCATGCGTTATCCAGCAGGATGAGCTACCTAATTCCTTAAAAAAAATTAAACCAATATTGTTTGAACTTTTTTTATATTGAAATCTCAAAAAAACTAGAACTTGTTGAATCTGAATTCAACTCTGAACACCTTTTATTCATCTATTACTTCATATGTGTAACCCAAAAACCCCTAGTTGGTGCTACAGGTCATTCTAGAGTTTAGCTTTTTTATAAAATAGATAATATATGAAGAGATTTATTCTTTCAAATTTTGTGATTTATGAAGAAGTGCGTAGAGGTAAAAAACCAATCAGTGCACTATGTTTTTTTCTCAATTCCTTGATGCTCAAGATTGAAAATGTCAATGTGCTGATAAAAAAAAGGGAAATATAGACAACTCATCTGGGAATGATGACGGTGTGGTTGATTTCTTCCCCACGTCTGCATGGTTTTAGAGATGAATTTTGAAAATTAGTACTCATCTAGTGTGGTTATATCTATAAAAGATTATCACTAGTTCTAGCTTAAGCGTTGTTGGGAGTTCTGATTAGAATTTTTAATCAGGTAGAGTGAACTAACAATAATAATAATAATAATTAATTATCTTTACCTTGTTTAAATCTATAAATAAATTAAAAAATAGGAAAAACACTAATTGAAAATTTGTGTTTTCTTTAATTAATTTTAATCAAAATTGTAATAAGTTTTACATAAATACTAATATAAACCGTAAACGGTTTGTATATTGTTTTTCTAGTTGGCTCATTTGTAAGTTCATTTTTATAGATTGTTTTAATGTCATTTAAGTATTTTGTAAGATTTATTCTGATCTATTTTGAATTCAAAGTTTTCACAAGATCCATTTTATTTAGGTATTACTTCAAAGTTTTATCATCTGTCCGCGATAAGCGAGTTAGCCTATGATATCAGCTAAAGGAATTGAGAGTAGGTCCGATGCCCATCGGACCTACCTTTTTCGATGGGTGAAATGACCATCAGATCTGCATCAAGATTCGTGCAAAGTCATTAAAATCCATGCAAGTATTTTCAATTTCCGTGCGCGCACATCTTAATGATAATCGTACGGTATTAGAGCTAATTGAACCTAAAAGTAGGTCCGATGCCCATCGGACCTACTCCTATCTCCAGCTAAAGATGTTGAGTCTGGGATTTTCTACAAAAGAGTGTATTGTTTGGGCTTTAGTTTTTTTTAGAGTAAGACTTAAGTGCTATAGATAGCATGAGGCTTTTCATAAGGCCTTTCGTGCTATGACTTAAAAAAATCTATAGTATAAATTTTAAATTTTGATTTAAGTAGCTTAGTAAATTTGTAGATGCCAATTTT
This sequence comes from Carex arenaria, assembly GCA_964058825.1. Lineage (NCBI taxonomy): Eukaryota > Viridiplantae > Streptophyta > Magnoliopsida > Poales > Cyperaceae > Carex > Carex arenaria. The sequence continues at coordinate 223,286 of CAXKVW010000795.1, forward strand.
TAATATTTTTGTATTTTTTTTTTTTACTATTTTTAATGATTATGAAAGATGGCAAAAAATAACTTAAAAATAAAAGAAAGTTGCCAATATTTCAGGTCATTTTTTTTGTCATATTTCATAAATCATAAAAAATAGTATAAAAATTCTAAAAATAATAAAAATTAGCATTCTACAAGTTCATTATATTACTACTTTACTGAATTACTTAAATCGAAATTTGAAGTTAATTAATACGATAGAATTTTGAGACAGGAAAACCTTATGCTATCCATAGCATCTAAGTCTTTCTCTCTTTTTTATATATTGAGAGCTCAAGGTTGAAACTTGAAAGTACAATTAATATAAAATTTCTTATATAAGATATTAGAGTGATCTAGACAATAATAATTAATTTTCTTTACTCTGTATATATCTTGTAAATATATAATGTAGATGAATAAAAAAAAATAGGAAACACACTAATTGAAAAATGTAGTTTTCTTTTATAATTTTTTTAATCAAGATTGTAATATGTTTTACAAAATAATAATATTAAATACCAGTATTAAATATAATTTACATGCTTATTAAATAATGATACTATAATTGAAAATAATTTTCGTGTATGTTGTTTTCTTATTACTATTTTTAATTATTTACTTTCAAATATTTTGCCAACTTAATCATATAATACCACACAACTAATACAAGAGAGGAAAAAAAAACAAACATTTCTCAAACGATATAAATATAAATAATAAAATGTACTCTTAATTGAGTGAGAAATGAACATAAAATAGAAATATACAATGATGGTTTATAATTAAAATTAAGTTTATGATTACTTGAAATTGATACTGGATAGTTTGGACGGTTTAGCTTATTGTGATTATTATTTTTCTCTAATTGGGCTTAATTTAGTAATTAAATCCATTAAACATGGGCTCACTGCTTTACGATTAAAGCCCATTATTTAAATTATAATTATCTCACTGATTTCCATCTCCCTTCTAATTTCCAAGCTATCAGCTCCTGTACTATGTACTGTATTACAGTACTCAAAATATAATAAAGAATTGAAGAGTACCTCAGATAAAAAAAAAATAAGAAAGAACTCAAAATATAATATAACAAATAAAGAGGACACGCGGAAAGCATGACACGTTAGAGCCTAAGATAAAAGAGGGAACTTTTTTTATAAATCAAAATTAAAAAATAATTTTATAAAACTAATATGATTCTTTTACAACAATAACAACTGAAATGTCATTTCGGTCTGCTATTTTTTTGGACCGAAATAGTATTTCGGTCCTATTTAAAAACCGTAAAATGTTGATATGAAAAGTTGTAAAACTGCATGAGACTAAAATGTCATTTTAATTAAAAAAAAATTACAGAACGAAATGATATTTCAGTTATTTGTAAAAATAATAATAACCATATTAGTTTTATAAAATAATTTTTTTAATTGTGTCTTTAAAAAAAAATTATAAAAGAGGACACCTTTAATTTCCGGTACTGAGCGTTAGTGTATTACAAACGGGCAGGGCCGGGCGCGGGCATGCGCGGGCACGGGGGGATGCGGGCATGGGCGTCACGGGCACACGGGCACACGGGCGCGGGCACCGCGGGCATTTTTTTCAAAAAATCTGCCCTGCCCGTTTAATGCCCGTGCCCGCCGCGGGAGCGCGGGCCGGACACCGCAGGCAGGGCCGGACAAATTTTTTTTTTTCTGTTTTTTTGTTATAATAAAATATAAATTAAAAATTTCTTAAATCAATTATTTTAAAAATAATATGTCAAATGAATTTAAATTGGCATGAATTTGGATTTATAATTTATTAGTTTTCAAAAACAAAAAAACAAAAAAAACAAAAAAAAAAACCGAAAAAAACAGAAAAAAATTAATTTGTATCCTAATAAAGTTAATACGATTTTACAAAAAATAAAGAAAAATTAAGTGTGCTTAAAGAAACAAATTAATACAAATACCACCGTTAAAGCAGATACCAATAATGATCTGTATTAAATGAAATAGACAAAGATGTAGCATCAAATTTTTAAGATAATAAGATGCACCATATATGATTTTTTTTTTAAATATATTAAAAAGGTTGTTTTCAATTATCTATTAAATGGAATATCCTTTATATGATAAATTCATATCACAATCCCATTAATTAGTAAAAAAAATAATAATTAAATCTCCAAACGTTTGATATGCTATTAATCTGTACTTCCAATGCAAGCATTTTTCACTACCTATATAATAATTAATAAGTAAACTTATTCCATTTTCTTGGATTAAAAATGAAAAAAAAAATCTCTTAGACTTAAATTGTTTTACCCGGATGTATGCTAAAACATAATATATCAATGTATGCAGGAGGGATCAAGTTACAACAATTTTTGAATTACAACAAAGTTACAACAACGGTTTTTTTTATTTTCAAAGTCCAAATCGTCGTTCCAAACCGTTCAACATTATTATCTAAATAAAATATACTTCCAAATCAAATTTTATATTTTTGTGAGTTTTTTTTACTATTTATTAAGATGGATACAAAATTTAATGGTCTGAATTTGACTAGTTTTTGTAAAATACGTAATAAATAGTAAAAAAATTCAAAAAAAAATATAAAATTTGATCTGGAAGCACATTTTATTTAGATAATCATGTTGAACGGTTTGGATCGATAATTTGGACTTTAAAAATAAAAAATATTATTATTGTAACTTTGTTGTAACTCAAAATTGTTGTATCTTGATACCTCATCATGCTAAAATTATCGATCAAAATCAAATTTACTAATAATTTAATGTTTGCTGGTACAGTATTACAACAAAAGCTAATCATCATAACGTCTCCATTTGCAAATGCCATCGAATCTGATTCATCTTTCCAAAGTTATTATTAGTTTATTCATCAAATCGTTCCGATATTTTATATCTTTAAACTAACAGAGTGCTATTATTTTTCCTACTGATGTTTATAAAATACTTCACGGCTTAGAAAATAGCGTCGATCGTCATCGTCGTTAAAATAAGTTCACTTAAACAAGTAAACAACAATATTCTTACAAACAATTAAGTTGTTATTATATGACGAGTGCAGGGGTAAAATGCACCATTAGTTTTGTATTTTAATTATACTGTACATCTTTTTGTTTTTCATTTCCAAAGTCCAATAATCGATCCGAACCGCTCAATACGATATTCATATTAAAATATATTAGAGACCAAATTTTATCATTTTTAAACTTATGTTATTATTTTTCTAAATATATACAGATTTTTTAAAAAATAAAATCTAAAATATTCTAAAATAAATCTAATTACTTCACATTTCAAAAAAATAAATCTAACATATTTTTTTAACCTATTAAAAATAAATCCGAATTAAAAAATAAAATCTAAAATATTCTAAAATAAATATAATTACTTCACATTTCAAAAAAATAAATCTAACCTATTTTTTTAACCTATTAAAAATAAATCCGAATTAACAAATAAAATCTAACATATTCTAAAATAAATCTAATTACTTCACATTTCCAAAAAATAAATCTAACATATTTTTTTTAACCTATTAAAAATAAACCCGAATTAAAAAATAAAATCTAAAATAAATCTAATTACTTCACATTTTCAAAAAATAAATATAACATATTTTTTTAACCTATTAAAAATAAATCCGAATTAAAAAATAAAATCTAAAATATTCTAAAATAAATCTAATTACTTCACATTTCAAAAAAATAAATCTAACATATTTTTTTTAACCTATTAAAAATAAATCCGAATTAAAATATGAATTAAAAAAAAAAAAATGGGCTGCTGTGGGTGTGGGGATCCGGCTGGGGGAGAAGGAGGGGGGAATTCAAATTCAAAAAATTTGAATTTTCGAAAAAAAAAAAAAAAAAGGCACGGGCGTGCGGGCGCGCGGGCACGGGCGTGCGGGCGCGCGGGCACGGGCGTGCGGGCGCGCGGGCACGGGCGGTGCGGGCACGGGCAACGAACACGGAGGGCCGGACAATCACGGGCGGGGTTCTAAAAAATCGTGCCTGACCCGTTTAACGCCTGCGCCCGCGGCTGCCCACGGTGCGGGCACGGGCAGAACGGGCACGGGTACGGGCAGGGCAAGGGCAGGACGCGCCCGCAGGAGCATTTACCAAACACTACAAGTAGTGAGCGTACTCCAATAACTGGCTGTTCGGCTCCCAGTGGTACGGGTACCATGTGCGATGTTAATACGACAAACAATTCTCTCAACAAAAAAAAAAAAAATTGTTGAAATAATAAAACCATTACATGAAATAATTGTTGGCCATTGCTTTCAGCCTTTCATTCATTTATGAATGGTCTTTTGTTTGATTCACGATTTCACGGTCAGAGCAGCCACGTCTACTCCAGCGGTCCAGCCCCATACCACCTTCCTCCAATTTAGGGCAGTGGATGACACGAGGCACTAGACCAACCATCGTCCTGTGTTGTGGGCCCACAAATTGGGTCCCGCTTTACACTTATCACGTGACTTCACGTGCAAAAGGATGGCTTTCACCTCCTAGACCTGCCATGCTGCCACCTCTTGTAAAATGTAATGATTTGTGTTGGGGGCATTTAATTTATTCTTTATCAATTTTGGACGTATCGTGTTATATATTTGGACGTAGCGCCACAATTCGACAAACTATTAGGATATGTTCGGGGACTATTAAAAATAAGAATGAATGCAAAAGTTGAATTAAAAATTATTGTTTATATGAGAAAATATTTTTTTTTCACGAGAGAGTGACCAAACAGAATCTTAATTTTTTTTTGTGAAAATTTAGCACTTCACTAAATTATAATTAAACATGTTCTATTTTAATCAATTTATTTAACAAAATATCACTCACATCATGTCAGTTCGTACACAAAAATAATTTGATGCGTATTCTGAAAAAGTATTTGGTGGGTCAACTGGGGACCAAATCTGCTCCTTTTATTTTAAAAGGTATCCTTTTTTTTCTATCTAAATTTTTCAAAATTTATTATACAGTTTTAATTAAATTTAAATTATTGTAATAGATTAAATTGATATAAAAGAAAAAAAAAATCGTATGATGAATTTTGAACAATTCAGATGAAAGAAAAAAAGAACAGATTTAGATCCAGCCAACTGGGAGCACCAAGTGTTACTCTTCCCAAAGGTGCGCATTATTTTTTTTGTTGTTGTTGCTATTTTGGTTAATTTGAGTGTTAAAAGCAGGACAGAACTACATGGTAAGAAAAATGGACTAAATATCTCATATTCTTTGAAAATTTTGTATTTTTTACTTTTAAAATTTTAAATTTTACAAAAATTATTATCATTAGTCCTTCTAATAAAATAAAATTAGATGACACTTATTCATTCAACTCTTTTTATCTCAATTTTCAAGTTCAGTTTCTGATTAAAAGATACAATTTATAGCCTGTGGGCGAGTCTTTTATATAGATTGACAACAGATAGAGCAGGAATTTCTTCCTTTTATTTTTATTTTTATTTTTTCCTTTCTATCTTTTTGTGTATTTTAGATAATAAAAGACATCATCATGTTAGGGCTGCAAACAAATCGAATCGAATCGAACTTATCTCAGTTTGAGTTTGATTTGAATTAATTTCGAATCAAACTTTACGAACTCAATTTCAATTTTTTTACAAAAATTTTTACGACAAGGAAGAGTGATCGTAGTTGCCGAGAGCGAGAAGTAAAAGTCGTTTATGGTTTCAGAACTGAGAGAGGATTATGACTTACGAGTTATGACGTATAGCTGGGCAGTCTTATGTTTTAACTTTTAAGTCTTCAGCAAACATAAGTCATTAGTGAAAATCAACGATTCACATTATTATGAGATTCGAACTAGAGTTTGTGAACCTATTTCAAACGAACCAAGTCCAGTTTGAATTTGGTTTGAATTAATTTGAAACTATTTCGAATTGAATTTTTTACGAATCAAACTCGAATCAAATTAAGAACAACGAATTTTTTGTACAACCCTAATCATGTATGATAGTTAACAATTTACTTAAGTGGGGCCCATGCGGGGTATAGTCGTGTAGATAAGAACCGCAGACTAAAGAGCAAAGTTATCATATTCCATGGATCCCACATGTAGCCTTCCCCACATGTCAACCTATATACTTCAGCCACACAAAAAGGTAGAAAGAAAAAAAAAAAGTGGTGCGCAATCTAGGAAGGGACGAAGGGTACCCCCACGCGTTCTCAATTGGTGCATCAAGTGGTATTTTTTAGAGTAGGAAAAATGAGACGATGGAGCTGGTGCTGTTACGGAACGGTACGATTATAGTACGAAACGGCACAGCATGTGTAATTTTTTCGTGCTGTAACTTGCATGTCGCGTGTCGTAATCATCTTTTAAAAATTTGACACAGCACGGCACGTCATGTTAAAAATCCGGTTACGGCACGGCACGTGGTCACGCGAGTCACGTGTAACTAGGACTGTTAAGTCTTGATCAAATAGCGAATCTTGAATAAATTAATCTAAATTATGAAAAAATAGTTAAATGTGAGAAATGTGACTAGTTACGTTTGGACATGGCACCCGTAACTGACGTGCCGTGACCATCCCTCTACATTTTAGTCACGGCACGGCACAAGATCAAAGTCACGGTGTGTTAGTCACGGCACGGCACGGGACGACGCGTTTTTCCACTCTGGTATTCTTTTTTAGAATGAGCACTAATTTATTTTGGTATGCAAATTGAATAGGTATGGGTGGTATTTTGTTAAATAAATTAATCCTGGTGGTATTTGTTTAATTATAAATTAAGAGAATGTTAACTAAGCAAATTTCGGGTGACAAACTATTGGTGGTATTTTTTTTTCTCAACATTTGGGAAATTATTACCATGCAAATTGTCTTGTCATGGTATCGTAACTAATGGGAAGTTAAGTTTTTTTTTTTTTTTTATTATAATGGGAAGTTAAGTTACACATAATTTTATAAAATGTCTTCTTTCAATCACTGGACACGCCGTGTCTTTCGCTTTTGGTTTTTTTTTCTCTGAAGAAAATTAAACTCGTAGGCTATTCCGAAAACATTTGACAGGGTTTTGCAAATAATGAATTTTTTTAATGAACTTTATGACATGAAATGACCCTTTCAACATTTTTTATTTTTTTGAAAAAAAATTATAAAGAACCAAATGATAAAAAAAATGTTGCCGTGAAAAAACCGCATCAAATATAATATTACTTTAAAAAAATTCGCTAAAAACAGCAATTTAGATGGGACAAGGTACACATTTGGTGTTGTTTATTTTTACCATCTTTTTTAATTCTATAAATAATATTTTATTTATTTTCTAAAAATAAAAGGTCCCGTTTAGGTACCTTAAACTGTTTTGGCCCATTTATTTAATTGAATAATAGACACACCAAATATTGTGCTTTCTAATTTCAAATAAAAAAAACATGAACCACCTTAATATTTTACAAATCCCCATAATTTTCTCACTCGGCAAGCCATCTCACATTCTCACAACTATATCCAATTTTTATTAACAAATATATTATAGATGATTTTATTCCAAAAGCATGAAACACAATCATCTGAGCATATATGTAGATGAAAGTTGTAAGAAAAATGGCGAACAAGGGAAGCAATTGGGGAATTCATTATATAATTTTCTCAAATTTTTACATCATGCTTAAATAAAAAAATTTTAAAAAAAAGTACAATTGCATTATTTGCATTTCAGACCTCAACTCTTCCTTTTTTCAATAAAAAATTATATTTTAATGAAATTCAACAAATAAGAGAACCAATTGGAGAATTTATGTATTACTTTGATTTATTTTAAATAGAACCAATGTTGGAGAATTCATCATATGTATTAATTTGATTTATTTTAAATAAAACCAACATTAGTAAGTACTATTAATTTCATTTTAACAAAAAACAGCTCCACTAATCTGCAAAATCAGTGAAAACAAACATATTTGCTCCACGATTTACAAAATCGGTGGAGTCATTTACTATTGATTTACGTAGCTAATAAAATAACTGATGGGGTTTGTTTTTTTAGAATCCATATCGAAAGTTCTGATTTTTTTTAAATATTTAAAATTTAGTTCTTTTAAAAAAAAATCTTATAATTTCGTTATGAAAAAAAAAACGTGGGGAATTCATAAAAGAACAATCCATATCGAAAGTTCTCATCATGCGCAAATTACAAAAAAAAAGTACAATTGCATTATTTGCATTCCAGTCCCCACCTTTTCTTTTTTTCATAAAAAGTTGCATTTTATGAAATTCAAACAAATAAAAGAACGTGGGGAATTCATCATATATACTAATTTCCTCAAATTTTTACATCATGCATGAATTACAAAGAAGTACAATTGCAGGTATTTGCATTTCAGTCTCCCTCCCTTCTTTTTTTCATATGCAATTTATCCCAAATCCCCTCGTCTCTTTCCATCCCCTTTCTTCACCTCAAGCAAATCAATCGACAACCAATTGATCATAATCCAGGCTGCTTGATCAGAAATCGGACGATCCAGATTCAATCGATCAATCGATTTAGCTCGGATTCCAACAGGTGAGGTACATCGCTTGCCGTACCGACTCATCAGCTTGTCTCCGGTTCTCATCTCCAGACACTGCTCTGGCAAGGCCCAAACTCGCCGCTTGTGCCATTAACCCAGCCGAACCAAGCCGGTCTTTGTTTCTCTGAACCGAACCGGCAAGCGTTGCCTTCTCTCGGTTTGCTACCACACTAGCTGCCATCCAGACCTTGTTCAGGTAACTCATTTTGATTTTTTATGAAAGATTAGGTTCTTTTTCTTTTGATTGTGTTTTCTTTGATCTCTTCTCTTGAGCTGTTATGTTGAAATCTCTTTGTTTCTCTTTGGATATGAATAATGGAAAGGAGAGAGGGGTTTTTATAGATTAGAGGAAAGCGGTTTTGTAAAACCTGGTTCGGGAATTCCGTGATGGTTTCTAAAAGTGGTTTCTGGTTTGAATGTTATTTCCTATGACCTAATATAATCTAAAGTACCTCAAATTTTGAACTTAGATTTGCGCTGTCGGATCTGTTTTGCGACGATTATTAAAGGGATCCCGTGCATTCCACCTCGGAAAGGATTAGCGGGGTTCTGATCGGACGGTATGGATTCAAAATAAAATTTGGGTTACTTCAGAGAATATGGACATCTCTCGTAATGTATCCATTTCATTAAGAAATGGAGACGATAAATTTTTTGGATGGGGCTTTCCAGAAGTCTGAAACGGAGAGGATAAAATTGCTATGATTGTGATTTGAGACAAGGAGAGCATTGAAGTAATGGGATAGGGACAAGTCAGATAAGAGTGTGACTGTACATGTGGCGTGTACATTTATCTCGCGAGATGATATGATAAGAGATGAGATATTGACGAGATATAAATGGAGCCCATTCAAGAAAATTAATAAAACTTCATCCTTTCAATTTTTTAATACAGAAATTTAAAATTGTATGAAAACAACAATTTTATATACATCATAATAAATATTTAAAAAAAATTAAAAATATAAATTTAATCTCCAAGCACATTATAATATGGATATCATGTTGAACGATTCGGATCGACTCTTTGAATTTTGAAATTGCAAAAATGACTTATAAACATATGGTATCGAGATAAAATGATGTAATTGGATCCAGTCCTTACACACACACATATATGCAAGATACATCTTGTTTTGTTGTTTTAAATTTACATGAACTTGGAATTCACTGATCTTTTTTGTCTCTTTTAATAGGATCAGCATCCCTTGTTTTTTTCTCAAGCGAAAAGCATGAGAAAAACAAGGCTACTATTTCTTTTTTCTCTATCTCTCTCTCTTCAACACCGGATTTCATTCCCTTTAATAATATCATAACTAGTATTTACTTATGGACTCATTATTTTATTATTGGTGATCCACTGTTATGTTTATATGACCAAATCCAAATTGATAATCACAATATAAATACTTGAGATAAAAGACATAGTAAAGTGTTTCATGCATTGAATCATCATTTTTTTTAGCATACGCTCATTGGTCTTGTCTAAATTTTAACTTAATTCGCCAATGATTGCTTCATTGTAGATCTTGCCACTCGAAATTTTCTACATCAAGCTATCGTGTTTATCATCGGTAAAGCTAGCTCCAAACATTTTTTTTTCTATGAGTACATTTTATTTTATTTTTTCTTTCTAATATTGTTGTTGTTCTAGCGACTTTACTTATTACAATTAAAGTATTATAACTCCCATATATGTTTGTTAAAATGATCTATTAATTTTCTGTAATAATGGTATCTCCATATGAGTTTTGAACTTGCGTCATTCCACAATGGACACAGAACTACTAAATCAAGAGATTATTCTCAAATATTATTGATAAAATAGTGACTTACTGATTAAATGACACCACCTTTTTCTAATTAAAATAACTATTCGTTATTGATCTGTTTAAGTTTCATTTCTTTATAAATAAAAATATTTTGATCAGTTGTTAGGTAAAAGAAAATTTAATTGTTGAGAGCTTTGAAGAAGGAATTGAATCTCCTGCTGGATAGGAACTTCCTGCATCTAAAGTTACTAACAGGTGAATTCAGAATGAGTTTTGAGGTAAAACTATATCTAATATTTAGATATTAAAACTCATTTTGAATCCACGTATCAGTGACTTTAGGACAAGAATTTTTAGACAGGTGATCCGATTCTCTTGAAAAAATCCCAAATTCTCACTTCTCTTCAAAAGAGAATTTGCTTCCTGTAATAACTCGATATTACGCGAGAATGATATTTTCAGCAAAAAAAAAAAACGCCCCTTGTCTGTCGTTCTTATCCTCTGAACTTAGAAATAAATTATTTTTTTATTCCCAAACAATACGGCAACCAATTATTTGTTTCTTTATGAAAAACCCTACCAACCAATACTGGATCAACAAGTTTCCTTTGTTTTTTTTGTGAATGGTGTGTGGTGGGCCCTGGCGATTTTTATTTTATTTTAACCCCCAAATAAATTAAATTCATTATAATCTATAACTAATCACATTTGACGAACCTGTCAAACGGGTCAGTTTTAGATCCAAACCCAATAGAGATTCAGAAAATTAAGGACCAATATCTAGATGATCAATTAATCCGTAAATAACCTCAATTTAAATTTCGAACTCACGACCTATCAAACAAATATATGTTGTTGTTACTATATCAAAGACTGATTTTTTTAATATTAAAACTTACAGTTGTATCTTAAAAAAAGTTATATACACAGCGAAGAAAAATACATATTGTCAACTGTAGAAAATATAATGTCATCATAGATCAAAGATTGTTTTAATTTTATAAAAAGTTATAAATGGTCATACAATTAGGGTGAAAAAGTAGCAGATAATATTTGATTTGTATTTGATCTGTATTTGAAAAATTAGATATATATATATGTATTTGAATATCTGTTTGGATACAGATAAAGATATAATTTACCATTATAATTAGATAAACATTATGAACTTTAATATTTTTAATAATATTTACATTTTTTTTAATAAATGTCTCATCCGACTCGTATCCATTTAGTATTTGATTTGTATATGTTCTGTATCTGTCCTGATAAATAAAAATAGATACGCATATGATTTTACCACTATCCGTTCCGTATCTGATCCGTTTTCACCCCTACCTACAACCAATCCAATGTACTTCAAAAAAAAATCCAATTCCATTTATTGTGGAAAATTTATACTACTATTGTACATGTAGCACTTACATGCGAATTTATATCCACTGCTATAACTGAAAATTTCAGTTTATCTCAAAATCGGGCCTTATTTAGTTCAGAGTGTGTCTGTAATATACATAGCAGTATTAATTAAAAATTACTTGTTTTGTGATTCGTGCTTTAAAAATTGAACGGTTTAGATTTCTTTAAAATCAACTCAAATAGCCTATTTGGTGTTTGTTCGAGTTAAAATAGCTAGAATAGGCTATTATTGAGGTTAAGACTATTCAGAATAGCATATTCCGTGTTTGGTTGAGTTAGAATAGTTAGAATAGGGAATCCAAACTTTTTGTCTAATTAGAATAGATGATTTCAAAATTTTAACTATTTTAACAAGACAAATGATAGCTATTCTTAATTTAACTATTCTAACTTCTTCTTTTTTAAATCAAACATACCCAAAATTCTCAATCCCAATAATTTGAATTCCTCACCTACTTGTCAGATTCTCATTGGCCCATTTTGGATTTTAATCTTGTTGGATCCATACCCAAAATTCTCAATTCCAATAATTTGACTTTATTTTATGATCAATGCACAGACCCAATAATTAAGATACAAAATAAACATAATTTTAAGATCCCCATATAAAGAATCATTTATGTACACGTGCATTTGGATTAGTAATTGGTGTACCATTAGCCTTATCCATTAAACAATCATGTTATGTTACATCTAGTCACACTACTCAGAGCATTTAAATTGTTGAATTTATAACAAGTTGCTTTATTCAAATAACTGAAAGAATATAAAACAAGTCCCACTGTTATCAATGCAACTTCATTTAGTTTTATACGAGACACCTATTATTAGGAAAAGATATTCAGAAAAAACATATAACTTGTACATTATATAAAATCAATAAAATCAAACAGTAAAGTCAATATGTTTATCCTTATTATTGGTGCATATATTTCTTTAGGGGCATCAATGGGTACAATACGGGTAGGGTGGAAGCATTTTCATACCCATACCCACTAAAAATTGATCTTACCCATATCCTACTCTTACCCGTTAAGAATTTGTCTTACTCTACTCTACCCGTACCCGTTAAAATTAGTGGATAACGAAACGGTAGCGGGTGAATAACGAATAATACTAATATAATAATTTTATTATTTTTACAAATATACCATCAAAACTCATCATATCATACATATGCAATCACAATTACTAATATAAAAATCAAAATACAAATATGCAATAAATTATAACTAATAATATTTTATAAAGAAAAAAAAAACAAAAAATACAAATATCTCTTCTAACAAATTCACAATTCAATTCGTTAATTAAATAATAAAACGTTCAAATAAAAAAAAATATGTTCAATATAATATTAATCTTACAACAAAATACATACATTTTCTCATAGATTAACGTTGATACAATAATATGATAAACATAAAATTGAATAAATTGAATATAATATTTATACATCTATATGTAACTTATTTTATATAATTATCCGTTGCCCAATGGGTACGAAATAGCCTTTAGCCGTATCCATACCCGTTTAGCTAATGGGAAAAAATCTTTACCCATACCCATACCCAATAAGCTAACGAAAAAAAAAACCTTACCCATACCTATCTCATTGAATACGATACGAGTAGAATAAATGAGTAAACGGTTTTCATTGACACTCCTATATTTCTTTCTTGTTTGTTTTTTTAGAAATGTTTCTCTTTCTTCCGTTTGCTTTTTTTTTAATCACATACATAGAAAGTACATTGTATTCAGGTTGTTTATCATGAATTGCGTTTCAAACATTATTTTAGAGTATTTACTGTTTTTTTGTACCATTGAACTTGTATCCTTTGTCAGAAATTTTAGTCAACTATTACTATAACTACATTGTTAGTTTTTTTTTTACTTCTTTTCTAATCTTTCTCTTTCTTTCTAGTAAAAAATGTCATGTTGCCGTCTTTTGAACAATTGTGGATAAAAAACTTGGATTATTTCAAGTAGTATATGTAGGGGCGGAATCAGATTAACAAACTATGGAGATCAAATACATGGAATCAATAATATTAAATTTTCTTACAGAGAATAGAGATCAATTTTATCATATTAAGACATTTTATTCTAAATTTTATAAAAAATCATAAAAATAAAATAAAAATGGAGGTCAATTGACCCAATTCTTTCTTCTTCAATCTACCACTGTATATACGCACTTGCATTCATCTTCAAAAATAAATAATATAAGTATATATTGCACTTATTTGTTAGAGAGCAAAAACATCTTTTAGATTTTAACCTTTGTTCTCTCTTACAACCCACAATAACTACATCTATCTACATACCCATATTAAACATATTTTACATTCACATCACGCCTCCAAAAATTAAACAAGCTCCTTGTATGTTTCACTTTCTCCCCTAAAACATATGTATGATTTTTTTTAATTGCTTTCTCTTGTCTTTTGGATAGGCGGATAGCACTGAGCCACTGACCAACAGCATTTTTCTCAGGACAATTGGGTATAAACATATTGACAGAACTAGTTTACCTTCATACAACGCATGGCCAATAGAGATAAAACCAAATATATATGACTGTTGCGCTGCATGAATCCAAACCAACTCTATAAATATATTTTGCCAGAACATCTTGCATGGTTCAAATTGTCATTTCCAAATATATTTTTATCAATTAGGACCCCAACAACTCAAGTACATAACCATCCTCAAAGATTCCTCCATATTGTCATGCTTTGTGTTGTCAAAAACCGTGCTTCCGTCACTCTTTCTTCTACAATTCGAGCAACCCGATACGAGCCTCGCATTGTCTATTACCGATTGGCCGGAGGTGGTTGCGTTTGGATTGGCCATTGGATCTCTGAGCTCAAGTGCTGCCCCAAGTGTAGTCATAGCCATAGATGCCATGGTAGCTAGCTTCATTTTTGTTATATTTTTTGAGACAAAATAATGGTGGTGATTTTTTCAAGGTAAAGCAACACAAAATTGAATGAATTGGAGATATTGAATTGAGAAAGCTTTGCTTTGCATGTGTGGGTATATATAAATTTGTGTAAAGATTTGAAAAAGGGGTACGGCCGTTTGATTTGAGACCAGGGAGCCAATGGTTTTGCTATAGTTTCGATAAATATGTTTTAAAAATAGAGTAAAGATTTTGTCCCCCACCATTTGGTCTCTTAAATGTCCCCCTAACTAACTTATTCATAAAGTACAATGTGGACCACTAACTAATTGGAGGAACACAATAATTACTTGGGGGATCACTTAAATTTGAAAAAATTTACAACTGGTGCACAAATGTATGAACACTTATGCGCGCAAGTATTCCTATATAATATATCAAGTATTCATACCTAAGATATTAAGTATTTAAACAAAAAAAATTGGACATCAACTTTTTTTTCTCCATAATCACACATCCATCTTTTACATGTTTTTAGAAGTGGGTTTTTTTTTCTCCGTTTAATCTAATCAATAATTCTAACGATCCGCGAGAAATTTTGCAAATCTAAAACCACGAATGTTTTTTACGTAATTTTCTCTTTCAAATGAGATCCATGATGAAGTACTTTCGGGTTCTTCGTCGTTCAAGTACTCATACCTTGGCATGCAAGTATTCATACCTTGTAGTGTGAATACTTTTAATCTTATAGTGTGAATACTTACATTATTTTAGTAAGATTAATTTTATTGATTTTGTTATGTATACTTACAATGTTCTAGTATGAATATTTTATATACTTTAGTATGAATACTTTGCAATATAAATATTTTATAGTAATGATACTTTGAAAGTTATATTATGAATACTTTATATGTTTTAGTATGAATATTTTTTTATTTTTAGTATGAATATTTTTTAAAGTTTATTCATTTGTGTATTATTTTGTAGGACATTAGACGTACTCTTTTATGAAATTATTCTCTGTACAGGCAAATTTATTCTCTAAACAATTTGAAATAGCAAAATGGCTCTTTATTGAGTAAGTATTGATACTTGACAAGGTATGAATACTTGCTCGTTAAGGTATGAATACTTGCATGCCGAAATATGAGTACTTGAACGACGAAGAACCCGAAAGTACTTCATCATGGATCTCATTTGAAAGAGAAAATTACGTAGAAAATATTCGTGGTTTTAGATTTGAAAAATTTCTTGCGGATCGTTAGAAATATTGATTAGATTAAATGGAGAAAAAAAAACCCACTTCTAAAAACATGTAAAAAGTGTGTGACTAGAGAAAAAAGAAAATTGATGTCCAGTTTTTTGTTCAAATACTTAATATTTTAGGTATGAATACTTGATATATTATATATGAATACTTGCGCGCATAAGTGTTCATACATGTGCCCGCCAGTTATAATTTTTTTTCAAATTTAAGTGGTCCTCCAAGTAATTAATGTTTCTCCCAGTTAGTTAGTGGTCCCTATTGTATTTTTTTATGGATAAGTTAGTTAGGGGAACATTTAGGGGATAGAATGGAGGAGACTATTAGTCATTCTCTTAAAAATATTTCTAGCGTTTGTTGAAATTGATCTCTATGTGCTTTTGGCATTATTGGAAGGAGATTTTGTTCTGATGTCAGGTGTTAATCTGATAGCACATATATATATATATAGTTAGATATTTAAAGAAAAAGGAAGATACTCTTTAGCTTATTTAGTAATAGAAACCTCAAAATGATAGTGTGATAAGATGTACAAAGAAAAAGGTTGAGATAGTTGTTTTTTTTATGATATTTTCATTTTAAAACATTAACAACTTAAAATCTAAAGCTCAATATATTAAAGTAAAATTATAAGATATGATTTATATTATTTTTCTGCATACATTTTGGTTATTATTTTATTGGCATCAAGAGCTTACAAAATATTCACTGGTATAAATAATTTATAAATGTTTTATTTTTTAAGTTATTTATTTTCAATAAAACAAAATCAAATGTCATAATGTTTTATGTGCTCGTAGTAAATTAAGTAATTGATATCATATTTAATTTTTAATTCGGTTATCAAAATTCTTAGAATTTATGTTCTTAAAAATTTAAAAACAAAGGAACGAAGGATGCATTAAAAACTAATTTTAATCCTCTTCAATTTAATATCACATCATAAAATTTATCATAATAAATGATTAACATTGTTGAATAACTTAAATTTTGAGACTATTAATTAGCTGCAAGGTTCTAAATAGCGCGCTATAGCATTTTCGGATCATAAAAGCTACGACGCTATCGGCGCTATAGTGCACTATTTGATCATAGCATTGTTTTTTTAGCCATTCAGCTATAACGCTATAAACGCTATTTAAATATTTGATTAGCTGGTTTAAAGTCTTAAACCCAAGTATCCGAGCAAATATAAAAAAATATAAAGTTAGCAACACAATACGCCACAGAGTAGAGAAATGCAAGGGATCCAGGGAATGGAAAACCCATTGATTCCATAAAACCAGGAGCCCAATACAATGGTTAAGCTCATCTGCTCATGCATCACATTCGCACCCCATTATTTAGGCCTTTTAACAAGACACAAAAAAAATGTGTATACCCCACGCTTGAACAATGAATAAAGACGAGAATTAATTGAGTTATGGCGATTGATTTGTCTACTTCCTCTTTTCAAGCATTCGGTTTGGTACCGAATTTTTTGGTTGTCAATTTGATTTTGTTGAATTGGTGACATGGTTTTGATTTAAACTAGGTGCTATGTACGAGGGGGAGGTGTTTTATGTGGTGGTGGGGTGGTGGTGGTTGTGGTTTGAATTTTTTAAAGTAACTCAATTTTTGAGTTTTACATCGGGACCGTCTGATTCGAATAGCGCATGCTTTTGGCATCTCATTTTTTTTATTGTCAATTTAGTTTAGCTTAATTGGTGACATGGTTTTGATTTAAACTAGGTGCTATGTACGAGGGGGAGGTTTTTTGTGTGGTGGTGGGGTGGTGGTGGTTGTGGTTCGAATCTTCTAAAGTAACTCAATTTTTGAGTTTTAGATCGGGACCATCCAATTCGAATAGCGCATGCTTTTGGCACCTCGTCTTTTTATTGTCAATTTAGTTTAGTTGAATTGGTGACATGGTTTTGATTTAAACTAGGTGCTATGTATGAGGGGGAGGTTTTTTGTGTGGTGGTGGGGTGGTAGTGGTTGTGGTTTGAATCTTCTAAAGTAACTCAATTTTTGAGTTTTAGATCGGGACCATCCGATTCGAATAGCGCATGCTTTTGGTACCTCATCTTTTGATTGTCAATTTAGTTTAGCTGAATTAGTGACACGGTTTTAATTTAGTTTTTTTTTGTGTTGGGGGGTAGTGGTTAACTTAATTTTTGGGTTTTAAATTGGAACTGTCTGATTTGAATTCATTCTCAGAATGTGTGCTCTACTTCGGAATGGATTGTTGCGGATTCGAATCAGACAATCCCGATCAAAAACCCAAAAATTGAGTTATTTCACTGGATCTGAATTCGAGTTGGGGGCAGTTCAATGAATCAGATCAAATTTAATCTGATATTTAATTGGGAGTATTTGATTCGTATCAAGATTGACATGTACTTGGTTTGCACAGATTTAAATTATCTCCATAAATTTTAATTCGTATCAAGATATCCATCTAACTGCCGTGAATTTATATAAGGATTACGGACTTTTCAGTTGTATGTGCACAAATTTTAAAGTTGTTCATACAAATTTTGATGCAAATACGGTACTGATTTGACATCAAACTGAATTTATTTTGCACACCTGGGATAACTGAAGTGGAGAAATATGTCAATGTTAAAATTAGAAAGTTTGCATAATGCGAAATACTATTTTATTTTGCATACGATGTCGACGAATTTAATTATGATGTATTATGTTGAGACAAAAAAAATGTATTGTTACATCTTTAGACCTTTTAATGAGGTACAAAAAATGTATATACCCCACGCTTGAATAATGAATAAAGACAAGAATTAAATTATGGCGATTGATTTGTCTATTTCCTCCTTTCTAACATTCCGTTTGCGTCTCCTTTTGTGCTTTCATCATTTTCAATTTGGCTTCTTTGAATTAGTGACATGGTTTTGATCTAAACTAGGTGCTATATCAGAAGAAGCGAGCAATTTGTCATTTGAAATCAATCTGATATATTTAAAAATTAAATTCCGAAAAGAACTTAGTTTTGGTAACTATTTTATCCGACAAGTTGTCACGGTTATCAAATAAATTTCGTCACTATATATCTCGTCACAAAATTATATTACGCCTAAGAATACTCAAACATATAATAACTCAATTAGAATTATTTATATGGGTGAAAACAGTATGGATAATATTCGATTTGTATTTGATCCGTATTCGAAAACTTAGATGTAGATATCCGATATTCGAATATCCGTGTGGACAATAATAATATAGTATTATGTTTTAATAATCCGTATCCAAAATAGTAGATATATACCATATATTTTAATATATATTATGAAAAATTTATGTTATTTACCATTATAATTAGATAAATATTATGAACTTTAATATTTCTTAATACTTTTTATATTATTTTAGTAAATATCTTTTTTTGATCTGGATCCATATCCGTATTCATCTGATACGTTTGATATCCGCTCCGTACCCGTATTCAAAAAAAAAAAAAAAAATATATATATATATATATATATATATATATATATATGATTTTACCGCTATCCGCTCCGTTTTCACCCAAATTTACTTTCTACACTTTAAAGTTCAAAATTTTATCCTAAAAGAGCATGATTTATATAGAAACAGTCCCGGAAGCAGGTGTGCTTACAATACACAAAGCTGCAAAATCTATCATAACGGATAAGATAAAAAAAATAATAATAAAATTGTTGTCCATCTTAATTAAATGACATGTTAGTGGGTTAGGATATGATGTGACATGGTTGTCTACATAATGATTTGATTGAAAGAAAGATCCACTTGTCCAGCTAAAACTGAAACAAAATATATTGTGCTACGGGCGTGAATCAAGCCAAAAAAAATATATATATTATTTTAGTTTGGATAAAAAAAAAAACATGCCATGCCATACATTTCTTCCGAAATAAAACAAAACATTGTTCCAAAAACTCTTAATTTTTAATTGTGTTTATAACAGTATTATGAAGAAAAAATTATTATAAAATAAAACCAGAGGAAAATGAACGATATAAATAATAATTTATTAAATATTACAGGCATCATAGAGTTGGTAGAAGTGAAAAAAAAAAAAAAAATCTAGTGGAAGTTAGTAATTATAATAGTGAAAGAAGATACGAGATCTTGCTTTTCAATATTTTAAGTGATTAGAGATGTGATTAGGATCTAATATTTTATTCAATAAAGCTACTAATATTTTGGGGAACTATGCATACTAAGTGATTATCGCCAACGACTTGGAAACATATCTATCATCAAAGATAACTTTATATTATTGGGCAAGTGTGACTTTGGTATTATATTAGTATAACAGGTCAGTAGTTGTCGGAAATGGATAACGATCTGCACTTATATATTTTTATGAGAAAAAAAAATGTTTAAAGCAGTTGAAATAATCGCCTTGAGTGATATCTATAACCTATTAAATTTTTAATTTTTTAATTTTTTTACTATTTTTTAAGAAAAAAAAACTGCCTTTCGGATGATCAAAAATCTTATTGACATACAGAAAGGTGGAAGTCTAAATGGGTCTAAAATCTTTTAGATAAGGTGATTTTCTTCTACCTATTTAAAAGAACAACAAAAAATTCTAACAAAAAAAACGTAAAATATGATATCCTCGAACATTTTCATATAAATGTCATATTATACGATTCTGATCGACTGGTTGATATGAATTCATAGTACAAACCTATGTGCTTGTTGCCAATTAGCATTTTTTATCTAACAAAATATAATTCAACACGTCAGAAACAAAATTAGTAAAAAATAATGTTAGTTGTCACTGAGAGAATTAACACACAGAACTTCCAAATTCTTTCAAAAGCTATTCTTTATGAACCACACTTTTCAAGTTTGAGCATTTTTAAGTTATTACAAACAAGCCTACTACCAGCTAAGATTCTCAATAGGTTAGCTTTTGTTACAGTTTTCTTGTCAATTTCAAACAGCCAAACAGACAGACAGCATAATACAAGACTTAGAAGCAGCTTCACCACATTACATAACCACACTAAGAAGAAATATAATATGCAGATGAAAAATGATAATACAATAATACCAAAATTATAACATTTCTTCTTTCTTTCCATCTGAATTTTACTTACACAGAATCAACCACCTCAACCTGCTGCTTTGCCAGATATCTTTCCCGCCTCTCCTTCTATAATAAGAAAAAAATAATAATAATTCAAAAATGCTTTCTAAATATTGTTATTATAGTATTTAGTAGCCTAACTATATTAAACCATACAAGTATCTACAGTAGGAAATGCAAAAATGATCACATTAAATTGTCTTTTGATCAATCTGTGCAATTTAGTTTTCTCTGACAGTGCATAGTGAGGCCTGGTGGCCCACTAATGATAAACTAATAAAAGAGCTCATTACGGGTTTCATGTATATTTTCTCAAGCACCAATTCACCACACTACTTGACAAAAACCATAAGAGTTTTGGACCTGATTGAAAAACACAAGTCAAGGTGCCACATGGAACAAAAATAATTTTAAGAGCCATTTGTAGATAGCCCCTACTATGCACTACCATTAGCACCAACTTAATGATAATAAGATCAATGCATAAGCATGTAAACTATATCATATATCCCTTTCGTTTTTGAAAAGTAATAAAATTAACCCGTATTTTGAAGATACTGGTTAATTTTGCAGGGATAAAAGTGGCTTCTTAGGTTATTATAATATTTGACAATTTAGCATCTTGCAAGCATATCCATTAAATTACCCCCAAGTAAATGTGAAAAAAATAAGAACAAGGTTAGCATACCCATTCATCGATAACAAGGCCTTCCCCAACAATTTTGGGGCCATTATCTTCAGCCGGTTTCTTGCGTGCCTCAATTGCTGCATCAGCCTCTGCTAATTGAGCCTTTAACTTCTCCAATTGCTTCATAGAAGAAATATCACTAAGCTAATAACTTCATTATCAAGCAAATTAATATTCTTATGGCTTGAATGGGGTACGAGTTCATATCCTCTGAGATAACTCAATTTTTCAGTTTATCTAAAGCCGGGCCACATTTTTTCAGTGCCTGTTCGGAATGCAGGGGCCAGTATTATTGTGCTTTGAGATTAGTGCAGAAAAATTTTGAATGGTCCAGATTTTCTCCATATCAACTCAAAGTTTGAGATATCTCAGAGGATGCAAATTGGTATAAGCATGACATAGGTCCTAATGACATGAAAAAGAAAAAGAAAAATCAATGTTCAAAATGTAGCGATAAGTGGAGGAAGTTGTACAGGTTGAGATATTTTATGTATTGTGGAGCTCTCTAAACAATTGGTACTCAAGAGAGTGGGAATTAAACAAGGAGAACATTGAAATCTTTTACATTATAGGGTTCTGCAAACAAATTTCAAGGAGAACATTGAAATCTTACAGGAGAGGGATGCTCCGCATCGAGAAAAACAACCCGCAGAACCCGCTCCACCACCACCTGGTCTTTTTGCTCGTCAAACTGCAGCAAGTTGGATTGCCAAGTTAAGAAAAAAAATTGAATAACTAAAATTTAAGGAACCATTAAAAAATGGGATGTACGCTCAATCCCAATTGAAAGATGGAACACAATTATTAATGGAATTATCAATTCATTTACAGTGCCCAACCCAAAATGCTATGTTGATCCCATAGGGCCCGTTCGGCAATAGGTGAAATAGTAAAAGAAAAGAGGAAAAATGGAATTTGGAATAGGCTTCTATTTTGTACTATTCCAGTCATGTTCAATTGATGGTGGAAGAGTGGAAAAGTATCAGTAAATGAGTCCATTCAATCTCTTGGAAAAGGCCAATTCCTCTATTCCACCATCCTCAAGGAATAGAGAATTGGCTCACAGAGGCATAGAGGGACCAAATTGTAAAAGGCAGGGCTTTCACTGCAAATATTCAAACCCAAATCCACTTTTCCCATTTCCACAATTCCACTCAATTATTTCCTAGTTCTGCGGGAATAAAACTGCTATTTCACTATATTACCCTTTTCCACACTTGCCGATAGAGCTGTACCATAAATTTTGGAGAAGACTGGGAATAAATTGAAGAAGAGAAATAGTACCTGTTCAGGGGCATAGTCCATGGGGCCCTTAACCTTCAAACTCAGAATCTTGAATTTGACCTTGCATTTCTGTTGTAGCAAATTCTCATTATTCTCCGGATGCTCCACAAATTTAAACACTGCAATGTTTAAAACCAAAATATACCATCAAAGGAGAGAAATATATATATACATACAAGTCTAGCAATTATTCAGCACATGGCTTGTAAGTATGCTTTTTGTTCCAAGACCCTCCTATTCTCACAACATTTCAATAAGAAAAATAAAATAAAAAAAGGAATCAGGTGTCACTGCCTCTTCATTGTACAAGATACACTAAGAAACTGAAATATTGTATTGTGCACTTTAGATCATCTACATCAGTAAAAATTAAGAAGAAATTAAAAAGAACTGTCAAACATTAAATATAAATTAAGTTAATTTTAATTTCTAAACCAACTTTTAGTTCCTTTTAGTGGGCCACATTGGCAATTAATATTGTGGAATAGAGAACAAGAGCCAATAGAAATAGTTAGAAAGCAACTTTCTAAATTACAAATTATGTTACATCCCAAAAATTAGAATAGGAAGTGTCATGCATGCTTTTAAATCAAATAGAAATCCCAATGCAAATGCTCCTATATAGGGGGTTCCTTTTGCAAATTTCCTTATGAGATCCAAAAACAGACTAAAAATAATACAACAAGAGTGCTCTTTAGAGAGTGCAATCTGAAATCACACCCCAAAGTACCATCGAATGGCATGAAGGGAAATGCACCCTTAAAATCTGCACCACAAAATAAACATCCCAGACACCCTCCTATTTGACCAATAGTCAACAATGAGTTCTAAAAACATACAATCAACAGTTCATTTAATTGATCGAACTACCATCAACAAAACATGCAGTTCCAACAATAGGCATTGTTTTTTTCAGATATCTTGAAAACACATGGTCTACGATAATCCTTAAAGATAAAAAATGTTACCAGTAGCGATAAGACTCTCTCCAGGAGAAAGAATAGCTCCAGGCGGACGCATAAAGCAACTTTTTGGGGCTGTTGTTTGGAACTATGACAAAATAAATAAATAAATAATGTCAGGTTCAGTCAAATCAGTCTTCCATGCACATATATCATTAGATTGTAAAGCACCAGAATACTTCAAGGGCCTAAAAATATTGATGAATAAATAACTTTTTTAAGGAAAATAAAAGTATTTTCCTGCAGTGCAACTCACTAGTGCAAGCTGTGAAGTCAAATGGGTCAGATTAGCTTGTGACTTGCACCAAGTCAGATTAACTAACAAACAATGAAAAAAAAAACTATACAATCGGAGACAGACCTTGAATGCGACATGAGACTTGCTTGTGTTTTTTATCCTGATCGCACTCCTTACTTGCTTTCCTGGTTCATCTTCAGAAATTACCACAATTTAGAAGAAAGGGAATAATTTAAAAGAATCATAACAATTTGGAGAAGAGTGTAAATTAAAAAAATCCCCCTTGTTCATTCAATATTACTAGGCAG
Source organism: Carex arenaria (assembly GCA_964058825.1). Classification (NCBI taxonomy): domain Eukaryota; kingdom Viridiplantae; phylum Streptophyta; class Magnoliopsida; order Poales; family Cyperaceae; genus Carex; species Carex arenaria. Next base: position 247,796 of record CAXKVW010000795.1, read on the forward strand.
ATTGCATTTTTGTTTCACTCAATGGAAAGACAAAGCAAGGTTAATTTGACTGCCAAAGGCAAATCAGGGAAATATTTCCTTCTCAAGGAAGAGAAGCCCACGTGGCATTGGATCATGCCAGAATTAAAATTACACGTGGAAACAGTACTTCGAGAACACAAGCACATAGAAACCAGAAATGACAGAAAGAGAACTGGAAATCACAAATATTAATAAATAGAAAGTTGAACCAAAGACAAAGCCTATATAATCTTGATTCTTTGTTATCAATTTATTTGTTCATATAGGATCGCAGACATTGTCAGCGAACTGATAAGAAATTTTGCAGAAAAGCTATACAAAGTAACCAATTCCAAAATTTCATGCAACAAAGTGCGAACCCCTCATAAAGAAATTGTGCTACTGCATTAAAAAAAAAAAAAAAGAGTGACCCCACACCTAAAAGATGATCACATACATGTGCTCACACAACAAGTGCAGTAGGCTTTATTTACAAAAAAATAACTAATAAGAACAATGAAACTGGGATTGCTAAATTTTTGGGATATGAATTATTTAAATACAAGTACTAATAATTTTTTTCTTTTAAAACCGTGGCAGAACAAATTATGCAACACATTAACATATTATATTAGAGTGACAAAAACAGAAGTATTTCTAATAACAATTTTCTATTTTTTAATATAGATAGTAGGATCCGTTCCTATGATTATGTACTTCTAGAATCCTAGCCTTATAGATTAGTATGGTAAGATTTATACCTAATATAGGTTGACTTCTTACCTTATTTCACACCTACATCTTGAATTAAAACTCAAACAATTACTAATCAGTACAACAATCCGGAAGACTTGACTTGGTCCTTAATGACTGCATTAGTGAAAATAAAACAATTTCCTTTTAAAAAAAATTGCAACTATCTTACATTTAGTAAAAGCTCAAAGGTTGTGAACTTGCAATGACAATTAAAATATACCATTGAAGTACAGTAAATAGCAACTAGATTAGGACCTCATATTATTAAATTTTAGCATAAGTGCTTTACTATGATTCAGACAAAAATAGTAAGTCAAGATGCCAACTAAGCCCACTAATATAATTCAGATCAGAATAGCCTAACAAATTAGAAGGTCGTTTTATCATCAGATCAGTTAACATTAAGTTGAACTAGCATTAAATTACTCAACAGCCTAAAATTGAACACTATACGAAAGATCTGGTCCTGAACTATTAAATTTAGGAAATTAAAAAGGAAATTTTAAATCATAAAATACTTTCGGAAAATTCAGATTAACCTAAATTCCAGAAAACAAACCGAGATCCCACAACGTGATAATAACAAAAGCGAAATCAGAGTAAAGAAAACCTCGTAAAACAACTTACAGGGGAAGTACATCTTGGTTGACGGATCCAACCGAAGCTTGCGCCTAGCACTAGCGGGGAGAAGAGACCGAGCCACAGTAGTTATAGAACTACTACTGGTCACTTGGCGCTTTGTGGTGGGACCCTCCAGATTGTTGAGGTGGTTGGTGATGTGGCTGTAGTGGTGCGATCCGCCTCCCACAGGATGATGCACAAGAGAGGAAGAAGACGAAGCTCCACTTCCCGCGCCAGAGCCACCGGCGCTCGGTCCACCGGAGATAGTGCCTACGCCACCGGACGCGGCGGCGGTGGAGGTGTTATGTTGCCAGAAGGGCATCCGACAGAGGTTCCAGAGCTTTCCCTCCGACTGGTCGGACTTGTTCTCCTTTGCTATCGCCATTGAAGAAACCTTAATACAAACTGAGATGAATTAATTGAGGCTCTCGTCGGATCAAACTGAGATGGAGTGTAGATAAACAATAAATCAATGAACCAAAAAAGTCAAGAAAGAACAACAGATAGACCAGGTGCATATGAATTGTTAAGGCTCTTTTACTGATTTGTGGGTCCAACGAGTTTGAAGAGTCGCTCTATTTGGTGTCCTGCGTGTAGATAAACAATAAATTTATGAACGGAAAAATCAACAAAGACAAACAGATGGACTTGGGACATTTCAATTGCCAAGTCTGTTTTACTGATTTGTGGGCCCAACAAATTTTAAGACGTGCTCTACTGGTGTACGGGGTGTAGATGATTATTTAGTAAAGAGTCAGGAGTCTTGCTCGAGTCAATTATGTAAAGAGAGGGTTAAGAGCTCCTAATGATACCTCCAGTGAGATCTCCGTGAGCAAAATGGGGAAAATTATGATGACACTCTAGTGGTAGGCAATGATGTCATTATAGAAAGTTTTCGGTAATATTAAATAGGTTTATACAATTTCTTCATCATAATTTATTTTACTTTAATAATTTAAATGTTACAATAAAAAATTTATTAGATATGACATGTATCATTCTTTTATAAACATATAAAAGAATATAATATTTTTATTTTATTTTATTGATATAAGAGCTTGCAAAAATACAGTAATGTTAATAATTTTTGGACTGTGATTTCAACTTATTAATTCATATAAAATATATTTGAAAAAAGATAAATTTTTGTGTGTGTAAGAAGTAATATAGATTAAATCTAATAGTTTTTTTTTCTGATATATAAATTTTAGAATTTTTATTATAAAAAAAATAAAAAATAGAGACATGATGAAGACACAGCTTCACTTTGCATCTTTCGATGATACACTATGATTCTATGAAGCCATCCATTTCTTTTAAACCCTCCTCATTTTTCATTTTTTTTCTCAAAACTTCTTCAGTTTTTTATTATATTTGTACTCTTTGTTATATCTAATTTATCTCTATAAAAGTAAGGAGGATTGTGACAAATCAAATTCCATATATGAAAATAAAAAAATAAAAATATATAGAAAATGTTTTTTTTTTTAATTTATCTTTTTACTCATAGACAAACCAACAATCTCATATAATTTAACTACAACTAATTTCAGAGTTACCATTCATTTATGGGTAAAAATGAAAGAGTTTTATTCTAAAACATCTTTGACATGCTTGAAAATGATATGAAGTAAATAAGAAGATAAGATACATTTTATGTGAAAATAGCCACACACCTTATCTCTCAACTATGAGTTATTCCAAAATTTTCCAATGAATAAAATAAAAGGAAATAAGAAGATAACTCTTGACCCTTGTATGCTTTATCACGAGATAATGCTGAGGAATTAATTATACTTCACAGTTCACACTCAACTGATCCTCGAAATCTTCTAATGCTTTATTAAACAAAAAGAGAGACGTTTTTTCTCTCTCTCAATGGATGATCAATTTTTTTTTTTTCAGATTTTTCAAATTTGATACACAAACTATATATATACTAGGACGAACAAATCCTTAAAAATATTTTTTGTATTTTGATAAATATTGAGTTGACTGTCATCGTCTGTAACAATTTGTCTGTCATATGATAATTACTCATCTTTTATATTTTTTATTATTTTGATGAATATTCGAACTTTTTTTTTACAAAATTAGTAGTTAAATGATCATATGAACAACGAACTGAGAACATAAGCAATAGGCTGCTATCTACTAATTGTTATAAAATATTTTTACTATTCTTTGGACTTCAGAAGAAATTAAAAATTATAAGAATTTTGATAAATAACATAAATTTTCTTTCTGTGATAGCTCTTAAAATGAATAACATAAATCTTCCTTTGGTGCTAACTTAACTCTGAATTTGTAGTTCCAATTCAATTATTTTCTTCGTTAAAAATATCAGGACAATTTATTCTTTGATCCGATCAGTGTTGTAAATAACGGTATGCGGTCGTCGGACGGACGGGGTGCCGCCAAGTGATTAATCGGTAAGCGGCCGATTAATCGGAATTATGCAGACAATTTAACGTTTTTATTAAATTTATGTATATATATCATAATTTATTAAAAATAATTTATTTAACTCATTAAACTTATCAAATAAATTTAATTTAAGTTAGTTTTATTATTATAACATGATACTACGCTTATTTCTTCTTAACATTTAAGCATTTTGCATGTGTAAGTAACACATTTATTTAATGAAAACTAAATTTGAGAATTAAGCCTTTTCAAATACTAATAACATATTATTTGAAAGAAATGAAACATTCCAACATAAAATCACTAAATTTAATTTATGATAATAACTTAATTTCATAAATAAACATGTCGTACTAATTGAAAAAATTACATCAGTAAGTAAGAAAAATATATGGTATATAAATAATAGAAGAATTAATCAATTTCAAAGTAAGTAAGAAGAAAAAAAAACATATATAAAAAATATTGGATGTATATTCAAGCACAAATAAAACTACAATACATGATTTCATTATAAACCTTATTATCACACACTAGTATAAAAAAAAAACAATGTGAAAAATAAATGTTCACAGGAATAAACGGAAAAAAATGGAAATAAACGGGAGTAAACAGACGATTAAACAGTAAAACGGTTGATTAATCGTTTTTATCCTCTAACAGGCATCCATTAAGCATATTTGTAACGGTTTGGCTGCCGTTTCTGATTAAACGGCCGTTTAATCGGCCGTTAACGCCGTTTTTTACAACACTGGATCCGATTAAAAAGTAGATAGAAATTTAATTCAATGGACTAGAATAGGATATTTGATTTTTTAATTTTAATTTATTAATGAGAAAAATATTAGTAACTAGCTAACAATAATTTATTCAATGCGTATTGCTATATTTTCAAACTATAATCCTAATTGAGAGTACTTTCTACTAAAATCTTATTGAGGGTTTTAGAAGGTATAGAGAAGCAAGAATAATTTCCCCAAAAGACACGACTTCGCAGCTTCTGCGAAGATTTAAAAAAAAAAAAAAAATTCCCAAAAGAATACAACATGAGAAATAAATTACTACTTTTTAAATTGATTCAATTTTATTAGAGCATTGCACAAGCTATTTTCTCGATAACAATGGAAAAGATCAATGAAAATCGGTGAAAATTTCCACTTCTTTGAAAAAAAAGAATAATACCTTATTTTTTTCTGGTCGAAATCGATCCTCGCTAAATCTCTATTTTTTCTCGTGATTAGTCGACGTCTCTTTTCGTTCTAGTCAAATCGCATCGGCTTTTTTCTTCCCTTTTCGTCGTTCGCCTCCGATAAAAAAAAATGACAAATAATGAATTATAGTCGGAAATTAATTTAGAAACTCATAAATTATTTTCTTATTCTATCATTGGCAATTATTGTCTTGCACAAGTAGACTTCAAATAATTAATTTCCAGGCAAGAAATACAAATGAGTTGAGCTCGAGATTTAGAGCTATACAACTCGAGCTTAACGCGAGCTCAATTATTAAGATTTTTTATTTATTTATTCTCATATTATTATTACTATCTAATAATTAGTATTCATTCCTTTCTAAATTATATTATTTATTTTTTTGAATATTATAATACTTGAAAATAAATTACAACTATACTTTAAAAATGAACATATCATTGACCGAAATTTTTATTAATACCATTCCAAATAAATAAATAAATAAATAAACCACTAAATTTGGGAAATTTGAAAAATACTAGGGCCGCAATGACAAATGGTGGCCCCACAAAAACTAAAAATACAAATTGAATTCATCTGATTTCATAGTATTTGTTTAATAATTTTTAAAAATAGAAAGAACAACTAGTAATTTAAATATGCCAGAAAGAACATTAAATAAAATAGATAAAATATCTTAAAATTTAGATATACTAGGACTTCGAAAAAAATTTCAGGCAGAATTATTTCTGGCTGTAAAAAAAAATTAAACTATTTCTTAGTGTGTTACTGGGAAAAACTAAAAATATTTTGAATCTGAATTATTGATCATTATTCAAAGTCAATTCTAGTAAATAAATAAATTACCGTGGTCCTTCTAGTACATACAAATTGTACGATACTCCTGTTTTTGAAAAAAGTTTGATTTGACTTTTGTAAGGATGGTAAGAATTTTTTTTTCAAAATAGATGGAGTACCTTAAAATTTCAATATACTAGAATGACTACAATAATTTATTTATTTACTAGAAACAACTTTTGAGCCGGAATCAATAATTCAGATACAAAATATTTTTATTTTTTTTCAGTAACACACTAAGAAATAGTTTAATTTTACTTCCAACTGGAAAAAAATCCTGCCTAAAAAATATTTTGGAGTCTTTATAGTACATCTAAATTATAAGATATTTTATCTATTTTATTTAATGTTCTTTCTAACATATTTAAATTATTAATTATTCTTTCTATTTGTGAAAATTATTAACCAAATATTATAAAATCTGATGAATTTGGTGGATTTTTTTAGTTTTTCTGGGGCCGCAACGACAAATGGCGCCCACCATTGAGGCTCTAGTATTTTTCGAATTCGGTGGTTTTTTTAGTTTTTGGGAGGTGCTATTTGTCGTTGCGGTCCTAGTATTTTTTGAATTCTATGAAATTAGTGGTTTTTTTTTTGGAAATGGTATTAACAAAAATTTCCGTACCATTGAGGACCAAATTCTCCAAATTGAATAATATAATTTAAAGTATCCTGTTATTTCGAGTCGAGCTCGAGCTGACAAAATTATTATTTTTTTTGGTTGAGCTAACAATATTTTTCTTAGTCGAGTTCGAGGTAGATTCGTTGTTTTTTCTCATAGTTTTATCGTACGCACTTATTTATTTGTTAAGACACTTGAAACCTAATTATAATGTGAAAATGGCATTCACGAACTTGTAAAAGTAATAAAAGAGACTATTTTGGTGTGAAAAGAAGATTTCTTATAAGAATTATTCAGTTTTATGCTATGCCGGTATGCCCTGTGTCGGAAACTCAGACGTATGTCATATTGTTTTGGAAGTATCAAATTGAATATTTCTAAATAATTATAAAAGAGGAGGGATACGTTTATAATATTTGAAAGTTATAACATGTTACAATATTCAGTTTTGCTATTTTTAAAGTTTAAACAGTTAATTCAAATCATTCAACATGATCTATTTATTAAAATATATTTTGAGATCAAATTTTATATTTTTTTGAATATTTAATTATTTATTGAGTATTTTATAAAACTGTTATTTTTAGACAATATTTGGAACACTGAAAAACAATAATTTTATAAAATACTTAATAAATATTAAAAAAAATTCAAAAAATATAAAATTTAATCTCAAAACACATTTTAATATAGAAATCATATTAAACGATTTGAAGATTATTTAGACTTTAAAAATTGCAAAATCAAATATTATAACATGTTATAACTCTTAAAAACATATATTTGTAAGGCCCCGATTCATTCGTTAACAATCCCGGTGATAAAACAAATCAACTGTCAAATTAAATAAGGCCAGATTATGCTCTATAAACAATAATATATGAAGCCTGATCAAAATTTCAAAGCGATAAAAACTGAAATTTCTAGACATTGTAAACAAAATATTTCTCTGCCAATTTGGTAAATTTTTGTCAATATGTGCACTGCTCCTAGTCTAACGGAATTTAAATCTGCTGAAATCTGAGATTTCTGAAATTTGAGCCGTTCAACTTTTTTCGTGCACGCATCTAGAAGCAGCTGATTTTTCTGCGCGCACATTTCAGAACAGTTTTACGGTTGGATCGAGGGATTTCAGCAGATTCGGATTTAGTTTACGTCGCAAAAAATCATAAAGTTTGAGAAAAATCAAAAGACCTGTTTAAGTCTTTAAGACTGAATACATACTGAATTGATGTAGATCCACTAATTAAGAAAATATTTTGCATAAACTTTCAAGTAAACGATCCTCAATTATCAAACTAGCTAGGAGATGATTCAGGAAGTGCTACTATCTTACAGATCCATCCAACCATGCTACATAAAAGTGATAAAACGAACAATGAAAAGAACACACACACACACACACACACTTGCGCACTCACTAACTCACACACTTAAAGCACTAAAACTGAAACAGAACCTAGTTAAAACATTTTTAAGTAGGAAAATTCACAGTATATATGTTTAATTAGTTTATCAGGTTCCTACTCCCCACAGGCTGAGATACATGACAGTACGGAGCGCCTCCTCCTCAGATTTGAGCTGTTTATTCTCAATCTCACCTCGCGGATTCGCTCTCTCACCGGAGAGATTTCTGATTCTCTTCGTACCAGATCCGCCTGGTACGGCGTCTTTTATGGTCTTCAGCACCTGATCCTTGAACTGTACCACAAATCGCATGGTATATAAGGTACCTAGTTTGTCAGCAACACTATGGAAGAAACCTAACGCATTGGAGAAGAAAGAGACTTATAGGCGGAAAGATTGGAAGAGTCTAGAAACATATTCTTGTAACCTACAGTAACTCAAAATTTGAATTTAGATCTGGACCGTCAGATTTATTTCAACACGAATATTTAAGGTACAATGTGCATTCCAACTCGTTCGGATTGGCCCAGATTCTGATCGGACAGTCAGATTCAAAACACAAAATTTGAGTTACTTCAGAGGTTCTGGACTCATAGTACCGGATATGGAATCCACGTATGAGGTTCGGAAAATATCTTGATCACAGATCAGCTGTATGGGGTCGAAGAGAATGGTGCAACATTTACCCATAAGATGGTGCCACGTGTAATATCACCTTTGGCGTTTTTTGTTGTTCTGTTGGTTTTGGCAGTTGGAACTTCGAACAGCCCAATACTGGATAACCAGATTTTGTTCTGGCCTGATCAATGTTCAACCCAAACACGGCACTTAAAAATAAGAAAATTTTAGTATTGGGCATTTTTGAATTATGGGCTTTAATACGGCCCAATACTATTAAGATGAGCGGTACTCTGTAAGCGAAGGGCAGTCCGATGAGCTTCGGACCAAATTCGGTCCGATGCGTTCGATCTAAATTGCTATTCATGTGGACAGCTTATAGATTCGTTCGGATTAACGGATCTTCATTAAGATTCGTGCGTAATCCATCAGAACCAAACTCTGAGCTGTCGCCTGTCGGTACAGTTGCTGTCACGCCGTGAGAAGACGCAACTCAAATCGCCACAGCCCACAGGTAGTGATCTCGAGTTCTTTCTCTGAGGTAACACAATATTTATTTTTTAATTCAAACCGTCCGATTAGAATCTGGGCCAATCCGTCCCGAGGTGGATCTGATTAGACGGTTTGGATCTATATATAAATATTGTATTACCTTAGGTTATATATATTCAAAGATATCAGTGGCCACTATCTTAAACCCAGGAAGTACTGGATAAGGCCCCGATCTCCTCCCGACCTCTCTCTCTCTCTCTCTTTCCTTGTTCTCTTCGGAATCTCGTAGCTATTGCCACGTGTCGAGATCCTTGTGGATATAGTTTTCCCGGTGCCGACGAAGCAACGCAACTTAAAAAAACAAATTTGTTGTGACTTGTGACTCAACCTCACTCACAATCTAACAAGTAATGGCGGCCATTGCATCTCTGCCGTTCGCCGCGGTGGTACGACACGTGTCATCAGAGCGGCGATCGGGGATGTCTCTTTCAAGCTCAGTCGGGAGTTCTAACAGTGTGAAGCTTGTATTGGGTGTCAGATGTAACAAAATTAGCTCGAGATTGGTGGTGCGTTGTGTGGCTGCGCAAAGTGGTGAGCTTTGTTGGTAATTAGACTACTTTTGTTGGTACTTGGTGGTTTATTCTTAACTAAATTAAAGTTATTTTTCTGCGAATTTTTAGTCTCTGGTGACTAAATTATGCTTTAGATTTCTTTGGAGAGTGGCTACGTCAAGTACTGAAATTCATCACCTTGTGTCTTTTTGGATACTTAGATCATATTTATAAAATTGTTCAATTTTTGTGGTTAAAGAGTTCAATTATTTCGTTCTAGTTTGTATATTTTTTGGGGCTCTGGAGGCAATGATCACTACTTTATTGGTTATTTATTGACAGTATAATGAAAATTCTTCAATTTAAGCATAGATATTGCTTACAATAAATAGCATTAAGACATATATAATTATTTCATTTATAAAGTAAGTATTTTCTTTCATTTGATTCATAAATGTAGATATCCCGCCCACTGTGGCAGACACAAAGATGAACTTTCTCAAATCATACAAAAAGCCGATACCGAGCATATACAACACTTTATTACAGGAACTACTTGTGCAACAGCATTTGATGCGGTACAAGAAAACGTACCAGTATGACCCAGTATTTGCACTAGGGTTTGTCACGGTCTACGAACAACTGATGGAGGGGTACCCCAGTAATGAAGACAAAGAGCAAATATTTAGGTCTTATATTAATGCCTTGAACGAAGATCCTGAACAATACAGGTAAGCAACTTGTAGTACTTCGGTTTTTCTTATCCAGGTTTCAATTTAATTCCAGTATATCTTGTTTACTTTGCTGATAGCACTCAAATATGAGTGAGGCTATGGTACCATGCATACCACTGATTGTTCAACATTTTCATATGAGTGAGGCTATGGTACTATGGATCAATATTTTTGTTTTCAAAGTCCAAATAGTCGATCTAAACCGTTCAACATGATTTACATATGAAAATGTACTTGCAGACTAAATTTTACATTTTTTAGAATTGTTTTGCTATAATTTTATATAGGTAGAAAATCACTACTTTTGAATGGTCTAGAAACTTTACATCGAGTGATTTTCTTCCGTTCTAAAAAATATAAAATTTGATCTACAAGTACATTTCCATACGGAGATCATGTTGAATGGTTTAGATTGATTGTTTGGACTTGAAAAATGACATATTGATAGCTTATCTTTCTGTATTAATTCAACTGATTGTATGTATTACTGGCTCATACTAATCAGATGTCTGGGACCGGTATCTAAATCGGCCTGATTTTAGTTGCAAATATGCATTGAAATAGGAAACTCACTGGATGCAGGGGCAGAGTTGTATGCTGGTTTCCTTGGTTTATTACCCTTCACAACCGAATTTTTGTTGTTGTTTGCAACTGATTCACAGTTTCCTTTCAAACTGACAAAGGAAGAGAAAAACTTAAAAATGAGTCAATTTGCAAATAGCGCTCAGTGCTTACAACTCTTTAAGTTATACGAATAATAGAATGGTTGAATTACTTGTCACATATTCTGATATTAATTAAACCAATTATTTATTTACTATTATGCTTGGCTGGAACTCAATATCTGATTTCTGGGGTTACTTGAGCTTAGAAAAGCTTGCTCGTTTGGAGTTATGGCAAGTTTATTAACAATTTTTACAGAGTAAATTTTTTCCATTAAATTGATTTAATGGGTAGCTTTTTCTTTAATAGATAAGTTAAGTGTTGTATATCCTTTCGCAAATGCAATAAAACTCTGGGGTAACTTGCAAAAAAACCAATCTCTTCACAAAAACAAATGAATAATCGTGAAGATTCTCCTTCTCAAAGAACATTTAAGCTTTAAAAGCTTCTGGTTAGAAAATAAAGATAAATTGAGTTCTCAGATTGTTCTGATAAAAGTCTTGGCTATTTATTAAATCTTTTCTAACAGGACTGATGCAAAAAAACTGGAGGAGTGGGCCCGATCTCAGAATGCGAGTTCATTGGTGGAGTTCTCGACAAAAGAGGGAGAGGTAGAGGCAGTGTTCAAAGATATATCTGAAAGGGCAGGGGGTAAGGGTAATTTTAACTACAGCCGTTTTTTTGCTGTTGGTTTGTTTCGGCTTCTTGAACTTGCAAATGCACCTGAACCATCTGTTCTAGAAAAGGTACTATTCCTTTTCATTTTTATATAATTTCATGCGTATACCTCAAAAAATTGGAATATCATGTGTGTGTACTCTTGTATAATGTGACATCTCTCAAATATCCTTGCAATGCATTAAAATATGCATACTACACCCCACACCCGCTTTTGATATAAATTTTTTGTATATGCAACATTTACTCTCAAATATCGAATTGGCTTCAAACAATGAATCCAAACCATTGAAACCAATCCACTTTACGAGTGATGCGTGTACATGCAAAATTTTTAAATTCATTTAGTACAAAGTCAAGCGGTCAAAACATGATGAAAAATGAACGCATTAAAATAACTTATAAAGCTTCATTTTTTTATCGCCTAACTTTATTCTAAATAAATTAAAAAAAATCAAAATTTTGCATTTACACGCATCACTCGTAAAGTAGATCGGTTTCATCGTTTGAAGCCAATCTGATATATTTCACGCTAGCTTGACTCATAATTAAGCACCCTCACCTAACATCCGGATTTAGTGCGTTTTAGTGTAACTTTTGTTTTTTACACAACAACAACAACAAAAACAACCAAGTCTTTAGTCCCAAACAAGTTGGGGAAATTGTTTTCATAACCTATTATCTTTTAAGTAATCTAGACCACATATTAAGACCAACAATGAGATTTCCTCATTAACCAAAATTCCTTCTCTGTACTTTTGTCACATTTCACTAACACCTAATTACCGTGGCTTGATGAGAAATTTTTTTAATTCTGCAATGGTATGTGCAAAAATAATTGAATTGCGCAAATAAGTGAATATAAATGTTAAAATTATGGTCACTTTATACAAATGAGGTCATGTGGTTTTTTCTTTCCCATAAAAAGCTAACACTTGTACAAGGCAATTTTATTGCATTATATCCTTGTGTTATACTTGTTTTCTATTTTGGTGCAGCTTTGCACTGCATTGAATATAAACAAGAGAAGTGTGGATAGAGATCTGGATGTGTACCGCAATCTCCTTACCAAGCTGGTACAAGCCAAGGAGCTTCTCAAGGAATATGTTGAACGGTACTTTTCTTTTCTATAATTTGTTATTTTGTTAATATTTTTTAGTAGGGGTTGTCAAATAAACTCAATGTTTAAATATTTGCATACTTGTTTACACTTAATTATTTATTGATTGTTTATTATTTTTATTTATGGTGATAGTGAGAAGAAAAAGAGGGAAGAAAGGTTGACAGAATCTCAGTCTCCGAAGGCGAATGAAGCTATAACTAAATGCACTGGAGATGCTTATTTGACTATGCTGTAGAAATTATTCGGTTCTTTTGTTTTATTTTCTTTTTTACTGAAAAACAGTACTACCAGTTCATAATAGAGAGCGATGTTTTCTGTCAATTTGTATTTACTAATTTGAAGCATAACAGAGCCAAAATTTTCTCATATGTTGTTCTCAACTTATTGCAACAATGTTTTCACTTGACGAGTTAAATATTTGTATAATTGTATATTATTTATTCCCCATATTTACTCTCAAATTTAGTCGTGCACATATATTTCTATTTCCCAGTTTAGACTTACAAATTGATATTAGAGCCTGTACCAGTCTGGTACCAGACAATACGAGTAGTAGCTGCAGATCAACAATCTGTGCTCAATCTAAAAAAAAAAAAGCAAAACTTCACTCGTTTTTAAAAAAAAAATCTACAGCAGGTTTCGTGAGAAAAAAAAATTGGGACTGGCAAGTGGCTACTCTTTCTGATAATAATTTGCACAGAGAACAGGGGTGAATCCATAAATGTTCCAGATCATTTACACACCCCACCACCCAGAGAAACAACATAGTACCACAACAAACGATGGCCACAACCCACAAACGGATTTTATGCTCATTGACCAGTGCAAACCCACCACGTGGCACCAATAGAAATCTCTATCCAAGCTTCTCTAGATAAGGCAGGATAAGGCCTTCATAATCATAACCGTCAAATAGATATCAAATCCATATCCATCGTCCGATGCCCCACCTCATAGATAAAACGCCCGACCAAACTAATTCTATAAGTTATAACCCTCTGTTTTATCTCTGAAAGACGCTAATTTTCACACCAGTATCGAAATTAAAATAAATTTTTAAAATCATGGCGTCTACACTTGCTGCTGGAGCTAGTACATTTATTGCCACCCGTTCCGGCCGGGTTGGCAGGGTTGGTCGGGTTCAGGCTCGGTTCGGTTTTGGTAAGAAAAAGGCTGCTCCAAAGAAAACTAAAGCACCCTCCACAGACAGGCCATTGTGGTATCCCGGTGCACAGGCACCTGACTGGCTAGACGGGTCTTTGGTCGGCGATTACGGGTTCGACCCGTTTGGTCTCGGCAAACCCGCTGAGTACTTGCAGTATGACATCGACTCGTTGGATCAGAATCTGGCAAAGAATGAAGTGGGAGGGCTTGTTGGCACCCGGTTTGAAACCGGTGAGGTGAAGTCCACTCCATTCCAGCCTTACACTGAGGTGTTTGGTCTTCAGAGGTTCAGAGAGTGTGAACTGATTCACGGCAGGTGGGCCATGTTGGCGACACTTGGTGCTCTAACAGTCGAGTGGCTTACCGGTGTCACATGGCAAGACGCCGGCAAGGTATATACTTGTTTTCTTCATTTATAATATAAGTCTATGTTACTTAAGTGTATATATATTGAAGTTAGAATTAATTTTTCGTTACCAGGTCGAGTTGATCGACGGCTCCTCGTACCTCGGCCAACCGTTGCCTTTCTCAATTTCCACACTGATCTTGATCGAGGTGTTGGTCATCGGCTACATTGAATTCCAGCGCAATGCTGAGCTAGACTCAGAAAAGAGGCTCTACCCGGGTGGGCCCTTCGACCCGTTGGGTCTTGCAGCGGACCCAGAGAAGTTTGCCACACTTCAACTGGCCGAGATAAAACACGCACGTCTCGCCATGATTGGTTTTCTAGGGTTCGCTGTTCAGGCCGCCGCGACCGGCAAGGGCCCACTGAACAACTGGGCGACCCACCTAAGCGACCCGCTCCACACCACCATCATTGACACATTCTCCTCTTAAGCTTGTTGTTGTAACAAAGGAAAGCCATGATGTGTTCTTTGGTTGAATTGCTCCTCCCTTGTGTAATTTGATCAGCTATCCTTTGATGTAATTTTGTGAGGGTATGAGGTTGATTTAGTAACTTTGTTGATCACACCATCTTGTAATTATTAAATTAAATTTAGTCGCCAAGATACTGCAACCTTGGATGCATTTTAGGTATCTTTTTGCAATTTGTTTTGCTTAAATGTACTTAATCCAAGCATCTGCTGCTTAAAAAAAATAATGTTTAAGGATCACATTTATATTAGCCCTTGGTGGAATTTCAAGTTTAATACTAATTAAAAAAAATTGACTATGGTCCAAATTAAGAATAAACACAAAATGGTGAAAAAGAAAAGAAGAAAGCAATCAGCAAAGCAGGTGCTGGGAACATTTATTATTTTAAGATATCAGTAAATGTATATTTCTTTTTTATCTCCATGAGCTTGGCACCTTAATTGAAATTTGAGGCATAATATTGTTTTAAGCAAAGGATTAATCTGCAAGATCATAATCTTTTCTTTTATTCAAGTTATTTCCAATAAAATTATAGTTCCTCTATTTTTTTTTCCACTGTGCTGATGAACATTTTTTTTAAACATGCAACATATAATTTTTTTTATCTTTAATAAAGATTAAAATCGGTACTTTAATTTAAAAATAAGTCATAATAGAAAAGACAATAAATTAGATAAATTTGTGAGTTTTTCAATTTAGAAGAATAAATATAATATTATAAATTTTAGAAAAAAATGCCCAATTTCCATTTTTTTTTAAAATATATACATAAAATCCCTAGTTTTTTTCGGCCCGTAGGCAAATTCCCCATTCAACACTTTATAGAACTTCACGCCTGAGCCTTCTAAAAGGGATTTAAATGTGCTGAAATTCGAGATCCTATGGAGTTCGAGAACCAGCCATCAAACTGTTTTGAGATGTGTGTTCAGAAAATCATCTGTTTTGAGATACGTGCATAGAAAAAGTTGAACAAGTGAGATCTCGGATTTCAGAGATTTTAGAGGATCTCGAATTTCAGCAGATTTAAATCCTTCTAAAAGGCTCATTTGTGAACAAATTGACTTGCGGTGAATATTTTATAATTTTTTTAAATAACATCATTAAACAAATAAAAAATCGGAAACTAACATGATTATCATTTTAAAAAAAAAAAACTATCACCACCGAATTAGATGAAGTTTTGTGTGAAATTTTGAAAGCCAAAATTGAAGTTTGATCTAAGAGTTTGAACCTGTTTAAGCTATTATTCTCACACGATGTCACAGAAAATTCAGAGCATAAAACCGAGCTTGGACTTCGGTTTGGAGAAAATGAAACTGAATTTGATCTTCTTCGGTTTGGAGAATCAAAAATTAAAGTCTCTCTATATTATGCGAGAGCAGTTTGATGGGCTCTATAACCGTCCGATCTGCTTTAAGATCCGTGCGTATCATTTAATATAGGTGCGTGTTTGCTTTAATATCCGTGTGCACGGATTTTAAAGCAGATCGGACGATCGGACCCGAACTGCTCTCAATGCGTTAGTAGTAATGGTTCTACTGCATGTACATTCTAATATAGCAGCTTATATGGGCTTCAATTGAAATATATTTCAGGCCCAAACCCGTCTCAATTTTGACCCACATTGTTAATTCTGGTGGAGAGAATAAGAGAGAGTTCACCTTACTCTCCTTCACAAATAAAACAAGAGAAATAATACTGAGAGAAGGTCAAGCGCTTCCCTTCCCGCCATGGCTGTGCTCAACTGTTGGTGCTCTTACCTCCCTCGATCCAACGGCTCTCGTCAACGCTACTACTCCATCAGGTGCCTCTCACCACTTATCAGATCTCTGTTTGCTCCATTTAACTATTGCCATGCTTGTTTAATTAGAGGTATCTGACTGACAGGTACAAATCTAATTGATCGTAAATGTTGAGTCAAGTTGTGTAGGAGCTGGTTAACTTGAGTACTTAAGGTGAAGCCAAAATGCGGTTTTAGATTTTTTGATTGTTAGGTCGGGGTATTGGGTTTCGGGTCAGTTCATGTGTTGTACAAGAATAAATTAATTTATAGTTTCTGTTAATTTTTTGATAGATACGGTAATCTTGAGATATCATGTATTCTGGTTTTTAATCAGTTATGTTTGCATTCAGTCCTGATTTTATTCTCTTATTTAGCTGTTAACTCAATTTTCCAGCTTTAATTCTGATCACAGCTTTAGTCTTTTTGTTGCTTAGGTCATGTTTACTTCCTTTCCCAGTGGAGAAAGCAAAGTATCACCACCAGCTGTCAGTCGCCATTGAAGCGGTTCAGCGTGCCTGTTGCCTATGTGTAGATGTAATTTTTTTCGTTCTTGTCCCTTTAGTTTTTCCGAATTTGCACATATGCACTTCCTATTAATGTCTGTATTTTCTTAGAGTTTAGATTAATGCTACAAACATACTATGTACATATGTGTAATTTCCTGGAATGTACATATACATTGATTTTTATTGATAAATTCATTTAAGTACTTTTTAAACAGTCTTTCATTTTAATGTTTATTTTTTTTTCCTTCTTTCATTTTCTTTTGTGGGGAGGGACCTATATCAGGTAAAGAAATCATTGCTCTCTAATGACCATCGGATGCTGGAAAAGACTGATCAAACGCCTGTAACAGTCGCAGATTTTGGTGTTCAGGCCCTTATTAGTTTGGGTAAGTTCTTTATTTTACCAATTAGTCCTTACATAATTAGTTTATATGCAATTTAGCAATTATAAATGTAAAGCATTAATGGTTGGCATTAGATGATGTTTTATTTTTTTCTTAAATGTTATGGTTATTTAGCTTATTTTGTGCTACACAATTGCAAATGACAGATATTTTAGGGATCAAAATATAAAAAGGGCAATTGTTTTGCAGTATAGTTTAGTTTCACCTCAATATATATGCAAATAACTTTTTCATTTTGCATTTTCATAGAATTGGAGAGGGAATTTCCTACTATACCCCTGGTAGCCGAAGAAGACTCAGCATTTCTAAGGTCCAAATCCGGTAATAAAAGGGGTTATGACGGTAACAATGTTGTTGTAAATGCAATATTTGATGCTGTTTCTGATAAGATCGACGGTCAAGATGAGAATTTCAACACTGATGATGTGCTAAGAGCCATTGATAGAGGAGGCAAGGATGCCAACTCATTTAACGAACAGCCAGCAACATATTGGGTATTTTAGTAATTTATTAAGCTCGTCATGCTTTATCAGTACTTTATAGTTTATACTCTTTAGTAATTTCTTAAACTCGTCATGCTTGATCAGTACTTTATACCAGCACTATATGTTATTAAACACAAAATCTGAATAATTAAATAGAATATCACCCGGTTAGGAGGAGAGAAAACAAAAAAGCATTGTACTGGTATATTTTTAAATCTGCTTCACAATAGAAAAGAACTTTAATCTATTTCTATTTAAAAATTTTAGGTCCTTGATCCGATTGATGGAACAAAAGGCTTCTTGAAAGGAAGTGATGCCCTCTATGTGGTATGTATTTTTTTTATTGTTATATTAGTACAACTGTTTAAATTCAGGGACCATATTGGGCCTGTTTAATATGTGAGAAAATAAGGGATTCTTGAAAAATCCAAGAAAAGTCTTTGTAGGATCAATATTTCTTGTCACTTTACTTTCTAGATGACATGCTTGATCTGCGAGATTTTAGAATCCAGGAACTTTTTTCATTGTTTTAATAATAAGAATAATGGTAATAAGAAGGCACTAATAACATAGTACTAATGTTCGTAATAATATTATTATTGATAACTATAATAATAATGATCATAATGGAGGATGAAATAAATAGACAAATTACAATGATATAGAATTGAAAACAATATGATGATAATATCAATATGTAGTAGCAACGATAATAATTATTATTACTGTTATAATTGTTTTTATCATAGTTTAATGATGTGGAATATTGTTTTCTTCGCAAAAAAGTTGGAAAAACACGGTGAAGGAAAGTTAAGAGGACAAGGGAGACAAGATTTGTGTTTCATGCTTTCCTTCAATTCCAACATATTAAATGGTACGATCCCAAATTGGATCTAAGAATGGACAGTTTGATTTTGACTCGGTCAAATATTGCGAAGAAAAAGAAGAAGCTGGGGTAGTCCGGTCAGGAGGGATTTAAAAATAGAAGTGTTGCAGGCAGGACCTTTATTTAATTCCCTGCCTGAGTCAGTTGAAGAGTTCAACCGCCGCGATGTAGGGCCTGCATCGTCAGGCCAGAGGAGACCCAGACTGGAGAGCATGGAGGGCGTTCCGTTGAAGATTGTTAAGACAGATCAACTATTTCAGCTGATCTGTCAACTGAGGTGTCACTTTGCCATTGATTTGCAAAAATTACTGAACTGGTGTTTTGCTTGTTGCTTGTTGCATTAGTTTCGTTTCGTATATGAACAAGGAATGTATTGTGGATGCAATTTAGCGAATTATCATGGAATGAGTTCCACCGAAGACTTGGCTGTTTCGTCATCGTATTGAATTTGCTGAAATTTAATCAAATTATGTTTGATTCTTGTGTTCTTGTTTGATTTCTTACACTCTGTGATTGATTGCAATCAAGGGTGTTACATCAAACAAGTCCATAATTCAATCTGGAAGGGACCACATTGTAAAATATAGGTATTTCTGGAACCCAAATGCAAAGTTCTGGAAACATATTGAAATTCATTAATATTTAATTTTGTTCCTTCTAGGTCGGCTTGGCACTTGTAGTTGAAGGAGAGATAGTATTAGGCGTGATGGGGTGTCCAAATTGGCAAAACAACCCCCTAAATATAAATTACAACAATGCCCAAACTGGAGTCATAATGGTAGCCCACCTAGGCTGTGGCACATGGACAAAGTCGATATCCTTTGACGGGGGCAATTCAGTCAATTCTTTTGACAACATTTGGAAAAGGTGTTTTGTGGATAGCTGCACAGCTTTGCAAAAAGCAAGATTTTGTACTCCTGAGAGCCAAACTTGGGATTTGATCCCTTTGTCTAATGAATTCGGATACACTACCGATAACCTTGATCCAACTAATGATGGAAAAAGTATACTTCTCTTACGAGCATGTTGTGGCAGGTGCGGTATCATTTTGGCATTTACTACTAATAATAAGGGTCTCAAATACAAAGAAACTGTACCAGTCATGACCAATATTTATTCAATTTTTGTTTTTGTTCCATTTTAGGCAGCAGAACTGTAATTCTGCAATGCTTTTGTTAATCAATATGGGTTTCTTTTTTCATTTTGGGAGATTTACATTAATAACTTGTCTGAATATTACTTTTGTTAATCAATATATTTGTTAGCGGCAGCCTTTGCCGCTAACCATCAAAAAAATTCTGCAATGCTATTTTGTCAAAAGTTGTGTTATAAGACTGTATTAGTCATGACCAAATTTTTTTTAATTATAAGGGTCTCAAGTACATAGGAACTGTACCATTCATGACCAAAATTTACTCAATGTTTGTTTTTATTCCTTTTTCCAGCAGCAAACCGTAATTCTGCTGTGTTCAAAAGTTGTGTTATAAGACTGTACTGTTACATACCGATTGTACCTTGAGAGAAGTATATATATATATTTAATTATTCAATGAATCATTGGTTGTTTTTGGTAGCCTGTGCAAATATCTGATGGTAGCATCTGGTAGAGCTTCGGTGTTCATTCTTCGAGCAAGAAGGAAGACTATAATCAAAGTAATATTTCAGATTTATTTCTTCCTTTTCAAATGGTAGAAAATTTTAATTATAATGAGGCTATGGTGCTATGCATAGCGCACATTGGTCCATAATATCAATGCATATCTCTATTATTAAAGTCCAAACAGTCGATCTAGATCACTCAACATGATTTCCATATGAAAAATTGTTAGGATATCAAATTTAAAAAAAATTAGAATTTTTTTACTATTGTTTTAAATAGGTACAAAATTTCTAAAGATTCTAGACTATCTAGAGTGTGATTTTTTACTTATCTGAAAAGATAGTAACGAAAATCTAAAAAAATAAAAATTTGACCTCCAAGTACATTTTCATATGGAGATCATGTTGAGCGGTTTCTAAAGATTCTAGACCATCTAGAGTAGTGATTTTTTACTTATCTGAAAAGATAGTAATGAAAATCTAAAAAAATAAAAATTTGACCTCCAAGTACATTTTCATATGGAGATCATGTTGAGCGATTTGGATTAACCGTTTGGACTTTGAAGATGAAAATATGCATCCATAGTATGGACAGATATGCGCTATGCATAGTACTATAGCCTCACTCTATAATATAATAAGTGATAGTCAAGTATTTATTAGTTTACTCAAATCTACTTTTCAGGCATGGGATCATGCGGTTGGAGTAATTTGTGTGCACGAAGCAGGTGGTCAGGTAATTCCTCTTCACATTGATATTAATTTATGTAAATTTTAACACTTTTAAAACTCTCATCAGATATGAAATACTGAACTCAACTTCAAATTCATGCCCTTCTGATTAGAAAAGATAAAACTCCTCCAAAACCTAATAGTACCTAATAGAAGTCATATCACCTGAGTAAAGTCAAATTTTGAGTTTAGATCTGGACCGTCCAATCTTCTTTGGCACAAATATAAAAGGGGCCCCGTGCATTCCACCTTGGGCCAGATTGGTCCGGATTCAGATTGGACGGTTTTGATCTAAACTCAAAATTTCAGTAACTTCAGAGGATCTGGACTTGGGACTTAACCAAACCGAAATAACCCAGGAAGAATTATAAATTAGTGGAATAATTTGAGTACCTTGGTCATTCTGTTTTTTTCATATATATACTTTTCGTAATTATAAATTAGTGGAATAATTAGATATTACTTTTGATCATGCTTTCACAAATGGTTTGGAATAATTAGGTCAGTGATTGGGACGGTAACCAATTGAACCTTGTTGCCGATATAGAAGGACGAAGAATTATATTCCCTTCGGGAGGGGTAATTGTGTCAAATGGTACATTACATGCTGAGATTATAGATATCATTTCTTCATATACTTCAGTATCTTGATTTTCATTTAATTTCCATTCATTCTTGATTTTTTTAATGTAATTTTTCTAGTTTCCTCTGTTAGAAATATACTTATTGTGAAAATGTTTATTTTGAACAAGATTTATATCATGAATAATAGTTAACTTCAATTTTCCTATTTTTTAAATCATATATTAATAATATTCATCTTTTGAATGGTGTAAGATTTCGCTTTCCCTTCTGGGATTGTTTTGTTGACTCTGAGGAATGATATTTATTGACACGCGTTTTCTTTTTTCACATTTCTAATAAATTAGAAAAATGTCAAAAAAAAGTTTTAAGAATATATAAATAACAAATGGAAAATCATTATTGCCTTTATTTGCTTGTTTACAGTGCAGCATTTTGATATGTATTGGAAAATCACCCGTCAAATGTCAACTGTACCAAGGATATATACCATACAATGAGAAATTTAAAGTTACAAAGGTTACATATGCAAAAAATTTCCAAGTAAAAAAATGAAGTCATAACCACATACCCCGCATATATAATCAAATAAAAAGGATATGCTGTTGTATTATATTAAACTTTTTTTTTTTAGGAGTATTATATTAAACTTAATGAGGTGTTTAAGCACACGTATGCGTGTATTGTGCACCATGTTCCAAGTTTGTTGGCACCAAATTGGGACACCTCATTTAGCATTTGACCTTAAAATATACTATTTACACTAACTATTACAAGAAAGAGTTTGTTGGATTAGACCAAAACCAGGGAAACAGGTTATTCAAAGCCTTAGAGAGGAATTTGTGCATGGATTCAAATAATTTAAATGTGTTGTGTCAAACCTAAATATTCTTCTTGGTATCTACAAGGTAAAAGGGTTATTTAATTACATCCTTTCACTTTATTGAAATTATTACTATTATTAGGATTACCTTTCATGAACCATATCAACATGTGGAGTCTGTTTCTTATTTAATTTCATATAGGGGATTTTCTTAACTTCTGAAATAATATATGGTCACAGTAAACTATCACATTATTTGTTGGTAAATGGTAATACTACACTTTTTGAGGATAAGTATGCAATAAACCAATAAAACATGATATCACTTCATGACACCATGGATATATTAATTAAGACAATGACATTCATATTTTATGTCTAAGAGTTGGTAATAATAAACCCTTAAAATTAAAGAACATAATGGGCAAATTAAACTATAGAAATTTAAATACACTACATACAAAAAGCATAATGTACACAATAGTAGACAAGTATACGAAACTTTAGTGCACTTCAGAAATTAATAATCATTAAAAAATTTCAAGTAAAAAAGGTCAGCATCATAAAAAGTTTGTGCAGTTGGAGTTTTGTGGCCTACGTACACCATTTAAAATAATATAATATATAATACCACCTAAGACATGATCTCACTTGAAACAATCTGAACAAGTATAAATCGGTAAGAATTTGTTCATATATGGTTAGTAAGTGCCAAAGTCAAAATTTTCATTTGTTTTTTAATTCATGGCATCTTGCATGGCTTTCTAAACTTAGAAACCCATTACTTTGTTTGAACTCAAATTATGCGCTTTTAGGCTTGATTAAATATAATTATTTGGTAATACCTATGTAACGATTTGGCAATTGACATTAATTGCTCTTAACAAATTTTTAAGGTTAAGCAATCAGTGACTTGATACGCCAACATATCTTACAATTAATGTCGGTATTACAATATATCTTAATTTCTTGAATAAGCAAGATAGGAAATTAATTCATACTAATAGAGGAACTTACTAAAAATAAAAGTAGTATTATAAAAAAGCATTAATTAATTAAAAAATACTTGTGCCTTAAAAAAACTTGCCTCAACACATATATGCATCTTTCCAAATATGCCTTTTAAAAAAATACATTTAAATAAATAATTTAAAAATGATGTCAAATGCTTAATTAAGGCACTGAATGTTAGTGTAATATTTCAAAATATGGTATATATAGGCAAATAAATAAATTAAAAAATGGTCATACAAAGAGCCACAGAGGGGAACCACAGTAAAACTGTAAAAAGTAACTAGAGTTTCTATTTGTGCAAGTGTGATTCACAAATTATTAGAGGGGTGTATTAGTCAATACAAAACATCTATCCAATTAATTATTGCATATATAGATGTCAGTCAAATAATTTGGATAGTGTTGGCAAGACCAATGAGGTCATTAGATCTTCATATCACCAACTCATTATATTTATTTCATACTTCTTTGCATAATAAGGGGACATACATAGTATAGTATAGTATAGTATATTATTTGTCCAAATTGGGACAAGCTTCTACACAGTACTAAATATAATAAAATCTATACTTTAAAGAGAAATATTATGAAAGAGGGACACCTCATCATCATATAATGCATGCTTATTTTTTTGATTGCTTCTTACCATTACTTGCATAGAGTCAACTTGAGGATGTAAGCTGAACTGCTCTAGATTATGTACTCTGGATCTTCTGTGGCACTTACACATGTTTGCATGCATGGTACTGAACTAGTGATCTGTAGTGAAGTCACTAAGTGGGCTGCAAACAAATCAAACTGAATCGAACTTAACCTAGTTTGAGTTCGAGTTTGAACAAATTTCGAACTAAACTGGTTTGATTCGAATCTGGGTTTCGAACTGAAAAGAAGAGTTCGAGTTTGATTCGAATCAATTTGAACCAGTTTCGAACTGAATTGATTCGAAATTGAAGTAGGGTTTAGAACTGAAAAAAAGAATTTTGAATCGAAATTAATCCAGTTCGAGTTCAAATTCGAACCAATTTCGAACCGAGTTAATTACGAACTTTTTTCGAATCAAACTCAATCGAATCACGAGCTACGAACTTTTTGTACATCCCTAAATCACTTTAAAAGGAGTATTAATTTCTTGTTTTAATTATCATAATTATCTGTAGATATTTATGCATGCCACCAAATTAATTGTTTTAAGATAAAAATAAGAGACTTTTCTCATCTTTAAATATTTATAAATAATTATTCATCTGAATTTCGAACCTGTGACCTTCCAAAAGCTGGTTCTTGGTTCTTGACACGGATCGATTTTTAACATAATTTATGAGCCATTACAAACTTCTTCAAAGATTTCGAGTAAAAACGATATCGATAATTAAAGTGCAAACCAATATTTCTTGTTTGAACTCTACATACACACAAAATGCTCTACGGTCTTGTGCCACAAAAGAACAAGTAAGTATATATCATTTTCAAGGATTACGTATATCTGCCATGAAATAATGCCTCTTTTAATCTTCTCTCAATTGAGTGGTGATCTTAGAATGAAATTAACTCAATTATTTGTATAAGATTTTTGCCTCCAAGGTGCCAGACACGCTCCAATATTTTCTCAAATTAAAAAGAGCAATGCATGCATGCATGCAATGGCCAATGGGCGCCATATGATCCCTGGGTAATTTCTGGGTACCCATAACAATATGTATAACAGTATTAGATCCGTACCGTTAAGAACTCCAAATCTTCAGCTAACCATTCTCTTTTCATAAATGCTATGGTTTATATATTAATTAATCAATGATGTGTGTGTTAAGTCATGAGAGAAGCTTCTAGTCATAAATAAGATAATATTTGACTGATGGCTTAATCAAGCATATAGTAATGATCGTGCTGAATGTATGAAACAAATAATTAAGATGATTTTATTTTTATATATTTTGCTAAAATTATTCTAAGTTAAAAATGTTTTATTATATAGATATATTATCAACTAATTTGTATGTATATTTTTTTTTATCAAGTTAATTGTAAGTGCTATAACAATCCAAAAGTTTAATGTTATTCCTTTTGTGATTTTCTTGAAGTTGTATCCGATAAATAATTAATAATTGATAGATAATTTTTGGCAGATATATTGTGTTATAGTTATATTGTTAATTTAAAAGTGCAATATCAATGTACTATATTGTGTTATAGTTATAGTTATATTGTTAATTTTTGGCAGATATATTGTGTTATAGTTATTTTTGGTAGATATATTGTGTTATAGTTGTATTGTGCTGATTTTATTTATATTTTTATACTGGAAATTTTAAAGTAAAAAATTGAAAGGAAGTAAAAAAAAAATGATTATATTATGCTTAGAACAAACTTGTATATTTTCTTAATTGTGCTAACTGCTAAGTGTCTTTTTCTTGAAATAAACACTTAATTAATAGTTACTTTCGCACAAAAGATCAAGATAGTGAAAGCAGCAATTGTAAATTAAGACTTCTAAATGCATCATTTCTTGTTGCAAGGTGTAAAACTTCTGCACCTATTGCAATAATAAAACACAGACATATTATATACAATATAATCCATGCATGCACACTTAATTCAAATAACATGTAACAATTAAGTAATGTAAGAGAAATTTAAAAGCAGCAAAGTACATATAAATTGTACTGCCAATTATTAAGATTTAAGATATAGGTTGTACATAAATGTTTTCTAAATTTTCTTATTCATTTTTTCCATTTTGGACATATATGAAGTATTGCATACCGATTTTTTTTATTAATAGAAAAAATATAAAAAACATTGATAATGGAGAAAGGTTTTATGAAATTTGGTAAAAATATGAATAATTTTATGGTTTATAATGTCCAGTGCACTATAGCTGGACGTTATAAACTATAACGTCTAGTTAATATGATCGCTAATTATCATTAAAAAACTGATAGCTGGACGTAATGGTTTATAACGTCCAACTACAGTGTTTTTTCGTTAAAAATAATCTCAGAATAACAACAATTAGAACTGAAGAAGAAAAAAATGTAGCTGGACGTTATGGTTCATAACGTTCAACTACAGTATTTTTTTAAATCATCATTAATGATATTTAAAAATATAGCTGGATGTTATAAACTATAATGTTCTTTCCATATTTTAAAATTTCATAAAACCTTTTCCATTATCAATATTTCTTTTATATTTTTCTGTTAATAAAAAATCGGTATTGCAATTGCATACATCATCAAAAAACCAAATATGTTATATATTCATATTAGACAAATGTAAACATGACACGTAATAAAGTCTCCCATACGCATACAATGCCAAAGGAAATAGAATCTGTGGACATGTAGAGCCCAACGTCTCATGCATATCATTGATAATTGAAATAAGCAAAAATATATTGTCAGAGTGGGGCCTACATTTTCTTTCTCATAGCGTCACTGCATGCCAGGTGTCTCTCGTTTGGTCAACTCCATATCATGGGCAATAAAAGACAGCGCTGTGTATTTATACATACAATAGGAATCAAGTTATAACAAAATTATAATAATAATTTTTTTCATTTTCAAAATTTAAATTATTGATTCAAATTGTTCAATATGATTATCTAAATAAAATTTGCTTTCAAATCAAATTTTATCTTTTTTTTTTTTATTTTTTTTACTATTTATTAAGTATTTTACAAAAACTAGTCAAATTCAGACCATTGAATTTTGTACCCATCTTAATAAATAGTAAAAAAAATTAAAAAAAATATAAAATTTGATCTGGAAGTATATTTTATTTAGATAATCATATTGAACTGTTTGGATCAACGATTTGGACTTTGAAAATGAAAAAAATCATTGTTGTAACTTGATCCCTCATCTATATATATAGAGAGAGAGGTTATTATGTTTTGAGAAGTAAAGAGGATATTTCTTCCCGCTCATATCTTTATTTTCAAAGTCAAACAGTCGATTCGAAATTCTCAACATGATCTTCATATTGAAATCTACTTGCAAACCAAATTTTACATTTTTTTTTGGAAATTTTATACTATTTTTTTAGAATTTTTGAAAATCACAACTTTTCATTAAATAAAAAATTCAGAAAACACTGATTTTCAAAAATTAAAAAAATATAAAATTTAGTATGCAGGCACATTTCAATATGAAGATCATGTTGAGAAGTTCGAATTGATTGAGCGGGAAGTAAAACATCATCTTTACTTCCCAAAGCATGGTAGCATCACTCTCTCTCTCTCTATATATATATGAGATGGGCTATGGCACTAGTGGAAAAACGCACATTAGTATCGGCCTATTAGTAGTGGCTTTTTGAATAAGGCGATACTAAAAGCTATCTATATCGATTATTTTCAAATAAACGATACTAAAAACATTATGTATCGGTTAAATGTATAGTCGGCACTAATACCTGACTTTTTGTATCGATTAAAGTATAAAGAATTTTTCTGTATAGCCGACACTAAATTTTTTTCTAAACCGGTTTCCAGCTATCTATATTGGTTAAAGTATAAAGAACCGATACATATAGTAGTATCTGTATCGGCTGTCTATAGTTAACCGATACAGATAGTAATTATTTGTATCGTCTATATGTAAAGAGCCAATACAGATACTACTTTTTGTATCGGTTAACAGAAGAACCGATACAGATTAGTTAGGTATGTGTATCGCCTGAATCAGTGTCGCCTCTAGGTTTGATACTGATATACATAAATAACCGATACAAAAAGTACCTTTTCCGTTAGTATGGTGAGTTGCGAAGTAATTAAGGATCTTGTTTTACTTCACGCTCATATCTTCGTTTTCAAAGACCAAATAGTTGATCCAAACCGTTTAACAAGATATTCATATTTTTTGAAATTTGTTTACTATTTTTTAAAAATATTTCAAAATCACTGTTTTGTATGGTTCTGAACCATTCAAAAACAACGGTTTTCTATCTATCTTAAAAAATAGTAAAAAAATTCCAAAAAATATAAAATTTTGTCTCCATGCACATTTCAATATAGGTATCTTGTTGTGGTTCGGATCGACTATTTGGTCTTTGAAAACGGAGATATGAGCATGAAGTAAAACAAGATCCTTACTTCGCAACTAACTATAGCCCATCTCATATATATATATATAGATGGGCTAACTTGCTTTGGGAAGTAAAGATGATGCTTTACTTCCTGCTCGTATCTCCATTTTCAAAGTTCAAATGATCAATCCGAATCGTTAGATGTGATCTCCATATTGAAATGTGCTTGGAGACCAAATTTTACATTTTTTGGAATTTTTTTTACTATTTATTAAGCTACTTTGAAAATTGCTAATCCAGTGGTCCAGAAATTTTTACTGTTCACCCAAATTTTCAGATTTTCAAAGTGGCTTAATAAATAGTAAAAAAATTCCAAAAAATATAAAATTTGGTCTCCAAGCACATTTCAATATGGAGAACACATTGGAAGTTTCGAATCGATTATTTGAACTTTGAAAATAGAGATACGAGCGGGAAGTAAAGCACCCTCTTTACTTCCCAAAGTAAGTTAGCCCATCTCTCTCTCTATATATATATATGAGGAGGGATCAAGTTACAACAATTTTGAGTTACCACAAAGTTACAACAATGATTTTTTTTTATTTTCAAAGTCCAAATCGTCGATCCAAACCGTTCAACATGATTATCTAAATAAAATGTGCTTCCAGATCAAATTTTATATTTTTTTGAATTTTTTTACTATTTATTAAGATGGGTACAAAATTCAATGGCCTGAATATGACTAGTTTTTGTAAAGTACTTAATAAATAGTAAAAAAATTCAAAAAAAATGTAAAATTTGATCTGAAAGCATATTTTATTTAGATAATCATGTTGAACGGTTTGGATCGACAATTTGGACTTTGAAAATGAAAAAAAATTATTGTTGTAACTTTGTAGTAACTCAAAATTATGATAATTGGATCCCTCTATATATATATATATATTTGATGAAAACCCGTAGGTGTTTAAGATAGATTTACTTTTACCTTTTTCAACACCTCTTTCACTATTCAATTTCATTTTACTTTGAACAAACTTCACCTCAAAAAGGTGTATCTGGAAACAAAGTTACGTACATTTCACCCCTGTAAATTTAATTTAGTGTTATTTTCTTTTGAAAGCTCCACAGAAGCTACGGAATACGTAGTTAATAAGGGTTATTATTAATTAGTATAATTAATTAGATTTTTGACTTTTAACATTTTAGAATAATAAAGACATACGCTTAAATTTTTTCCTGTTTTATGAAAATCAATGTCTTCATTAATTTATATAAGTACAAAAATAAGGTCGCTATATATTGGACAATTTTGTATGATTTGCTATCCACAACCAATTAAAACTGTATATATATCAAGTTATTTAATTACGGAAGGTCATCACTTAATTTTATTCTACTATACATTTTATCAATTTAACTTTGATTTATTCCATTTTAATCATAACATTTAAAAATGTATAGAGAATAAAATTAAGTACAATATATATAACAGATTAATTATTTTTGGTAATTAATGTGAGATTATTCGCTTCACTTCTCAGGTTTTATAATTATACCATATATATAATTTCAAGAAAAATATGAGATTATTCATGTCACTTCTCAGGTTTTGTAATTAAGTGGAAATTCAGAAGGTAATTATGTAAACATTAGTAATTATTTATATTTGTATCTAGTCTGAATTTAAAATCGAGACTGACTCAAATTGAATGAAAATTAAGTTTTTCTAAA
Organism: Carex arenaria; assembly: GCA_964058825.1. Taxonomy (NCBI): domain Eukaryota; kingdom Viridiplantae; phylum Streptophyta; class Magnoliopsida; order Poales; family Cyperaceae; genus Carex; species Carex arenaria. The sequence continues at coordinate 278,152 of CAXKVW010000795.1, forward strand.
ATAAATCGGAAAAGATAAGTTTTTTCTATAATATCTCGTATGGATAATTGTGAATATTGTTACTGTTGTCGGCTGGTACCAATGGTGGTATCTGTACGACATGTCTTTTGTATAGTTTTCATGTTAATGGAAATCGGTGGTCACACTTTTGTTAAAAAAATTAAAATCGGAAAAACTTAAAGTCAAATGGTAAAGAAGTTGAGTGATTAATTTCGAATTCCCATAAATCTACATTCAAAACTTATTTTGTAAAAGTATATAGTGTGTATGTATTGCATCTTGGATAAACATATAAACATACATAAAAAAATAAAAATAAAAACTCCCTAAATTAACACATTTTTTATTTGCCATTATGTTACGTCAGGATTCAGGAGTACATATACTAACAAGTATATAGTGTGCATGCATGTACGTATATTATCAGTAATACATTACATGTAGTATGAAACTTTGATTGCTCAGTTGTACAGTATGGAAAGTTTTATGTACACGTTTCGTTATAACGATTGTTCCACATGTGAAATTATGATTTGCGAATTATTAACCGACCGTAATAATAACGATCCGAGTGAGAGTTGATTAACAACATTTGAACATTTTTGAATAGCAAAATCAAATGTTATTTTATCTTAAACACCGGTAATTATTAAGAGACCGATTTGGCAAGAGAGAAACACGTAGCACTTTTCTATAAACAAAGGCGGTACCGAATCCGTTTGACTTTGTTACACCTCTCTCTCTCAACCCCAGTCTCTCTCTATTTAAGCGTTTCATATACTGCCTTTTTCTCTTGGGACCCAACAAACACTTGGAGCATTTTGCCTCAATCTCTCAATACAAACTTATCTTGTGTTCTCACCTGATCAGGAAACTCATCTCAAGTTCTCTTCTTTGGTTAATTTGATTTTGTGTGGGTTCAATATTCATTTCAAGTAATGGGAAGATCACCGTGTTGCGAAAAGGATGGATTGAAGAAGGGACCGTGGACATCGGAAGAGGATCAGAAACTCGTCAAATATATCGAGAAACACGGCCAAGGCAACTGGCGTACTCTGCCGAAAAATGCCGGTGAGTAGCTCATATTCATCAACAAAATTGCAAATGAGAGAAACACAAGAGTAGTTATACCTTTTTTTTTTTTTTTCCCTAAAGTTGATTTGTTCAAATTTTATATACATGTAGGTTTGGCAAGGTGTGGTAAGAGTTGTCGCCTCCGGTGGACGAACTATCTCCGGCCTGATATAAAAAGAGGAAGGTTTTCATTTGAAGAGGAGCAAACCATTATCCAACTCCATAGCATCCTAGGAAACAAGTAAGAGAACTAAATACATAAAAATATTTTTTTACTAAATATTTTATATTATTATCAGTTCATTATTGAGTTCTGACCCCCACAATTTGTTTTTTGGTTAGGTGGTCGGCTATCGCTGCTCGGTTGCCAGGAAGAACAGATAATGAGATAAAGAACTACTGGAACACACACATCAGAAAAAGGCTTCTAAGAATGGGAATAGATCCGGTTACTCATGAACCGCGCTTCGACCTCTTTAATCTATCATCTCTTCTGAACCCTACAAATTACAACTGTTACCAATCTCTGTTCAATCTTGACACGATAAAATCATTCGATGCGCTTGTCAATCCTGACATATTGCGGTTAGCCGCTCTTCTTTCAACACAAAACAACTACAAAAACCCCATGTTATTCCAATCACCAGAAAACAGTATCCCTTCTAATTGCACAACTCAAAGTGGCCAATTCTTTGATGGAACCACACTGGTACAACAAAATGCGAGTCAAATACCGGACCAAATCCTGGCTCTATTGAACCCATCGCCGCCACAACCTAATTTGGTGCCGGATAATTTTGTGCAACCTGATTTGCAAGGTCTCTGCGACAATTTTGACACCGAACTCCTTCAATCTTTATTGGAAACTACACCTGATATTCAGTGGATGAACAATCAGACGACTTGCAGTAACCCGAATTACAGCAATCAGACTTCGAGATTATCGACACCGGGTTCTGATGTAGAGAGTGGCAGCCCCTCAAGCAACTTGTTTCAATTTGAAGCTCCTGAACTGTTGGATGTTAGTGACTTCTTTTAGAGAGAGACAGAAAGGTTATGAAAATGTCAGGGACTGTATAGTTTGTTTACTCTTTTTTTTTTGGTTTATACTTAGAGGAGTGGATCCTCTACAATCCCAGCTGCTGGGTAGTGGGTACTCCAGTACTGTTTCCAAGAATTTATAATTTATCTACATGTAAGTTCTTGGAGCTGGGGTTGTAGAGGATTTGGTGCTTCCTACGAGTCCTGTTATAGTAAATTACCGTTAGAGAGCTTTGTTTGTTTTTTTATATTATAAGTTTTTAAATAGTGTAATCATGTTTGTTTTCAAAAATAGAAGTTTTTTTGCAAGAGTAATATGTTGTCTTTGTCAAGCTGTGTTATTGCACCAAAATTTTTATATAAGACAAGAAAAACGATAGTCATGAAGGGTACATGAATATATAAATATTGAAAGCATGCCTTGAATTAATTGATAGTTAATTAATCATCAAGGTGTTAGAAAGGACAAAGATATAAGCATATATAACTACTATTGATAAGAACATTTCAATTATGTAGTAGTATATTGATTATTGAAAGAACGGCTTATCTATATTACACATATAAAAAAAATATTAATTAATTAAGGTTCTAAATTTCTTAGATATGTATGCCATATTATTTATATTCTCACGTTCAATTTTATTTCTATTACCTAATTTATACTGATAAAATATTAAATATGGTTCATGCAGTCATCTCTTTCAATTATATATATGTTTGATAGTGAGACTAGCTTGCTAGGCTCACCAAGTGTGCTTGCTGGGTTTTAACTTTAAAATTTATTAAATTGATTTCACGACGAATTCAAATAATTGAAATGGATTTACTTCATGAGTAATGTATGTATATGTAAAATTTTGAATTTTCGAATTCATTTAGTACAAAGTTAAATAGTAAAAAAATACAAGTTATTTTAATGCATTCATTTTTCAATATTTGTTGACCGCTTGATTTTGTAGTAAATGAGTTCAATTTTTTTTAAAATTTTGCATGTACACACTTAACTCGTGAAGTAGATCGATTTAACAGTTTGGATATCTAATTTGAAACCAATATTTAAATAGATTTTGAAGTTGAACTCACTAAGTCCTTTTGATGAGCATAGCACACGCTAACCTCACTCTATGTTTAATGAACTTATGATTAAATGCAATGTAAGTCTTATAGAACAATACAATTTTTTGTACACATGCATATATGTTACTAATTAAGTGGATAATTAATCGAGTTGCTTATCATTATGCACGACTTTTGCATTCAGACAATAAACTTATTTTTTCACAAAATTAGCTAAATATAAATATACTTATTTTTTTTCTTATGTAAAAATTTAACTATTTTTTCAATAGATACTTTTTTTTGGGCGTGAAGTCCGAAGAATAACTCTAGTTATAGATAAATTTGCAGTTAATTAATTAGAACACATAAAGGCAACTTGAATTTGACTAGGCCTAATTTTAAATTCAACTTATGTCAAGAACAAAAATAATAAAATTTGGAATTATATTGCGTCTGCCGTTTATATATATTGGCTTTGGGAAAAGTTACTTTGACTAACACTATATATATAGATTTGGTGGTTAAACAAAATATGCACAAGTCTACATTAAAAAAAAAAAGGCTCAGTACTCAAAGATTATTATTTTACCTTAATAGGGCATAGTTTCCTTATACCGACTATAAAGTCTCGCCTAAATAACAACCAATTAATTAATTATAGTGTCACGTGATTATGCTAATATAATAATTGTTTTAAGATAGGGATGAAACAAGGTAATTGGGTGCATATATATGGTGAATTTTTATAAGCTAATATAAAATCATAAAATGTTTTTACATTTTCTTTTCAAATTAATTTTGGAAGTTCAACCAACGATCCAAAATACTATATATATAATTGAGTGAGTCTATCGTACTATGCATATCACAATTTGGTTTGTAATACAGATCAATATTTTCATTTTTTAAATGCTTTCGGTCGATCCAAACCGTTCAACATGATTTTCATATGAATTTGTACTTGCATACCGAATTTTATATTTTTTAGAATATTTTTACTATTTTTTAAGATAGGTAGAAAATTAATCACTGTTATTGGATGGTCTAGAATTTTCAGATCAAGTGATTTTTTAAAAAATAGTAAAAAAATTCTAAACAATTTAAAATTCAATGTGAAAGTACATATTCATATGGGGATCATATTGAACGGTTCAGATCGGCCTTTAGAATTTTGAATACAAAAATATTGATCCGTATTACGGACCCATCTGTGATATGCATAGTACTATAGACTCACTCTATATCATTTATTGTGGCCATAAATTAATATAGATCCCACAATTGAGAGCATCAGTTTTTTTTTTTTTTTCTCCATTTTTTAAGAAAATAAGCCGTACGTACATATAGGTAGTCTATTTTAAGTTTTGTTAATAATAAAACATAGTTTAAAACAAATATCACAACATCCATGCCAATGAATGCAGTTCCTAATAATAATGGCAGTGCGCACTTCCTAAACCTTATGATTAATGATAGTGCGGCGCAATTGATCCAAAGCCGGATCGGACTCAAATCGTCTAATCTTGCATGCGTCGAGATTTGTTCTATATATGAATTTAATAAATTTAAACAGTGTCGTGAATCTAAACTATTCATATGAACTTATCACACAGTTTACGTTCGGTTTTGGATAAGACTTTGTGCAAAATAGGGATGTAATTAAATACATACTATGTCATGTCATGTCATGTCGTGACTAGTCAGCATTATGATTTAGGTCAAGTGTCATGTTGTGCCGTGTAGTGACTAAGTTAGAATTAATTTACATACCGTGCCGTGCCGTGCCATACCATGACCAAATTCTGAGGGATAGTCATGCTGTGACTGATCATATTTGATCACATTTTTTCTTTTTCAAAATTCACCATTCGACCTAACATTCCTGATCACTAGTAACTTGCATAACAACGTGTCATGTCGTACTATGATTACAACGTTTTGTGTGTTATGTCATGCTAATTAATAGTTCAAAAGATAATCACGTCGTCACAACATGTAATTGACATATGTACCGTGTTGTCTCGTGACAAAATAGTATGTACGTACTGTAATGTATTCAATCTATATTCAAAACACTTTGGACAAAAAAAAACCCACCCCAAAAGTCTATCCCTTGAAAGCAGGGGCGAATCTATATTCAATGAATGAGGGTCAATTTTTTTTTTGAGAACTTGGTATTAGCCGCCATGTGATTTGATTAAAAGAAATAGAGAAATTGACCCATTTATTTTTATTTTTTGTATTTATACTCTATTTTTAATATAGTTTAAACTAAAATATTATGGATAAGATGAAATTGACCTCATTTGTAGTAGAAATTTTTTATATACTTAATCTATATTTACGTTTGACTCTTATAATCTGAAAGTCTGACTCCTCACCAGAATATTTTTTTAAAAATAGAATCATATTTAAATATTTTAACCAAACAGGTACACTGGAGGCATAATTTTTTTTTTTGCTTCAACTTGTATATTAAACTGCCTCCACTGATCTACAGAATCGGTGGAGCTGTTTTTTATAAAAATTCAAACCATTGTACCTGTTTGGTTAAATATTTAAATATGATTATATATATAAAAAAAAAAATCCCTCACCAGCTTGCTTAATTGAAGGGTATAAGAAGCCATAAGGTTATATTCCGTGCTTGACATGCAGTCCTTTCCTAATTCGAGCCCAAAAGATATATGGTCAGTATGGCTACTAAATAAGAAGGTCAAACTTTTCCTTTTTATTTAAAGAAGGTCAAAGTTAATAAATGATTGGGTGCATTACTCGTGGTATAAGAAGGCAGTACAGCAGATCGATAGGGAAAGGGATGATTGATATATGGCTATATATATGCTGATGCCAAGTCACAGCAGGAGTTTATTAGCTTCTCTCATATTCTATCACGTGTTGTACAGTACTGTTATCCAATCCTGGTTTCCCATGTGTAGTCATAAAAACACAAAAGGTAACTTTCATGCGGAGAAATTGACATGTGCATATATATATATATATGCATGCCAGATTACAAGTAACAGAATAAAAGGATTTTGCTCAGTGAGACATGCGTGTTCTCAGTAAATGCAAGTGCTCATATCACCATACACATGTATATAATTAAGGATAATTAGCTTTTGACTGAATTGTGATCAAGAACTGATCAGTGAATTGCAATTTTCACATCAAATTAATTTGTGCTTATCTATAATTTAAGCCAAAAGCAGGATGATTAAATTCTTACGTCCTCGAGTCCGATCCAGTCCCAGATTTACGTACGTAGTTTTACTAAGAATAAGAGTCAATTGACTTCTATTCATTTTCAAAAAAGTTTTACTTATACATATGCATGATTTATATATATATTTTAAAGTAAAATGTTATGAATACTATAAAATTAATTACTATACTCGGAATAAAAAATATATAATTTGATCATTCATGTTAATTTGACCCACATAATTTGAAAGTCGATCTGCATCTGCTCTGCTCATGCATCCTGACCTTCAGGACTCCATAAAACCTGGAAGTGATCTAGTTTGTCTTGGTTGAGGTGGTCAATAGAGCTGGACATAAACCGAACCCTGTGTAGTATATCCAGGTTGATGGATGATTAATTAGACCTAAAATCAGATTTATTTTTAATCAAGAGATGACATACTACGCAATTTTCTAGTTGATGTTTGACTGTTGATTTAAGTTATAATGAAATAAGTTGCTTATTTAAAATTAAGATGATATAATTAAGATATTTTTATTTGGTTGTGACTTAAAGTTAAGTGATAACAAAAACTATATATTCTTATTTGTTAGAACTAGTTACTAATTAAATTGTAATTGCTTAAAATAATTGTTTAATTATATATTGTTGTATTTTTTTGTTTGTGTTGTTTAGAAAATAAATTGTTGTATTGAAGATGGCGATTTGATTAATACGGAGTATTCATATTTTATGGACAACAATTTGGTCCACTTTTTTTGTCTTACACTTTTGCTAACACTTAGCAAATTTTTTTTAGTTACAAACTAATTTAAAATTAAACAAAATATAGATGTTATAATTATTTCTTACGTATTCTTGGGACTGGTTAGATGGACAAAAACTAAGTTCATTCTTATAGGACAAAACTTTGAACGTAGGTAGCATACTAATGTGCATAAAAAAAATTACAATTGAAGATTTTTAGAATTAAGAAATTAAGTAACATTATATAATTTAGCACTTCATACTAAACTAGAAGTGGAAAATGTAAATCAAACACATCATAGATCTTTTCTCTGTTGACAGTGTTTTCACACTGCATTCTTAATATTTACGTTTGTAACCGATTTAGAACAAGAAAATGCAAGAAACGATTGGGTAGAGAACTCTTGTTGTACCAACTCATCTCTATTGCTGTATTGGTGCGCTGACTCATCTCTATTAGCGCGTCGACATTCATGTTATTCAAAGTCCAAAGAAAAAACATGAATTGATACAAGAAAACAAAAAAAATTCAATTGGGGCTCTATCTAGGGCTGTCAATGGTACCATTTTGTCCGTTTACTCGACTCGTATGAGATACGACGGGTACGGGTAATATTTATTTTTGTAAACTTTTCGGATATAAATACGAGTAAAAAATATTTTTCGTTATCTAAACATGTAAGAGTACGGATAAAGTCTATTTCGTACCTATTACCTGATCGAATAATTATAAAAAAAATTATTTATATTAATAAACATTGAAAGAGTACTTTAATTAGTTTACTTGCACTGAGCATTATCATAATATTTTTCAATAAAATACTATACATGTGTGAAATGAATATATATGTTTTAATGTATTATTTAATAAATAATAAAAATAATATTTATATTAGTAATACATGTTATTTATCCGTTACTGTTTTGTTATCCGGCAACCATAACGGACATGAAGAAAGTACAAATAAGATAATTTATAGTAGATAAAAGTAGAATACAAATAAGAATAATTTGTAATAGGTACGTATATAAAAATACTTCTAGCTAATTCTTTCCGTATGCGTTGACACCCCTAGCTGTATCACTGGTGGGTTGTGGCCACCTCTCTTTCTTATTTCCTTGTTAGGGATGGCCATAGATTACTCTCCCGTTATCAAAAAGAAAATAGAAAATAGTAGCAATCATTTGGGAGCATAGAACATACTCTCACACGCATAAAAATGAAAACCATTTCATTTGTTTCATTGTATACCTCATCTATGCTGAACCAGCTGACACGTGCACTGTGTAACTTTTCTGACCAGCACATAATTTGGGCTTGTCAGTTGTCACAGTCCAGCCGACCAGATAGGGAAAAAAAAAAATTCAATGTAACCTTCAAAGAAAAAGGCTAATTTTGTCGCCACCTTAGTTGAAAATTTTGCAAGGAACACAAATTGTGTTGGGTGCTCATCTCAATATTGTATGCTTCCACCACACATGCTAAATACCAAAGTTCTGATTAAGTGTTCTCTTCCAAGTCTTGTGAATCCATATCCTTTGAGGTAAGAGAATATTTGAGTTTAAATCCAGACCATCTGATTAAAATTCGGATCAATTTGATCTGAAATATAATGCATATGGTCTCTTTAATATTCGGTTCCAAAGTAGATTGGACTGTCAAATATTATGTTAACTAATTAGATGATATGAATTCAAGTATTATATACTTATTGAAACCAAATACACAATTATTACTCTTTTAGGGCCTGTTCAGCGTGAGTGCTGTCTACGTGAAAAAAAAAATTCAGTTCACAGTACTTTTCAGTTCAATTCTTGTGCCCATGTCCAATCTCAATTGGTGCCAAACAGGCTCTTAAGCAGGAGATTGGATTAGTGCTGTCACATGGGCCTTTTTGGGCCTTGTTGACTGTTTATACGAGGCCTATTAAGTTTAAAATGATGAATGGTTTCGTGGCCTTTCTATCCAGCCTTGGGTTAGAAATATCTTTTGAGACACAAAATACCAAAGTTCACGTGGCATGATGCTACCATCCACAATACCTATCAGGTGAACTCAAAATGCTGTGTAAGGTGATATTTTACAGAAAATATTTACAATCCACCATACCTATATAGCAGGTGGGGAGACCAGATCCTTTCCAGTAACCTACCGATTGTTTAGAATTCGAACTAATTCTGTCCGAGATAAAACGCACTGACCTCTTTAATATTAGTGCAAAAGCAGATAAAACAGTTCGAATCTCAACTCAAAATTTGAGTTAGTACTTTAGGTGATATGAATTTGCAGATGGGTGGAACGAGTGCGTATCCTCTGAGATATCTCATATTTTGCGTGACCGACGTGTACCGTACCTATTCGGATAGTACAAGAGGCAGTATTATTTGAACGGTTGAGATTTCCCAGAAAAAAACGCTCGAAATTTGAGATATCTAACAGGATGCGAAATGAGACGCACAAGTCTCATACATTTCCTATGGCCTGTGGGCTTCACCTCAGATATAAGTCTAGCGGGCCGGCTTCGTCTCAAGGATTCACATTTGTCAATACCGTCTTTCTCTAATTTAGCCCCATTAAAATTATCAAAATTGCTAATTGAAATTTTAATGCTCACAATTTCACTGCAGTCTGTATCCAAGCAGACATAATTTTTCAATGAAAATTAAATTAAATTTCTAAAAATTTAAAATATCTATCTATCTATCTATCTCTATATATATATGGATCCAACTCCACTGCTTGCCGAATTGGCAAGCAGGACCTACTTTTCCAAATCAAACCATTCATTTATATTGAGATTCGTGCATGAGAAAAATTCAATGGCCAGATTTGAAAAAGCATGGTCCTGCTTGCCAATTTGGCAAGCAGTGGAGTTGGATCCATATATATATATAGAGAGAGAGAGAGAGAGAGAGAGAGAGAGAGAGAGTGTGTATGGCTAACACATTTCCTCTGGTATATCGACAATATGTTTCTGGTCTCCAAAACCTATCGAATCGGTTTCAAACGACAAATCTAAACCTTTCAAACCAATGGTTAACATTTTTCTAGTAGTGTTTACCAATGGCCTCAAGTAGTGGAAGTGAAAAACCAACAAAGTCCTTGCCGGAATCCTTGTGAGCCGGTGCACTGAACTTCGACAACCTCCAAAACCCGTCCTCCCGAATCGGTACCTCTGTTTTTGGGACTAAGAGATTGAATTAAAAATTATTACTTTAAATTAAAAGCATATATATTCATTTCTAAAGAATAACAAAACAGATCACTTAACAGAGATTAGAAGTATACTAATTAAATTAGTTACTAACAACCCGAGTTTATTACAAGTACATTAAATTAATGTCTTGAAGTATAATTGTATATTTACTTTTGGTCATTGTGGTTGGTCACATGAAAAATCACTCAATTTATGCTAAAGAACAACTTCTAGAAGTATTTATATATATTTTGTTTATGTCATTGAGGTTGGTACGTCATATGAAAAAATCACTTAATTTATGATAAATAACCACAGAAATCACTTAATTTCTGAAAAATAACGACAGTTGGAAATATTCATTCTCATTCTTTTTGTATGTAATTAGGTGAACTAAAGTAGGACTTTAAAGTACGTACCGTAGCTCTCTCTGCCACCTTGACTTTGTATGTCCTCTTTATTTGTGATGCCTCATTATTTAAACCTACTGTCCAAATTAAGCATCCCCAATAATTGAAAAACTAGAAAAGAGTCGTCTGACCAATATATGAGTAATCAATTATTTGCAAAATTCGTCATAAAGTTTCTTCAAAGACGTAATTAATGAACCATAAAATTGTACTTGCTTGCTTAACTGTTTAATTAATGCAGCTGGTGCATGATTCAGCCACAGTACTGAGAGCCGCTCAAGTGCCGCTTGCTTGCTTTTATGTTACGACTAGATTTCATTGCATTAATTCAAAGTTAAACATAACTATTGGCAGAGATGGCCAAAAACAAAGTGCATGTTATTATTATTTTTTTTAACTGCATGCACGTTACGTTGCAGAGAGGAAGGCCTCTCCTAAGGAAATATTTATAAGATATTTGCTTGTAAATGCAAAAGCTCTTTTATTCACTTTAATGAAGCATATTAATTTTAATTATAATTATTAAGCAACCATTTATGTATCAAACAGTGGCACTGCATAATCGTTATGCAAATCTAAATTGTACGTACTTGCTTCCAGTTGGGTATAGAACTCATCGTATGAAGTATGTAAAAGAATATGCTATTACATTTACATTCAAAGAAGAATTTGCTTCAATGCTAAAATTCTTTGTAGGATGCTATTTGGGATATACAACTTCATGATCAGTATCGCCTTTCTTGCATAAAATCTTAACCTATCTATTAATTTAAAGAGGGCAGCCTCGAGAAAAAAATATAGAACCAAATACATCAGAACATATTCAACCAACTAATAATGGTACCTCTTCTTCAGATCTTGAAGAGCCGCTGATCTGCTATATTCTGCATTTCTGTTGAAGGAAGAGACTTATTGATGCTCTTGCCAACTCAATGAATATTTATCCTAATAACATGCTCAAGTTGTTAGATGCTACAATTAGAAGCAAACATGACTTGCAGAAATTCGAGACAAAATACCCTTTATTGTTTTATTTTTGAATAAAACATGGCGCATTATACCATACAGTGTCCTTTTACCTTCAAAAAAATATATTTACATTGATTTTCCAAAGCCAAAACTGGTTCATGTGGTACTGGCCAGCTGCAAGCCAATGTGCCATTTTTTAAGACCTAAAATATATTGTGGTACTGCAACTATAATACACCCGCAACATAGTGGTACGATCCTGGTAACCTGGCCTGACTTTTTCAGTAGGTCAATGATACTCATTGTCTCTCGGGATAGAGTTACTGTTCACAATCAAAACACCATTCCTAATTGGATCACTAACAGCTCTATTTAACTGCACATTAAAATAAACATAAATAAAAACTTGGGGTCGAATAATACAATAATCATGTTTGTATTACTATAAACCTTGCCTAAGCTGATATGCAAGTATGATTGGTACTGTCAGATACCGGTAGTAGCTCGGGTATATATAGACTTGTTATATTTCCTGAAAATGCTGATGCACAAATTCTGATGTAACACTCGTGGACATACAGACCTGGATGCAGCATGCATATGGGGCCACAGCAAGAGGGCCCTTCTCTAAAAGGGCTCAGTGCTCAATGACATTATTATTTTGCCTTGATAAACCATAGTTTCATTATACCGAGCAACGAGTCTCTTCTAAATGACAACCAATTAATTATGTACTGTGATTATGCTAAACCCTAAAACCTAAAGTGTGTTTTCTTTCTTTGGACATAAATTTAATGGAAATTTAGAAAAAAAAAAACATGTATAATGTACAGTGTATGGTTAAGGTTATTATAGTAGTGTTTACCAATGGCCTCGACCAGTAGTGGAAGTAAAAAACCAACAAAATCCTTGCCAGGTGCACTGAGCTTCGACAACCTCCAAATCCCCTCCTACCGAATTGTTACCTCTGTCGTCTTTGGGACTGAAAGAATGAATTATTTTTTTTTACTTGAAATTAAAAGCATATTCATTTCTGAAGAATAACAACACATATCACTCAACAGATTATTATAAGTATACTAAATTAGTTACTAACAAGTAACAACCCCAGTTTGTTACAAGTACATTAAATTAATGTCTTGGATCAGTTTGTCGATTTCTTTTGGTCGTTGTAGTTGGTCACGTGAAAAATCACTTAATTTATGCTAAATAACAACTTCTAGAGGTATGTATATTTTGTTATGGTCGTTGAGGTTGGTCCTATGAAAAATCACTTAATTTGTAATAAAAAAAAACTGCAAAAAACACTTATAATTTCTGAAAAATAACAACAATTGAAAATTTGGAAGTATTCATTTTCATTCTTTTTGTATGTAACTAGGTGAACTAAAATATGACTTGAAAGTACCGTACCTCTCTCTGCCACCTTGACTTTAAGTATATCCTCTAGAAAAAGAGCATTTAAATGGAGAGGGAGAAAGAGCCGTCTGGCCAATATATGAGTAATTAATTAATTGCAAAGTTAGTCATAAATTAAGTTTCTTCAAAGACGTAATGTTATGAAAATGTTAGTGACTTCTTTTAGATGGATAGAGGGAGAGAGAGACAGAAAGGAAATGAAAATATTAGGAAATTCAGTGCTTCCAAAATAAATTAATTTATGCAGATGCAATTTCTTGAAGATTTAATTGGCGCTACCTAGCAGCTAGTAAATTACCGTTAGAGAGCTTTGTTTTTTTGTATATATTATAATTTTTTTTTAAAGTGTAAGCATGTTTGTTTTGAAAAACATAACCTTTTTGCAAGAATAGTTGTCTTTGTCAAGCTGTGTTAAAGCACTTATAAATTTCTTTATAAAACAAGAAAATATTATATTATATATTAGCGTAACATATCATAATTTGTAATTAACTAAGTGTAAACTCAGAAGGCAATTATTTAAACTTAATTAGTTTTATATTTATCTAGTTTGAATTTGAAATCTACATTGTGACTCAATTTGAATGGAAATTAAATTCAGTAAAATAAATCCGATAAATGAAAGTAAAATGATAAATAAGTTGAGTGATTAATTTCCCCAAAAAATTACATTCGATGATATTTTGTATAAGTAGTGTGTGTGTGTGTCTATTTTTATATTAAGCATGTAAATATACTAATCAACCAACAACTTTAAAAGATGAAATTTTAAATTGAATAGCAGCTCTCCGATCAAATATTCTAATTCTATATATGCATTTTTTATGTTGTTTTACATGTAGAAATCTAAATTTATTTAAACATGTACTTACCACACATACTCACCGTATGCAAATTGTATCATTTTTCTGATTAGTCATGATTTTTTTTTTTAAATATCATTTAAAATTTTTTTGAATTAATTGATAATTGATTGGTCATGTCTTCATTTCTTTATATTTTTTAATATCATTTAAACATTGTTGTTTGTCATTTAAAATGTCATTTTGTATGAGATTTTTTTAATAATAATGTGTCAAAAAGATAAATATATATGTGTGTGTGTGTTATTTAATATGTCATTTAAGAAATGTTACTTACGTGTAGAAGTTATTTAATATGACATTTAAGAAATGTTATTTGTTATTTAGCTAGTCTAAATTGTTTTATAAAAATATGTAATTTTGTATGAGATTTTTTTTGTTTTCTTATAATATATGTCTCATTGCAACGCACAGACACGATTCTAGTATATATTTTTATATGCTACGGTTTGCATATATAGTGTTATTCTGTACTATGTATTTTTTTTTACCATCAGATGTCATTTAAGATCTGTGGAAAGATAAAATCGCTGGATGAGACTAACGGAGACGGAAAAACATTAAAACACTGTACGTACTTTCTGACTCTCTGTTAGAGGCAGCACCTCTGTGGTTAAAATCACAAATTACAAGTACGGTGAAAGAGAAAAAAGAAAAGAAAGTAATCTCTCTCCATCAGTGCCATGTTTCTGTTTGCTCTTGATCTACAAAGCCCCTCTCTCGCTCTCGTTCTGCAATTGAGAGAGCTTTGTTGATTTGACTTCAATCTTGCTCTTACTCTCCACTCAATATCTTCAAGTTACCTCTCTATATTTTAATCAAACTTTATCTTGATCCTATATGATCAGGCAAGAACCCGTTTCACGAATCATCTATGGCTTTCTCCAACGCAAGTGGCAGAGTGGCGAAATAGAACAGCGTGGGAGCGGAAACCCTTTCACGAATCGGCGATTAGCGATTATTGAATTTTTTTTTCTCTTTCCTTTAAAATTTCATCTAGCGAATAAATTATGCATAAATAATTGAATATTGATGTCTATCCGACAGCTAAAAAGCACATATATAGCATGGAATGATACTATATATGCATAGCACCGTAGCCTAACTCTCTCTCTATTTATATATATGTGAGCAAAGCTAGAGTGTGAAGTGCTCACTAAGAGGGTTTAGTGAGCGCAATTCCAAAAATATATCGGATTAGCTTCAAACGACGAATCCAAACTATTGAAATTTAAGTACTTCATGAGTGATGCATGTACATGCAAAATTTTGAAAGTTTCAAATTCATTTGCTACAAGATCAAGTGGTTATTCTAACTACTTTATTGATTGAATAACTAATCAAATGTTATTCTAACTTATTGATTGAACCACTTTTCTATAAACAAAGGCGTACTAGGGATATCAATATTGACACCCGTTTATGTGTTCAAAAAGATAGGTAAATATAAGATTTTATTTTATTAGCTTATCGTATATACAGGTAGGAATAAATATATTTTTTTATTATCATAACGTGCATGTAAGGGTATGGATAAAGACAATTTTCTATCCATTATTCCATAAGATAGTTTTTATATATAAAATTATATATATATTATTTATTTATTTATTAGTATGAATATGATAGATGATATGATAAAGTTTTGTATTTTACTTACTTTTCAAAATTCAAAATTTTTATTTTTCTTCTTTTGAAATTTTTTTATCGAAAGCACAAATCAGAATGTCAATAGTACTTTTTTATATGATTATCTGATATGTACCATATTCGAAAGGTCAGGTAAAGGTTAGATGTGTTTTCTTGAACTTATTGGGAAATGGCAAGAGTAAAGATTTTTAATTCATTATCATAACATGTATGGGTATGAAAATGCTTTCACCCGATCAGTATCGTAACCGTTGACACCCTCTAGGCGGTACCAAATCCGTTTGATTTTGTTACTCCTCTCTCTCTCTCTCTCATCCCCAGTCTCTCTCTATTTAAGGGTTTCCTATGTAACCATTTTCTCTTGGGACAACAAATACTTCCAGCATTTTTCCTCAATCTCTCAATACATACTTATCCTGTGTTCTCACCTGATCAGGAAACTCATCTCAAATTCTCTTCTTAATTGGTTTACTTTAGTGTGAATATCATCATTTCAAGTAATGGGAAGATCGCCGTGTTGCGAAAAGGATGGATTGAAGAAGGGACCGTGGACACCGGAAGAGGATCAGAAACTCGTTAAATATATCGAGAAACATGGCCAAGGCAACTGGCGTACTCTGCCGAAAAATGCCGGTATTTAGAGCGTATTCATCAACAAAATTACAAATGAGAGAAAAACAAGAGTTTTTATTCGTTTTTTTTTTTTTTTCTAAAGATGCTTTGTTAGAGCATCTCCATTCCAACAAACGTTTAGCAATTAAAATTGGCCACGTCACTAAATTTAGCAATTAAAGAGACTCATAATTTCTATCACTCCATCCCAGCAATTGCAATTAAAGAAACTCATAAAGAATCTGAGCCAATCAAATCGCCACGTGGCAATAAGCAAAAGTTTGCTTTTAAAGCAAATTTGCTAATTTACAAACTCTCTCATAACCCAGCAAACCAAAAAACAATTGCCACGTCATATTACAAACCAAAAAACAATAACCATTGGAGATGCTCTTAAATTCTAAATATATGTAGGTTTGGCAAGGTGCGGTAAGAGTTGCCGCCTCCGGTGGATGAACTATCTCCGGCCGGATATCAAAAAAGGAAGGTTTTCATTTGAAGAGGAGCAAACCATTATCCAACTCCATAGTATCCTAGGAAACAAGTAAGAGAACTAAACATATAAAAATGAATTTTTATTATATATTGTATTATCAGTTCATTATTGAGTTCTGACTCCCACAATTTGGTTCTTGCTTAGGTGGTCGGCTATCGCTGCTCGTTTGCCAGGAAGAACAGATAATGAGATAAAGAACTACTGGAACACACATATCAGAAAAAGGCTACTAAGAATGGGAATAGATCCGGTTACTCATGAACCGCGCTTCGACCCCTTCAATCTATCATCTCTTCTAAACCCTACAAATTACAACTGTTACAAATCTCTTTTCAATCTTGACACGATAAAATCATTTGATGAGCTTGTCAATCCCGACATTTTGCGGTTAGCCATTCTCCTTTCAACAAAAAACAACTACAAAAACCTCATGTCATTCCAATCGCCAGAAAACAGTATCCCTTCTAATTGCACAACTCAAAGTGGACAATTCTTTGATGGAACCGCACTGGTACAACCGAAAGTGAGTCAAATACCGGACCAAATTCCTACCTTATTGAACCCATCACCGCCTCAACCTAATTTGGCGTCGGACAATTTTGTGAAACCTGATGTGCAAGGTCTCTGTGACAATTTTGGCACTGAACTCCTTCAAACTTGGTTGGAAACTACACCTGATATTCAGTGGATGAACAATCAGACAACCTGCTATCACCCGAATTACAGCAATCAGACTTCGGGATTGTCGACACCGGGTTCTGATGTTGAGCAGGCACTCAAGCAACTTGTAATTGGAAACTCCAGAACTGGGAAATAAATCTTCAAGTTTTTAGATAGTGTAAGCATGTTTGTATTCAAATATAGAAGCTTTTTGCAATCCCAACCGTTGATATTAGTTGATCCCTCATAAAAAAGTTGTTTATCCAGAAGCAGGGAGCTTCAATGCTTCAATGCTGCAAAAAAATTATAATTTATCCAGAAGCAAGTTCTTGAAACTGTGGTTGTAGAGGATTTGGTCCTTCCTACAGGTCATGTTATATTAAATTACCGTGAGAGAGCTTTGTTTTTATATATATTTCAAGTTTTTAGATAGTGTAAGCATGCTTGTAGTCAAATATAGAAGCTTTTTGCAAGAGTAGTTGTCTTTGTCAAGCTGTGTTACTGCACTTATAAATTTCTTTAAAAAACAAGAAAAATGATAGCAATGAAGCGTAAAGCAGAAATATATGAATATTGAAAGCATGCCTTGAATTAATTAATCCAAGGTGTTAGAAAGGTCAAAGATTCAAGCATATCTAACTACTATTGATAATCACATTTCAATTATGTAGTATATATAGCATATATTCTAGAAGGGGTTATCTATATTACATAAAATATATTAAGGTTCTAAATTTCTTAGATGTACATGTATGTCATATTATTTATGTTCTTACATGTTCAATTTATTTCTATTCCCTAATTTATAATGATATTATATACATTATATGTCAATCTTCTCTCTCAAATATATATAATATATATATAGAGAGAGAGAGAGAGATTGGCTAATATCAAACCGAATGTTCATGAGATCCCGTGCAACTAAGTCATTTTTCAATTTTCAAAGACCAAAAAGTCGATCTAAACCGTTAGATGTGATCTCTATATTAAAATCTGCTTGGAGACCAAATTTTACATTTTTTGTAATTTTTTTACTATTTATTATGTCACTTTGAAAATCGTTGATCCAATGGTGACTGAACTAAATAGTAAAACCAAAAGCCACGGTTGGATCAGCAATTTTCAAAGTAGCTTAATAAATAGTTAAAAAGTTTAAAAAAAATGTAAAATTTGGTATCCAAGTAGATTTTAATATAGAGATCACATTTAACGGTTTAGATCGATTTTTTGGACTTTAAAAATTGAAAAACGACTTAGTTGTACGGGATCTCAGGAACAATCGATTTGATATTAGCCAACCTCTGTGTGTGTGTGTAGTAGTAGTAGTAATAGAACTAGGGTGCTCCTAAGTTCATCAAGTCTATTTGTGAACTCAACTTTAAAACATATCGAATTGACTTCAAACGATGAATCCATACCGTTGAAATCCTTCTACCTTATGAGTGAAGCATCTACATGTGAAAATTTTAAAGTTTTAAATTAATTTAGTATAAAGTAAAGTAGTCAAAATTAGAAAGTTTATAAATTAATTTTAATGCATTCATTATTTTTTGGACACCTTTTGACCACTTGACTCTGTACAAAATTAATTGTAAATTTTAAAATTTTCGCATATAGACGCATCACTCGTAAGGTAGAATGATTTCAACGGTTGCGTTTCATCGTTTGAAGCCAATCTGATAGATTTTAGAGTTGAGTTCACAAAGGAACTTGGTGAACTTAGGAGTACCCTAATAATAAACATTCATGTCTGAATGTTAACATAAATTGCTTGAAACTACTTGTTTATTCTCTTTTGATAACATCCAATCTTCTTTTCACTTAACTAAAATATGATATGACGATTGAAAAATTAAGTAAACCTTTGTCCCGATTCTCTGTGATTTCTTACGGTGCTGCATAGAGGTGGCAAAACTTTGCCATTGATAGTTTGTTATAGGGGTGAAAACGGATCGGATACGGATCGGATAGTGGTAAAACCATATTCATATCTCTTTTTTTTTTTGGATACGGATACGGATACGGATCGGATATTAGACAGATACGGATACGGGTCAGATCGGATCGGATATTTATTAAAAAAAATATATAAATATTATAAAAAATACCAAATTTCATAATATTTATCTAATTATAATGGTGAATAACATAAATTTTTTCATAACATATATTAAATTATATGGTATATATCTACTATTCAGATACGGATAATTAAAACTTAAAACCATATTCGTATCCTTATCCACTCGAATATTCGGATGTCAGATATCCGTATTTAATTTTCGAATACGGATCCGGATACAGTCGGATAATATCCGACCCGTTTTCACCCCTAGTTTGTTAACACCACAAGAGGTATGTAACCTGGGCCCAAAACACAACTGAGCCCCAAGTACCCAACAAGCAAATAAGCCCATTTTCTTAAAATTACCATTCAGTGTCCTATTCCCATAAAAGGCTTTCTAAAAAAAGAACTCGGTAGTATTGATAAAGACAACAAATAATTTCTAAAAGGTGTGCAAGCAGCAAGGTGGAAATTTTAGCATGTAGAAAACGACAACAACCAAAATAATTGTCTTGATGTTTTTATTAAATTTCAACACAAGCAAAAATCAGTCATATATTTGTGCATAACATCATCTTGCTCCCTGTTTGCTTCAATCATAGCC
Source organism: Carex arenaria (assembly GCA_964058825.1). Taxonomy (NCBI): domain Eukaryota; kingdom Viridiplantae; phylum Streptophyta; class Magnoliopsida; order Poales; family Cyperaceae; genus Carex; species Carex arenaria. Next base: position 298,229 of record CAXKVW010000795.1, read on the forward strand.
AAAATTTCAACACAAGCAAAAACCAGAGACTGACTTCGACTAGGAATAAAGAAAGTTATTCATATGGTCAAATTATGTATTTGCTCAGAGTTCCTTATAAAGGGTAATAGAGGAACTGCAAAATTTTAAATAGATTGGAATCAGGTGTAATTATTGCTTTTGCAGTAAGCAGGTTGCTGTAATTGAATTTTGTTGTACCGGTTATAATTGGGCATATATATATGAGGAGGGTTCCGATGCCTCATTTCCTCATACTTCATTCATACCTCATGTTATATATCTCTATTTTCAAAGTTCAAACTATCGATCCAAATCGTTCAACATGATATTCATGCTAAAATATGTTTGGGGATGAAATTTTATAATTTTTGCAATTTTTTTACTATTTTTTAAGATAGGTACAAAATCACTATTTTTTTAACGGTCCATATACAGTGATTTTATATGGGTGAGGTATGAGAAGATGAGGCATTGGAACCCTACTCTCTATATATATATAGATAGAGAGAGAGATATGCTTGTTACCAAAATGGCAAAATTACAATTTTTCTATTTATATAGGAGTAACTTTCTTTGTTATTTTTTTTCTTAATAGACTTGTGTATTAATTATGACATAATTAATTGTGAACATAAGAGAGAAAGAGAGATAATAGTAAAATCAGTATTTAAAAAGAGAAATTTCTCTCAGCTCTCAAATTTTAAAATGATGCTCTCAATTTAACGCTTCAAATGATACCATTAAAGACAATTTAACTTTTTTTCCAAACCCCTCAGCTTTCTTTAAAATCTACATTCATACAAACTTTGATTCCTTATAGCACATGTGCATAATACAAAAACTGAACAAGGAGAAAATAATTTATCATTTACTGAGTTATAATCTCTTGACATTAAAACAGTTCATTCGTTGAGGTTTACATTTTGTGTGATTACCATATTAGCACCTCAAATGCATGATCCCACAATAGAATTAGTATTGTAGTTCAGGTATAGAAATTGTGTTGGCCTTCACTAATTGTCACCTCATTTGTATATTTATAGCTCTACTAAATTCTTGAATACATCAAAGGCAAAACTTTAAAGTTTAAACAATAAAAAAACATTGTCCGAGTATCACGTCAGAATTAATATTTCATTGTAGTAAATAATTGCATAAGATAATTTGCTTTGTACATTTAGATATTGGATGAAACTCAAGATGTTGTCCATTCGGCTAGAATGGAAAAACTAGAGCAATTACGAGACTTTCATTTGTTTTGTTTTGAACACCAGATACTGCGACATATTCAATAACAAAGTAAGCATAAAACAAAAAAATATTTTGCACATTCAAACTTCCAGAAAGAACTGGAGCGGTATCCTCTCCATTATAAATTTAGATATGTGACAAAATATACCAAATGTCTGTCCATAGAAATTGATCCCACAACTTTTGAACACTTGTAGTTTACGAGTATTGTTGGTGTGTGAATACAATTTGAATTTAAAGAAGAGAAAATATTTCACACTTGAGAAACAAAGAGAATTGAGTGTTCACATAGAGACGCAGTTGGACACCATCATTTGCGCAGGGCATAGAAGTGAACCAAGTTGAAAATATCGTACAATCTTTAATTTGTGAATGAGGCCATGAGGGGAGCAAATGGAAGAGTTTGATGATGATACTATGTTGTTGTATATGTAATGGATATATAAAAGAAATGTTATTACTTAACAAGAAATAAACTTCATTATACCGAATTGTTATTGTACATCCATGAACCAATATAAATAAATGAGTAGAACTAGGGTGCTCTTAGGAGTACCAAGCTATTTTGTACTCTTAATTCTAAAATCTATCGGATTAACTTCGAACGATGAATCTAAACCGTTAAAATCCTTCTACCTTACGAGTGATGCGTCTACACGTGAAAATTTTATAGTTTCGGATTAATTTAGTATAAAGTCAAGTGGTCAAAAGACTTCCAAAAATAAATGCATTAAAATTAATTTAAAAACCTTCTAATTTTGACCATTTAACTTTATACTAAATTAATTCGAAACTTTAATATTTTCACATGTAAACACATCACTCGTAAGATAGAAGGATTTTAACAATTTGGATTTGTCGTTCGAAGTTAATCCGATAGAATTTAGAGTTAAGAGTACAAAAAAACTTGGTACTCCTAGGAGCACCGTAGTTCTACTCTAAATAAATAGCTAAATTTTATTTTATTGAGAAAAAATGAGAATCCAGCCCACATTTAATTTCATTAAACCAGTTGCGTGAGTTTTCTAACAAAATTGAAAGAGAAAAGAGTACTCAAAACATTTGAGTAATAAAACATAAAATGTGAATAAGACGTAATAAAATCCAAAAAAACTAAAAAGCTGACAGGGTCCAACTGAATTAAATCATATTTGATCTTCTTTCGTGGTTACGGGTCAACCTGATTGTGCAGCAGGTTATCAATTTCTTCTCTGCTACAAAGCGCCCCGCCGATATGTGTACCAGTATTGGTCTAATACCAGTTGAACCAGTACACTTTCTTCTCTATTACCAGTGTTGGTACTGTCTCTATTGCTCAGTCAAAGATATTGTACCAGCCTTAATTGCAAAAAAAAAAAAATATCGTCCTTGCATTAGCCATTGTTGTGCTGCTGCCTCTGTAAAAATTGCAATTGAGAGACGATTTCCTCCATCAGCACATGTGGCTCTTTGCAAATGTCTCTGAAAATTCTAGCACACATCTCCCTCCAATAGCTTACATAATTTGGATATCAAGGAATGAAAAATAGAATACACACCAGCATTTATAATGTGCGTTGGATAAAATAAAGTGAAGGGGTAGTCTATCCCAACAAATAATTGTATAGTAATTAGCATTTATAAGTGCTAGTTGGTTTTTCCTAAATCACAAAACCATGATGCAAGATTATACTAAATTATCACTTTGGTTTTTAGGATTTTTTTTTGTTTCATCCATGACACTAGGTACATCAAAATCCTTAGAACTAGATCCTACTTACAGTTCTTCAACTCTAAAAAACGGTGTGTCAGTTCCTTGTCCCAGCCATATATTCTTCCTTGGTTAGCTAGGATATGCACCATTTTGATTCCTTGGTCTACCCTGTTGCAATGAACGGCCCTATATTTACCTCCCATCTGGTTCTGTAAAATCCAAGCGCTCCAGATATGATCAAAGGCCCTCCAGTCATATGTATGAGTGGCTGTCTGTGAGATAATGAATCCACAGTCTCTACGGAGTCTGGAAAAACAGTGCGTTGCTGACAATCAAGCTGCTACATCAGTATGTATGCTTCAAGTACACCCCTTGCTTCACTGATAGTGCACAACCTAGAAACTGGAAAAAGAGAGGCCTTTCCCTGTGCAAAAATAAACCAAGTGAAATGAAATGGGAGATTGAGTGGGAAGAATTTTGAAGACTGGTGGGTCAAAACACGGGCAAATACGCATCTTGGACAAGATTAGAGGCTACACAGCATGTTGATATTCTCTATGATAGCTAGGAAAGGGTGGATGACGAAAACAAAAAGAAACTCTAGGAGGCAGTCAAAGTAAAACACATTACATCCTAATCTTTTTTTTATTTTTTACATTGTCAATGTTTTAATAAAAATTAATAATTAGTACGATTTTCTGTTGTGAATATATCAGATTCATTGGAAAATCCCGCACAATAAACCGAAGTGCCATACGTTCAAAATTCTAAATGAATCTTGGAAACAATTTAAAAGCACACTTGTGACATGCTATCTAAATAAAGATACAGAGCCCCTTCTCAGTGTATGGATTGATCCACAAGTATGGGAGGCTTTTAAAAAATTGAAGTCCACAAGTATCAATCAATATACCTTAAATTTCTGTGGACTTCATTTTTTTGAAAGTCTTCCATACTTGTGGATCAATCCAGGCGTGCTTTTAAATTGTTTCCAAGATTCATTCATAATTTTGAGCGTATAGTCCTTTGGTTTATTGTGCGGGATCTTCCAAAGAATCTGATATATCCACAACTAGAAAATCATATTAATTATTATTTTTTATTAAAACATTGACAATTGTAAAAAGTGTAAAAAAAAAAAAAAAAAAAAAAGAGGGACCGGGATATAATGTATTTTACCTTGACTGCCTCCCATAGTTTATTTCTCTCATCGTCATCCACCATTTCCCAGCAATCATGGAGGATATCAACCTACTGCGTAGCCTCTAATCCCACCCAAGTCCCAAGATGTGTATTTGCCTGCATTTTCATCTGATTGATTTTTGCACTTGAAATGGCCTCTCTTTTTTCAATTTCTAGGTTGTGCACTATCAGCTTCACCCGAACCCTCATCCAACATTAACTCATCTGATTGATTTGACATGGCTCTAGCCTAGGGTTTAACCAATCTGAAATTTAACAAGACAGATTTAATAGCTTAAAACAAGATATGGCAGCAACCATAGAAAATTATTTACTACCAGCCTCACTCCAACAAATGAACCAAAAAATAAGTCACCCACCGTAACAGTTTGAACTTTCAAGGTGCCTTCAGCCCACTTTGAATGATTTTAGATTAGAGTAAATTTTTTCATTACTGTCATGGAGAAACAAGAAATTAATTGAAGAATTGGAGGATATACAATAAATTAGTTGTTGTCCTTTTTTATCTTTTGTTTATTCAAGATTAATACAGCAAGTTGCATGACAGAACAAAAAATCTCTACCTAATATAAAAATGTACATACACATGGCTAATTTACTAAACAATAGATGATGAGCTACAGAAACAAAAAGCAAACATGCAATAGGTAAATGGAAATTCCAAGCATTCTTTTTATTTTGTTTCTAATAAGGTATACATTTTTAAAAAAAAAATTTATAAATTAATGTCCTACGGAATCTCTCAGAACAATTGCACTGTAATTTTAGCAGAATCTAGTACCAGCATAGTAATTATTAGTAGAGCACTGTTCCCTTGCCACAGCTTTTAAATGCCACCAAATGTCACAAGATTTAAGCCTTTGAATTCCAATTAATATGCAGTCAAGATTTGCTCTAAGAAATGAAAGATAAATGCTTGTGCAACTGATTGAGCAAATCTGATTGAAATTAGAAGAACAACAACACAAATAAAAAAAAATCAATTTACTTTCTCTGATTAAGCTCACTATTCAATTACTGATTGAGCAAATTTTCATTTTTTATTTACTTACTGTGAAATACCATATTATTAATATATATTATTATATTAGGTGCTTGGCCCATCTCTTTTTTATTAAAAAAATAAATACCATAACTGATCAAATCTGATTGAAATTAGAAGAACAACAACACAAAAAAAAAAAAAATCTGTGCTATTGAGGCCTAAATTTCTAAATACGAGTATCTATCAAATCTGATTGAATTGGTTGCTCCTTTATTATCTACTGGATTAATGATTTTCAAGTTATACTTCTCGTACCATAATATGTGGGCATAATATACTGTCATTATAATGTGTACAGTCCCAATTACCAGTACCCCTCGTGCCCGTAAGTTATATCTATAGCATATATGTACATAATAACATCTATATTTTTCGATTCCATATTAAGTTGATACAATAATATTCTATATATAGAAAATTGGTACTATGAATATGAAAATTAATCAAGCTTCCTCTCTCTATCAGTACAATGCATAACACTGCCTAGTGTAATGTTCCTTCCAATATATTAAGAATTAAATTTACAATAGTATAACCTATCAAACGGAGATCGATCATAAGTCATAACTGATGACATTCAAATTTCAATGAATTTCAACCACGTGTAAAAATTGTGTTGTAAATTCAATTTATAATATATTGTAAGGAATTTGGGTCAGGTCCCCGTGAAACTGACAAAACTAATATTTGAGGAATTTTATCGAATACCTGGAGGACAACTAAATATGAATTACCAAACACCAAATAGACAGGCATTGATTAAAACCTTCGTACATAGACAGGTAACAATGTGCATACACTAAAACTAAACCAATTATTTTTGTCATACATTGGAATCACCGTAATACAAAGCAAAATCAAGGAAGGTGTAGAGACAACTTATTGATGAATACACAGAGAAAAATCGGTACTCACCTAGAGAGAGAAAGGGGCCGGCGTTGCGCTGAACGGCGGAGGGAGAGGAGCCGGATTTGCGCTGAGCGGCGGAGAGATCGATTTTGAAAACCCGGATTCGGAATAGAGAGGATGGAGATTGAAAGAATTACAAGATGAGTTTGGGTCCGATGCCCATCGGACTTAAACTGAGTTCGATGGGTTCTATAGCCATCCGATACGTTTTAAAAACTGTGTGAAATGCTTCAATATCCGTTCTAGCTTTAATATCCGTGCGCACGAATTATAAATCTGATAGGACGGTTACAGAACCCATCGGACGCAAATTTAAGTCCGATGGGCATCGGACCCAAAATGACCAGTAGAACTGTCGTGCGACCGTGCCACGAATCAGTAGCACAATTGTATATTTGTATAAGGCTTTCAGTCTATTATACACAAAACAGTAATATTTAGTTCACAATAAATCTGTTGAAGCCACAAAATAATCCATCCGAAGAGGGATCCGCATCTGCTGCGATTCCTCGCCCATGAACAGTGACCTGCTTTTCCAAATCCAACCGTTGAATTATTTTGAGATTTGTGCAAGGAAAAATTATCTGCTTTGAGATACGTGCACGAAATTATTGAACGGTCAGATTTAGAAAAGCAGAATTTTAGAGTTACTGTTCACACTCTTCGGATCGCAGCAGATGTGATTCCGAAGAAGAGAAGCGACGAGAGAGAGGGAACCTAGGGGGCCAGTATTATTTGAGCTTTGAGATTCTTGCATAACGTATTTGAACGATTAAGATCTTCCAAAAAGTCACGCAAAGTTTGAGATATCTCAGAGGATACGAATTCACGAGAGAGTGGGTTTGGTTCATTTGTGTGGATCCGCATCTGCTGCGATTCTTCGTTCATAAACAGTGGCCTGCGATTCCTGCTTTTCCAAATTCAACTGTTGAATTGTTTCGAGATTCGTGCAAAGAAAAATCAGCTGTTTTGAGATACGTGCACGGAATTATTGGACGGTCAGATTTGAAAAGGTATGGATTTTAGAGTCACTGTTTACCTTTTTAGGATCGCAGCAGATGTGAATCCCATTTGTGTAGCAAATCAATTTCGTACCGATATTATACATGCTTTTTACTCCATTATACAAAAGGCAATAACTTTTTGTTCGCAATAAATCTTGGAAAGCCAGAAAATAATCCAGAAGAAATTATCGTCCTAAATTCAAGTTGTGCAAAATTTGCATTCTTTGTAAATCTTTCTAAATAAACACTCTTTGAACTTTGATACTATCACAATTTTCTAAATACAGTTTAAGTTAATTTTATTTTTATTTTTTTAAAAACAGAATATGTAATCATGCATGCTTCATGTTTTGCTAAACATGAACCGCAATTTAAATGCTTGTTCAAACCCCGAATGTAGTAAAATTTAGTTCATTAGGAAGCTCACTAAATCAGTTTACTTTATCATAATATCACCAATTAATGTTTAAAAAAAGTGTTAGGAGCATTAAAAATATAGACAACAGAGCTTGACTAATAATAAAAGCAATTATTAGGATGCTAAATAAGAGACATAATATTTTTGTTACAAAATGAAGTTATATATGTGATATTCTTGACAAACTAAAATTGGAGAATTAGCGATGCATGATTCAAGTTTGATTTAGAAAATAATTTAGACTATATTGAACCAGTGAATACCTAAAAGTATATCATTACATAAAAAAAATCGCAAGATCTGCATCAAACCAACTTTCAAATGCAAGCAGTATTTTTTTTCCAAATTAAATATTTAAAAGGTAGTTGAAAATTTTGTCTTGTTTTCTCAAAAATAAAATGGGATAAATTTGTAATATATAAATTGGTTATATTATGAAAAAAAGAATAAAGAGTATCAACAATTTTCTGTTTTAGTAATTTAATTCTCTAATTAAATTCAACGCAATAATTAGTATTGCGTTATTTATTTTATGTTTCAATTCCTTCCGTTTCAAGTTTTTAGGATCCTACTTTATATCTCACTATGCCGACAATTATTTAACTTAACTAATAAAAATATCAAGATTTTTAATTTTAAAGTTACAAAAATTAATCTTGTGTCAGTAAATCTTCACAAATAATATCAAAGACTATTATAAATATCAATTTTCTTTCCAATTATAAAAAATATAATAATACATCATTTACATATTACAAATATTATATTATAATTATTTTTATTCAAAATCTCAAAAAAAAACCCAAAAATTCTACAAAAAAAAATTATATTTAAAAATTAATAATTAAAATTAAACAACTAACTAATAAACATGTATCTTAAAACTTTATTATGTCTTTTATTAGCAAAAATATATATACACAAAATTTTGACAGGTTAAACGATTCAGAATTGAGGCATAAAAACTATTATTATTTGATTCACTCCAATATCTGACATAAGAAAGTTTAAGGAGATATATTTCTATATTTATCTCTCACTAGCAGAAAATATTATGCTTTTACTAATTTTCAAAATTCAATATGAAGTATGTTGAAGAGAAAAATAAATTTGAGTATTTTGTAACTATTGATATATAGAACTCTTTTCATGAGCAAGTCATTTTATTCATGCATAAGTTGTTGTACTATTAGATAGTCACTCGATAAGCATGGAAATTATTTGTGTAAAAAAATATATATATAGGAAAATAAATTAGTAATTACTTTCTGAGGTTAATGGTATGATGGTACCATTTTAATGATATGTCCGCTTATTTTCAGAAAATTACGACAGTTCCGACTTTTCATTCAAGTGTGCAAAGAGTGATCTTATACCCTTTTTTAGGTGGTTTGTTATGTATGGTCTAAAGTGAAATGAGTCAGGAACATAGGCCGAATGAGTAATGATCATAGTGACAAATTAAAAGTTCGGATTCAGTTCGACAGGATAAAAAGTTCGTGATTCGGATTATTCGGAAATGATTTTGTACAAGGTAGCAAAAAAAAAAATTGACCTTTTTTTGCATTTTTATGTAAATAATTCGTGATTTGCGTTTTATTCGCAAATTATTCGGTCAAACATTTTATTCTCAATACGGTTCGAAAAAAAAAAAAAAAACGTTCTATACGCAAACTAAACGCGTTTAAAACGCGAACCTTGTGACTCTGACTGCATGAGTCGTAACAATAAGCGAAGCGGCCGGGTTCGATGCCTATTCGGGAAAGTGCAGGGGCCCAGTATTATTTGAGCTTTAAGATTCGTGCATAATGCCTTTGAACGGTTGTGATATTCCAAATTGTCACGTAGAATATGAGGATGCGAACTCGCTGTTTCTGTTTGTCCGGTATCCAAGAATAATTACATTCAATTGTTCCCTATGACTGAGCATGTAACGAGCCAAGATTATTATGCAAATGAGTCGGATGAAGAAACCCAGCAGCATCTGACATTTACAACTGTCTTTTAAATGGGAGAATTACATATATACCACTCAAAATTTGTGAAATTATGTATATAATATTTAAATTTATGTAATTACGTATTTACCATTTAAAAATCTAATAACTCACATATTTATCCAATTAATAAAAAAAATTAATTAATTAAGTTTAATATTATATAAAATATAATTAATAAGTTATTTAGTCTCTTCTACTTCTCTATCCCTTTATCTTTGGCGTACATATTGTCCTCTTGTCTTTTTTGTCGTATTTTTTTCCTTCCCACTGAAACTCTCTCCACATCTCGTATCTCCTGTTGAACTCAAAGAGAATGGGGTCTTGGAGATTAGGATATCACAACATAACAACTCATCTAAAAACTCGGAGATTATGATATTAGAGAGAAGGGCGCACATCTTGATTGTCTAAAAATAAGGTAACCACTCTACTTTTTCCAACATAATAACTTGTATTGAATTCGACACTGATATCGCAACCTGTTATCAAACGAGTAACTAAGCTTGAGAATCTACATTTGTTACTAGCTCAATTAAAAATAGGGTCGATCTTTTAGGTGACGGAACTCAAAGGGTCCTTTCATTCCTGATGATTTTTCTACTGGACATGTCCATTTCAAAATATTAAACACCATCTTTTTTTTTTAATATCTTATATTGGGTATAAAAGAGAACAGATCCAAGGAGACAAAGATAGAGTGCTAAGTTAATCCTTGATTATTATAGTTTTAAGAATTTTAAACATAATTAATTTGAGTTTTGAATATCTTTGATATATACTAAAATTATATTGAGCAAATATGTGACTTATTAGATTTTGTTTCTTATTTCGATTTATGGACAAACGTACAAGAGAATTATTTACTTTGTTAGATTGGAATTTAAGGAAGTTAATATTGTGCATTAATTCCTTAAATAGAATCAATCTGTGAAGAGGTAATTAGGGGCAAAGTTGTCAGTTGAATATAAAAATGGGCATGTTAATTCAAATCCATCTCTTCATCCATTTTGAGATTTGTGTATAAAAATAATTTCTTTTGAAATTCGTACATTCTAAATAATAAAAAGTTGAATTTAGAATAACAAGGTCCTGTAATTTCAAAGGATCATTTATTTCCTCTGAGAAAATATATGAATTTTAGCTGTTTTAGATGCAAAAAGATATCCAACCCAGCCGCATCTTACATTCGTACATGTTGCCAATTTTTTGCTCTTTGCATTGCTTTATTTTCTCTCAGTTGTGATGCATTAATTTTATGGGTTAAGATAGACCGAATTCGTATCCTCTGCATTATTGGAACGTGCATTAATAAATCTGGACCATCTGACTGAGATCCGCACTAATATTAAAGGGGTATGTATATGTATTATAGACGTGAGTTGGAATGGCACTAATTCAGATAAGACGGTTGAGATACATTAAACTCAAAAAATGCTCTTTTGAGTTACTGCAGTAGATGGGACTCCTCAGTAGCCATGAAGACGAACTGTAGGGGTGGAGCTAGAAAATCTTTACAGAGGAGGCTAAAAATTTAAAATGCACAAATTGTAGTTTGTGAGAATTGAATCCAAGTTCTCCACCAACACAAAATAAGTTCTAACCACTAGACTACATGCAGGGGCGGACGCAGGATTTCTGCCAGGGAGGGGCAGAAATCGGATTCAAATTGCTTAACGGGTTCAAACCCATTAACTAGTCGGGCACTAAATTTATTATTTTTTATCATTAATAAGACTTATTATTGTTCTACTAAATGACAAGGGAAATTTACATTGAAGAAAATTAACAAGCACAAAAAAATTGGAAGTTACCGAAAGTTCCAATCGGAAGAGACCGTGAGATTCGACTTGAAGAGAAGAGACGAGATTTGACTTCTTCAATCTTCAGAAATTCAACGTGGAGTGATTTCTACTATTTCTTTGTTTTTTATTTGAGGAAGGATTCCAAATTCAAGAGCCTAGAGTAGCAGCAAGATCGAGTCAGAGAGGAGCAGCAGCATCCGCCGCCTTTTTTTTAAAGAGAAGCAACGAAATCAAACATTCTTTAATAAGCAGGGCTTGGCCCTTCTTTTATTGTTATTGTGTGCTGGAGCCTAGCGGCAAAATAACAGAGATTTGGGCTTGGCCCGTGATTTATTTCAAAATGTGCTAGAGCTAAAGAGGTTTGGGCTTCCAGAGAGGGGCAAATATATTTTCAGGGGAGGCAAATATGAATTGGGCCTATATTTCCTGTTGAATTTCAAAATTCAGGGGGGGGGGGGAGGGGGGGGGGGCACTTGCCCCCCTCTGGTCCTATATAGGTCCGCCCCTGACTACATGTAAATATGTGATACTTATAAGGGAGACTAGATTATAGAATATGTTCTTAAAAAAAGTAAAATTAAATTAAATTTTATTATACATAGTTAAAATTTTAAAATTATAGAGATAGTTTAGCCACTTTTTGAATAGCTTTAGATCCGTCATGAGGAGAAGAGAGCATTGATCAAATTGTCAGAGATCAATGAACTGATATGATATGAGCGAGACAATAACCGCATTTTCATTTTTTTTCTTGTCAATTTTTATTCCTCTATTAGTTTCTTGTTCTCATCACGCTTTGGTTCATATATAGTCTCTACAATATTAATAAGGAGATTGAGATATTTCATCACGCACTTAATCCAACAGGAGAAATTCATACATGATTGGCCGAATATGGTAATTTCGTTGGCATATTTTGGTGTACTAATTAAACAGCTTTGAATTTTGGGGATATATGTAAATAGAGGAGGATTCAAATGCACTATTTTTTTTATACTGTAATATGCTTCACATTCTTTATTTTCGTTTTTAAAGTCCAAATAGTCGATCCGAATCGCTAACATGATCTTTATAATAAAATATACTTGGAGACTTAAATTTTATATTTTTTATAATTTTTTTTACTTTTTTTAGATAAATACAAAATTACTGGAAGATTCTAGACCATCTGATAAAGTGATATTGTATCTATGTAAAAAAAATAGTAAAAAAAACTCTAAAAAATATAAAATTTGGTCTCCAAATATATTTTATTATGCAGATCATTAGGGGTGTCAATGGGTACGATACGGGTAGGGTGGAAGCATTTTCATACCCATATCCACTAAGAATTGATCTTACCCATACCCTACCCTTACCCGTTAAGAATTTGTCTTACCCTACCCTACATGTACCTGTTAAGATTAGTGGGTAACGAAATGGTAGCGGGTGAATAACAAATAATACTAATATAATAGTTTTATTATTTTTACAAATATACTATCAAAACTCATCATGTCATATATATGCAATCACAATTTACTAATATAAAAATAAAAATAAAAAATATGCAATTAATTCTAACTAATAATTTTTTTACAAATAAAAATATGAAAAATACAAATATCTCTTCTAACAAATTCAAAATTCAATTCGTTAACTAAATAATAAAACATTAAAATAAAAAAGTAATATGTTTAATATAATATTCTTCTTGCAACAAAATGCATACATTTTTTCATGAATTAACGTTGATACAGTGATATGAAAAATATAAAATTGAATAAATTGAATATAATATTTATATATCTATATGGAATTTATTTTATATAACTACCCGTTATCCAATGGGTACGAAATAGCCTTTATCCGTACCCATACCCGTTTAGCTAACGAAAAAAAATCCTTACCCATACCCATATCCAATAAGCTATACCCGTCTTATCGAATACGATATGGGTAGGATAAACTGGTAAACGGTTTTCATTGACACCTCTACAGATCATATTGAATAGTTTGAATTAACTGTTCGAACTTTGAAAATAAAGATAAATAATGTATTAGAGCACAAAATAACCGTGCAATTAATCCCTCACGTAAATAAATGTTCCTTTTTAACCATTTTGGGCTTTGCAACGAAATTTCTTGGGCTTGTCATTTACCTGTACAAAAACCTTTTTCTAAACCCTAGCTAGGTTCACTCTTTAGGCAGCCATTATCCTCTCACAATCCCTCCGTCTTCCATTAAAAATTTACCAGAATTTTTTTGCAGAAGAAGATTACAATTGCACGAGGACATGAGGTTTGTCCCAATCCCTTGATCATGCTTCTATTTAATCTGTCTGTGTATCATTTTCGGTGGTGGTGTTAATTTAAGAGATTCTCCATTGTAAAATTGAATTGGGAATATCAACATTGAAGTGTCAAAATCCTGTTCGATGAATTTCAACATAAGAATACAAGCCTCTAACTATTCTTCTTCTTTTTTCCTAAAGAAACTGTAAATATTGTGATAAAATTGACTTCACAACCCTAGGAATGATGAAATTTTCACTTGTCAAACTTTGGGTTTGCATCCTTGTAAGTTTGGTGTTAAGCATTTGGCACATTTATAAATTGACGTCCTTCATGAATGAATGAAAACATGAAACATCAATACTTGAGTAGACTTTAGCTTGCAATAGTTTTGATTATTGCTGATAGTACAAATATCTTAGTTCCATAACTTGGATTTGAGAAATGAGAATTGACATGTGTGTCTGTGCCCGAGTATATATTCTCAATAAGTTTCTTAGAGATGAGCTTAATTTTACCTGTTAGGCCTCTCTTGTTCGCACTTGCACGAATGTGGATGCATTTCTATATAAGTATCCACAAAACATTTAGTACTTACATGAAAAGGCATACTGTGTAACTTTTTGTGAGTAGTTGCATTCATTTGGATTAATTCATGACTACACATAAAAAAAAAAAAAAAAAAAACCCTGAGTCAATGAAAATTTTTATGGTTTCTTTTTGCGCAAAACCTCCTGTACATTTAGAATCCTAAGAATATTATGTTTGTGATGACATGAAAGGAAATGCATGTAAAAATACTTTACTTACCCTTACTCTTTTGTCTAAAATAACCATATAGCGCTAATACTTTTTGCAAAACCTAGTGTCAGTTACTTTTAAGTCTGCTAATTAATTTATACTTCCCTGAACTCCACTTATGTATGTCTATGAACAAAAATCAGAAAACAGTTATGTTCTTTTCAGATTGGTTTCTTAGGCAAAAGATAAAGTGATAAACTAATGACATTAGGTTAATATGAATATTGTGTTCTACTAAATATTAATTGGCTTTGGATATACCATCCAATTAACTTGAATGGGTTCATTTAAGTCATTCCGACGTGTATTACGGAGAATGCACATTTATAGATTGTTCATGTATACAAATATAGAAGTAAAAATGTACATGTTTTTGCATTTTTCTTTTGATAACACGTTCTTACTGTTGCTCTAAGTTACTGAATAAATTTATTATCTTATGGTTCATAATAGTATAGTGCAGACATATTAATGATAGAAACAGAAATTTAAAATTAGTTGTGTTATTGTGTCCATGCAAATTATTTTGTCTTTAACTCCAAGAGTACTCCAGTAGTAAATGAATATGCATAGACTAAACAAGGTACTTTTCTTTTTCCTACAGAGTCGGCAAAAGCATTTTTCTCAATTATGATCCACATTTGATGAAATATTCTGCAAAGTGTAGCATGCTCAAGCTTCAGCATGGGTGGTCTAGGAAATGAGGTTGAGGTAAGTTTTATGAATTCTGTTTACTAATATTTGCTATGAATGTGGTTGTAGTACTCTTGTGAGTAGGCAAAAATATCCTGCACATGGTTGGCGTATTTACTTATGCCACAGAAGGACCTGTCGTGCTTATTGTAATGAATGTCTAAATGATAGGCCAACCGTTCATTGAACCAACACTAATTTGTTATATCCTGATCAACGGGTTATCTTGCTTTTTTTTTAATTAAAAAAGCTTGTTGTATTAAAACTAATGTTTGTTTTTCCTTCTTTTTTGTTACTTTTCAAGTAAAAAAGGTGATTTTTTACTAGAAAGTTAACAAAAATGAAGCACGAGTTCAAACCCTAATGTGTTTGGAGTGCTTTCATTATAAAAGGATTTTGAGATGTTTTTGTTAGAAAAGAGTAGATCGGGTGTGAGGATTAGGTATGGTTTGATTGGAATTTAGAAAATGTAAGACTTACTAGTTAGGGTTTTGGACCTAGCTGTCAAATAAAGACTATTTGACACAAATAAAAATCAAAATAAAGAACACTATATTTTATGATTTCCCGTTTCAAAATAACAAGATGCCTTCAAGGGAACTTTGCAGTGATACAATGATTTTCAGCAAAAATTGCACATATACGGAATCATTTAACTTAGCAGAATTGTGCAGCTCATTGGCATGTTTTTCTTTATAACCATGAAAGAGAAAAGGGGTGAAAAAATATATTCTTGACCAAAACGCATTCGTAAATTACTTGATTGGTTCTTGTTTTTTTTTTACCTAGTGTGAAGATGTAGACTATATGAGGAACCCAGACAATGGAGCAGCGGTTAATCTAGGCAGTGGTGTCAGGGTCTGTCTCCCCCCCACCCCCCTACTCAAATAAGGGTTAAACCCACTGTAAGTTTCCTTAGACTGAAATAATGTACTATACATACAAGAAAGTAACCTACAATTTCTAGGATTCTGTGTTTCGAGTTTAATTTTTTAAAATATGTACTAATTGAAAAATATAAAATGCGCTTTTTAAACTTCTATGTAGGCATCATAAAAGAGAGATGTTTTCATGGCCCATCTTTGCTGCTTCAATAAACCTGTACCCAGCCCTTCAGAAATTGAACTCGTATCGATCACCTTTCCTCCTTGGACAAGTCAACCATTTTCCACTAACATAGAGAGTGAATAGCTGGACATATCTCATTACCCATTGCAAAGGTGCAACATCATTATTCCAATCATGGGTTTGAACGGCCACACAATCAGAGTCAGTTGGGATTGCCAGTACACCGAGCAATAGGTTTGTTTAATCGGCATTTTTGTGGCCATATGGCAAGAAGGGTTATTGTGGGTGGATATGTTATGTGGGGTGCTATTCATGATTATCTGGATGGACTACATGGACTTTGTCCAGGTATGACGAAACTTACAAACAAATGTTGTTATCATTAACCTTTTAATAGAACTTATCACCATGCTGATTTTTACTTCTTTTTGCATGCAGAGTCACCAGACAAAGTGGTGTAGATGTTACAATCTCATGTTTGCCTATGGACGACAGGTAACTTAGACAAGTAAATTTTGATATATTATGTTTTTTTTTTTTTGAGAGAAATATATTTTATGTTGTTGAAGTGCATCCATTATCATTGTTAATTTACTTGTAGGTATTTGATTTTTTTCTCGACAGTCGTGCTTCACATTTTGGATTGATGAAGATGGACAACACAGGAAGAGTCATTTACTTCGATTTAAAGGCTGTGGTAATATAATCTATTCAATGTCTTATCTAAGTTATATGCTATTAATCACGTAATTAGTTTTACAAATGTGACATTAGGAATGTCAGTATTACCATGTTTATACTGAATAATTTAATAGCTGTTAGTAGCTAGTCTGTAGCAATGTTTAGATAAGGATCATAGTGTATAGGAGTAGCTATAGAGAAAGATATCCTATACAAGTAATTGTGGATGCCAAATTTTGTTAATAGAGTATTCTTATTTAAAAACCATATATAAATATCAACAGCCCAAAAATAAGTTTGAAACTCTTGATACATATATATTGTACTACGATACCAATTTTGATAGCCCAATATATTGGAATTCAGACCCTTTGCAATACCTGACTGAGTAGAATGAGATCTGAGTCATCCATTCAAAACTGACATGAATCTCAAAACGGACTCCATATTATAAATAGGCACTGAACTGATTTTGGCTCAGTCAGGAGTATTCTACTTCCTCAGGGTATGGACTCAATATACTGGACTACGATACCAAAATTCAGACTGGTTTCATATAAAATTAAACAGTCTGCAAATTTTCTGTTTTAATTGTTTTGTAATATTACCACTTCTGTTTTCTGTTTTAATTGTTTTGTAATAGCTTATATACTTTGGTTGTGTTCCAAAGGGGGCCGATAATAGTGTTTTGGGTCTTTCAAGGGAAGAAGCCGTGAAGAAGCCCTACATTGCTTCAATGGGCATTTAGATGTTCAGAAATAAAAATGTTGTTGAACCTTCTGAGGTATGTCATTTTTTTTTCCTTTGTCAATTATTGGTACTTCGTCACATAGTGATTTATTTACCAGTTTACCTCCCCAATTTGTTACCAATTTCTAGCTTTCCCTAGTGGTCAATGAAGCTCAAATAAGGCCCTGGCCATACCTAGCTTGAACCTTTTGTGAATCAATCAATCATTTATCGTCTTTCATTTTAAAAAAAAATAATAATCCTTTTGTCTAATGTAAACTGTATCACTGACAGATGGGACCCGCTGTTTGGCGAAAACCTCTCCCCGATTTTTTCTTCCTCCCGATCTTCTTCCCTCTTCCGGAAACTTCTCTCCCCTGTGATTGTTCTCCTCGCTCTTCCCCTGCTCGCCACACCTCCCTCCGTCCTCCCCTGATCCGCACTCAAACTCACCACTTCCTCTTTCTATCACTGAGTATTTTCGTCTTTCCGCCGCTGATTGAAATCAAAATCGCCTCCCACCACCGACTGACCCCAATAGCCCGTGCTCTCCCTTTCTCTCCCCATTCCCCTTCGTCTCACTTTAAGCCACAGATTTCTTAGGTCGGCAGATGATGAGGGTCCTGAACGATATGGCCTTAGCTTCACATGCCCAAGAGTTTTTCATCACAACTTGCCTGATAATATATGGAAAAGCCCTTAGGCATGTGAAGCTAAGGCTGTATTGTTCATGACCCTTATCATCTGCTGACCTTAGAAATCTGTGGCTTAAAGGTAGACGAAGGGGAGTGGAAAGGAAAAGGGAGAGAAAAGCTGAAATTGCTCGAGAAGCTGATGCTTTTAATTCATTTCCTGGTAATTTCATTTCATCTGTATTCTTTTTACCTTTTACAATAGTTGGGAAAAATAAAATAATGAATGCTAAATGTTCAAATTTCTAATTTTGTTAGGAGGTTATGGATGGAGGAGTTATTGGAGATGATTATTTGGTCTCAACTTGGTATTCATGATTAAGCATGTGAGCTCTCTTTTTTCCTACTTTTTTTAATTTATAACGTGTTTGTTAAAATCCCATGTAAAATTCTATATGAGATGAGGAAGACAATTTTGAAGGGTCACAATTGGAGAAGTCACAGTTCCTTTTACGCACATGCTTCAACGGATGACAAACAATACTTAAATGCACTTAATCTGAGATATATTGCAGCTCAGCATTTTGTTATATTATTTTTTTTCTTTTTTCCTCGAAGGGTTATTTCCTTTTTTGAAATTATTTTTGTTTTCATCCCTTATTATAGATTTGCCTCTAATATTGATTCATGTTATTAAGTGTTAATAACTGTACTGCACGCAAAACAAGGTATAACATGTTTGTAAAAACCAAAGGAAAACCCAAAAAGTTCCAGCTAAGGGCAAATCTGTCTAATTTAGAAAAAAATATATAATTCTCAGGTCCACTTGAATTTGGATTCGACTTTCCTACAGCATATAAACAATACTTTAATGCACTTAATGCACTTAATCCGTTTTTTCTAGAATTTTTAGTTCAAAGAACAAGGAAATATGGCTTGATTAGTTCAACTTTGTCAAAATTGAATAAAAGTTAACTTTTGTGTTGACTGAAATGAAAATTCACATTCTTATGCAAGTTTGATTCAAGCAAATACTTGGAATCCTTGGAAATATGTTAATAGACCCTTCCTCAATTTTAGAAATAAACTACATAGATTGAATGTAGAAATTTAAGAAAATTCAAAACAGAAATTTTAGAAATAAACTACAGAGATATTTTCTGTTACTCTTTTCTCTTTGCTTTTAGATTCTTTCTGATAATACCTGTAACATACCTTTTTTTATCTGTAACATATTTTTTTTTATCAGTAACCAAACCTCTTTTGTTTGCCTTAATTTTAGGTTAGTGATGATGTTGAGAAATTTGAAATTGAAGTCATATTCTGGAATCAAAATTATATGAGGTCAGTTTAATTCTTGCACAACAAACTAAGGATATCTCACCAGCATGTTAACTATGGTTCTGAGTGGTGATGGTCATTTGCTGTGTGGCCCCTCAATTCATGGGGATGAACCTACTTGTAAACCTTGTGAAAAATCGGCTCAAAGAAGAATTGAGGATGAACCTACTTGTAAAAACAGGAGTTTAGCTTCAAATGTTCAAACTCAGTTTCATTTTTTCATTTTTCACAATTCTACTCAATTCCTTTTTTGTTCAACTGGAATGAAACCTCCGAACTATTTATTTTTCCCTCTCCATCCAGACAGACCTTTAATTTTTTTGGTAAACTTTACCAGAAATACGGATGCCCCTCAAATAGATTGATTTCAGATCATAAAACTATCCTAAAGTGATGATTCTGATGGGAAGAGTTTGGGTCCGATGGGCTCCACAACCGTCCGATCCGCTTTATGATTCGTGCGCATGTATATTAAAGTGACTGTGCACAGATATTAAAGTGCCACGCATGGATCTTAAAGAAAATTGGATGGTGATGGAGCCCATCGGACCCAAGCTGCTCCTGATTCCGATATATTTGATCTCTTGGACGATTGATCAGAAAATTATTTTCACGTATATACGCTTTTGTTATATGATTATATCCAAAATAAAGATTTCTCTACAAATTGCAACAAAAATATTATCGGAATATTTTGTAACAACAATGTATAATATCAACCTAAATTACTTATCACTACTTATTTATTCTCTTTTAATAACATTCAATTTTATTTTAAAAAATATATATATTTAAAGATTATTTAAAAATAATATATAGGGTATTTGATAGAGAATCAGTTTTTAGTTTAGTGGTAAAAGCCACATGATTTTCACGTGAGAGATCATGGTTTTGAAATTCAAAAAGTGAGGAAATCATTTGTAATATAAAGAGGAGTTTGAAGAAAATTGGTAGGTTAGACTTCCACCTTTCGATTTCAAAAAAATTATTGGATATTTGCTATATTGTATTAAGTTTTCGGTCCAATAGAAGAAACTGAACCGGGGGTTTAGCTCTTTTATAAATCTCTAAAGAAACCGAACTCTTAGTTCAATTTCTTTTATTGGATCTAAAACTAAACGCAATCCATTAATATGAAATAACGATGAAAAAAAATAATTAATTTTTTTCTCCAAATTATCTCTCTGCTTTGGTACGGTGCATAGAGGTAGCAAAAAATGATATTGTCAGTTTGTTACTACCACAAAAGACATGTAAATTGGACTAAAAAATACAACTTGACCCAACAACCAATAGGTCCATTTGCTTAAAATAACAGTGGCCTATTAGCATAAAAAGTTTTTTTAAAAAGGAACTCGGTAGTATAAGGGCTGCAAACGAATCGAACCGAATTGAACTTATCCCAGTTTGAGTTTGGTTTGAATTAATTTCGAACTAAGTATGGATTGAATTAATTTTGAATCAATTGTTTCACGAACTCAAATTCGGATCTTTTACGAATTTTTTTACGACAAAGAAGAGTGATCGTAGTTGCCGAGAGCGAGAGGTGAAAATCTTCTAGGGTTTTATAACTGAGAGCGAAGGTTACGACTTACGAGTTATGACTTATGGCTAGGCGGTCTTATGTTTTAACTTTTAAGTTATTAGCGGAAATCAACAGTTAACGTTAATTTGAGATTCGAACTAGAATAATGTGCGAACTTATTTCGAACAAACGAAGTCCATTTTGAGTTTGCTTTGAATTAATTTCGAACTATTTCGAATCGATTTTTTTATGAACTTTTTCGACAAACTCGAATCGAATCACGAACTACGTATTTTTTGTGCAGCCCTAGTAGTATTGATAAAGAAACAGCAAATAATATTTAAACACATAAAAATAAAAGTGTGCAAGCAGCAAGGAGGAAATTTTGGCATGCACAAAATGACTACCAAAATAATTGTCACATAAGTTGGGCTGCAAACGAACCAAACCAAATCAAACCTACACATAAGGGACATTTTGAACTTTTGAAACTTTTGTACTTCAAATATATAGATATTGAAATTATTAACATTTACTTTATTAAAATAATTTACATTATTGAATTGTTATTATGTATTTAACCCACATAATTTGAAATTTTGTCCTACCCCGGTCCGGTTTAATATCCATCATTTTTAAGGATGTGCAATTGCACATGTTATGTGTCTAATTTAATGGTCCTTGTTGAACGCTCTTAGATTGGATACACGATACAACATGCAAAATATACAAGTCACGAATTGAATGCTTGGTGGACATAAAAATTGCATGATTAATCGAAAGATTCATAAATTTGACCTTCATCCTAATCGCATATATACATACATATATATATACTAGATTGTGCTCGCAAATTTCAATGCATAATAGAAACCAGTGCATTTTATGTTGTTAAACTTCTTTCCTGATGATATTATTTGAATTACTTAGTTATGTTATCATTTTAGAAATTGGAGTAAATTAAATAATTATATAAAAGAATCATTTAATTTGGAGTCATTATAACATAAATCATTAACAAACATGAAAAAATAGTTTTAAAAAATAATAAAGATGCTAAAGAAATATATCAGCTAAGATTGACATGCATGCCTATAAAAATGGTACAAATATTCCATGAAAATTTTAGAAGAAAATAGTGGTTTCCTTTTTGTTCAAATAAATTTAAATTAGAAATAATAAAAATCGAAACAAATCATAAAATTTCTTAAATAAAAAAAAAACCTAGTTACCGAAAAATGAAAAAAATGGTGTTCATACTTCACTATCTTCAGTTCAAAACTCAATTGAGCTCCGTCGGAGGATTTCCACATAAAATCTATTTTTGATTGCATTCAGGCTGGAATTATTAATAAATAAAACTTACAAATCAATTAATCAAATTTGAGTTGAATTTAATTACTTGATCTAAACATGTGTATTTCATTTTTTTTTATGAAAACTCAATAATATATTATCTTTGTTGGAAACAAATAACAACAAAACTTCACCTAAACTATGTTGCTTATTAAGTATTTATATTCATATGACCTTAAAATATTATCATACTTCACATAAAATATATATAATTAAATTAAAAGAAAACGTTGTAGAGTGTCCCAACATTGCAGTGGGACATTAATTCATGTTGTATAATTATGACATATATAATGTATATGAACTCTTTGTCAAAGTAAAATTTTATTTTTCCTCGACTTCTTATTTACATAATTAAAATGTCATAAATAAAAATAATAATACAAACCAACAATGCTCTACGTAAAATTAGACATTTCAATAATAAGTCCAAAATGAACAACATGGGTATGTTTGGATGCACAAGAATAGCTACTGTTTTTAGAATAGCATTGCTATTCGGAACAAGGTGCATCCAAACGAGAAATAGAGTTATTCGGAATAGTTACTGTTTTTATAATAGCATTGCTATTCGCTATTCTTAAAATAGCATTTGTTTCTTTCAATATTAATACTAATCTAATATTTAAACTAATATTATATTACATTTAATATTTAAATTAATATTATATTGTATTATTTTTTATCTAATAATATATTATATTTAAACTAATATTTTATTTAATACTAATATAATATTTAAAATAATATTATATTATATTTTAATATTTAAATTAATATTATATTATATTATATTTAATCTAATATTTTATTTAATACTAATCTAATATTTAAATAATATTATATTACATTTAATAATTAAATTAATATTACATTGTGTTATATTTAAACTAATATTTTATTCAATACTAATCTAATATTTAAAATAATATCATATTACATTTAATATTTAAACTAATATTATATTACATTTAATCTAATATTGTATTTAATACTAATCTAATTTTTAAATAAATATTATATTACATTAATATTTAAACTAATATTATATTATATTTAATCTAATATTTTATTAATACTAATCTAATATTTAAAATAATATTATATTACATTCAATATTTAAACTAATATTATATTACATTAATATAAGAGATGGACTATGGTACTCTATGGAGTAAAACGCCTCGGTACTCTACGCTATATCTCCATTTTAAAAATCCAAACACCCGATCCGAACCGTTGAACATGTTCTTCATATTGAAATGTACTTGGAGACTAAATTTTACATTTTTTGGAATTTTTTTGCTATTTATTAAGCTACTTTGAAAATCTCAGATCTGCTGTGAACAGTAAAAAACAGTAAAAATTTCTGGACCATCGGATCTGAGATTTTCAAAGTGGCTTAATAAATAGCAAAAAAATTCCAAAAAATGTAAAATTTGGTCTCCAAGCACATTTCAATATGAAGAACATGTTCAACGGTTCGGATCGGGTGTTTGAATTTTTAAAATGGAGATATAGTGCCGTAGAGCACCGAGCCATGGTACTCTATAGAGTACCATAGCCAAACTCTTAATATAATATTTTATTTAATACTAATTTAATATTTAAAATAATATTATGTTATATTAAATATTTAAACTAATATTATATTATATTTAATATTTAAACTAATATTATATTATATTTAATATAACATTATATTTAATATAATATTTTATTTAATACTAATCTAATATTTAAAATAATATTATATTACATTTATTGAATTAATATTATATTGTATTATATTTAATCTTACACATAAATTATTAAACGGTAGCTATTCTCTCCAAACTCTATTCCAAATATGCAATCCAAACAATTTTTTCACTGTTCTGAATAGCTACTGTTCTTAAACAGTAGCTATTCTAGCTATTCTAGAGTTCATCCAAACGTACCCCATAAGAATAAAATCACTACCCGAGAGAATTTTTCATGCTCCGTTTTATTGCAAGGTAAGGAATTCTTAACGGATAACTACTTTGTTTTAGTATACAATAAAAAAAATGGAATTGAACAACATAAGAATAAAATCACTACAAGAGAGAATTTTTCATGCTCTGTTTTAATTATGACAAGGTAAGGAATTCTTAACGGATAACTACTTTGTTAGTACACAATAAAAAAAACAAAATGGAATTGAACAACATAAGAATAAAATCACTACAGGAGAGATTTTTTTTGTGCTCCGTTTTATTACAAGGTAAGGAATTCTTAACGGATAACTACTTTGTTAGTACACAATAAAAAAAAATAAAAAAAATGGGATTGAACAGCATACTGTTTTTATCATCCATTTTACAAGAGCATATGGGTCACGTGATCTCTGCAAGTAATTTGCCATCAGGCAGAGTGGAAAAAACGTGCCGTGCCGTGACTTTGATCTTGTGCCGTGCTATGACTAACATACCGTGATTTTAGTCTCGTGCCGTGATCAAGTGAACAGTTACGCGTGCCATGCCGTGACTAAAATGTGGAGGGGCAGTTACGGCACGCAAGTCACGCCGTGACCGTTCGCGTGCCTGTCCAAACGTAACTAGTCACGTTTCTCACATTTAACTATTTTTTCATAATTTAGATTAGTTTATTCAATATTCACTATTTGATCAAGACTTAACGGTCCTAATTACACGTGACGTGCCGTGCCGTGACCGGATTTTTAGCATGGCGTGGCGTGCCGTGTCAAATTTTCAAAAGATGGTCACGGCACGAAAAAATCACACGTGCCGTGCTATTCCGTAACAGAACCGGTTGCACCGTACCATTCCGTTACAGAACTGGCTTCATCGTGCCATTTTTTCCACTCTATGATCAGCTGTGTTGCATTAATTTTATGGGTCAAGATAAACCCGCAGTAGCCCATTTGTTGAATTTGGATCCTTCCGGTAAAGGGTCTTAATACGTGACGTGCAGTGTCGTGTTGTAATTAGTCATGTCGTGATTTGGATCACGTATCATGATATGCCATGATTAAGTTAGTTTGTATGTGTCGTATTGTAATTAAATTTGAAAAAATGGTCACAGTACGTTAGACATACCATGACCACACGTGAAATGTCCAAATGTGAATGATCACGTTTGCACATTTAATTATTATTTTCATAATATAAGTTGTTAATTCAAGATTCAACATTCAATCAAGATCTCACAGTCCTAATTACACGTGATTTGCGTGACCACGTAATTTTCCGTGCCAAATTTTCAAAAAACCGATCACGTCAAGCAAATAGTCAGGACACTGAACACGCGAGTCATGACACATGGCTGACATACGTGCCATGGACAAATGCGTAATGTGTAATTTTCTTAAAATTAATTAAACTGGCCTATCTTCATCAGAAGGTTGTGATTTTTGAAATGTTTTTTATATATATATTTTTAATATTATTTAATTAGAAGAACTGCTCATTACTTTTAAAATTGTTGATCTATATGTTTGAAGTTAGTACAAATTCATTGCTATGCTTTTATAATTCTTACATTTGAATGACAGCAAAGACATGAAAGTATATTATTAAAATCATAAAATGTAGACAGCTTCAATTTTTTTTTTTTTAATTTCAAAGAAACTGTAAGATTGTGAGAGAATCAAATTCTTGATCTTTAAATAACATCTATTTATTGGGCGGTACAAGTTTATTAGTACATATGATTGTTTTCAACTATTTTTTATTTTGTAGACAATAAAATTTACAAAATTATATCTCAAATTAAAAAGTTATATTGCAATACGAAATTTAATAATTTCCCTATATTAAAATAATAAAAAGAATAAAAAATTTAACACCACTTAATTTATCATAACGAAAATTAAGCGTCACATTACCTAAAAACTAATATAAATAATAAAATATAAGTCTTTTAAAATATATGTGCATTAAAAATTATCATTGTCACAATAAATACATTAATTAATAAAATAAAACATGGCTCAAGTAGTTAAAACTAAAATCGAAGATATCATAAAAAGGTTTGTATAGTTGGCGCCAAAATTCTCTATTTTCGCTAAAAAAATATATACTGCTGTAAGAAAACTTCACATTTTTCTTAGTTGTCACCTGATTCGTGAAATTGGTGGACAAACTTGTATGAATAAAACATGACTTTCGTGTTGATAAAATTTTATATATTTTCTTAAAATAGTTGTTCACAAGTGTAAAACATTTCATTAATATACCTTGTATTAAATTGAACAATAAAAATAACATTAGATTATTTCTTGATATTGTGTTCAACATATAAAAATAACCTATTTTTTTCTTATAAGATATTAGAATGAATCAATACAACTTCGAAAATTGTGAGGGGTTCCAATGCTCCATTCACATCATCTATCTCTAATAAAGATCAAAATAAAAATTCTAATATCAAATTATGAGAAATTCTTGATTTTTCTCAAACATAACAGTGTGATATTGTATTAACTGTGAGTTCGAATACTGATTCAGAGGGTAATATGAATGTTATAAAAAAATGATATTGCATTAACTCGTGTGAAAAACGACCACCATTAGTATTGAGGGGCCTAAGCCCACAACATGGCACATTGGTTAATGCATTAAAGTAATAACCTATGTATCATTTGAAAACGCTGAGGCAAACACGAAAGCCGACAAAAATGACAATAATGAATTTGCCTCGGTTAGCCTGGTCAAGGAAAAAGTGGCTGATATTACATTTTATAATAAACATAATTGTAAAAAAATTTCTTTCTATTGCAATAAAAAAAAAATTCTCAATATTTGATCATAATAATTATACGCGTATGACTGTCAACATAAATTGTTTGCAAATACTTATTTATTCTCTTTTGATAGCATCCAATCTCATTTTCACTTGACTAAAATATGAAATAACAATGGAAAATTGAAATAAACTTTTCTCCAAATTGTCTTTCTTCGTTAGTATGGGACTATGGGGGCAGAATAGAGATGGCAAGAGTATGATATTGTTAGTTTGTGATCACCCCAAAAGGAATGTAAACTAAGCCCAAAACACAACTGAACCCAACAACCATTAGGCCCATTTTCTTAAAATAACTATTTAGAGCGGCCTATTCGCATAAAAGGCTTTAAAAGAACAAGGTAGTATTGATAAAATAATTGCCATATTTTTTGTTTAAATTTCAAACAAAGCAAAATTCAGTCGCATATTTGTGCATAGCATCATTTTTTTCCTTGGTCGCTTAAATCATAGCCAAAATAATTATTGAAAGGGCCAGTAAAATTTTATTTCAATAAGTATCTTTGATAATCAATTTTTAAAGTTAAATTGTAGTTAAGAGTATGACACTAAATACGAAACTTAAGGCTAATATTAAGACATAATAAATTTCTAGCTGAAATATAATATCGATAAACTTGTCAATAATCTAGGAGAACTGAAATCCATATCTTTTCTGTTGTAATGTATTACATTATTAACGTGATCTATTTGGCGATTTCTTTCTAAATATAAACAACCAAATAATTGTTTAAATATTCATCAAGTTATCCAATTAAACATAAACAAAATACATATGGAGATCACTTCTACATAGAAAAAATAAACTCTTTCCTAACAAAGCCCAAAAAAACAAACTGTTCAATTAATGTAGAAATGATGACATATATATATCATATCAGGATGAGAAAAGTTGAAGAAACATGTAATTATTGTATCTTTCATCCCCAATCAAGCGAACAATATATTTAAGAAGAGTCATATCACATGTAATGTTCAAAAGGCGTATCCTTTTAAGCTAATGATTAGATGCATCATTTATTTAACAAGTTGTAAAGGTTTATGGAGTATAGCTCATGATTGGGATTAGGTTTCTTTGCAATCTTTGAATTTTGGTTTCTTTACATGTGCTTAAATGCTAATTAACCCCAACATTGGGAAACCGTGTATATTTCACGAGAGCAGTTTGGGTCCGATGCCCATCGGACTCAAACTTGGGTTCGATTGGCTTCATAATTGTCCGGTCTGCTTTAAGATCCATGCACTCGTATATTAAAGCAAATGCACACGGATATTAAAGCGACATTCACGGATCTTAAAGCCGATCGGATGGTTATGGAGCCCATCAAACTCAGTTTGAGTCTGATGGGCATTGGACCCAAACTGCTCTCATATTTCACACAGTGGTAGTATTTTTTAACCTCAAATATTTTTCATTGGATGAGTGAAAACTTTCTGATGAATATTCAGAATATAATGAGAAATATTAATTATGGAATATTTGTTTTTCTCTAAAAAAAAAATAAGCTGCAAACAATATAGAACAAACATGGGATGAAGTTTTTTATAATAAAATTACTTGATAATAATGACAATTTTTAATTCTAAAAATCCATATGATATTGTAAAATTATCTACCTTCCATATTCCATGGTTTATTTTTCAAAAGAAATATTTTCTTCTTTAAGCTCATTAATAAATATTCAAAACCTTTACATTACATGTAGCTGCATCAACTTAATATTATACATGTCGTCAACAAAGTAAAAACCAAAGGGCCGAATATAATATGTATAATTATTTTTATAATTCCATGTTCTAATTTACACGCATGATATTTCAGGACCATTTATGTTAATTACAATCTCCAAATTGCCCTTCTTCTCATCATTGTTTTGGGGGCCATTTTTTTAAACTCCATTTGAGTTGTTCATAATTTTTTTTATGGTACCACCTTGATAATGTCATGATAACTTTATCCAAACAAGGTCCCCCTTTCTTTTTGGAAAAAATATGTTACAGCTCAGGAGAGAATATAATGTCTTGCAAAAAAAGAAATATAATGTCTTGCAAATTTTAAAAAAGAAATATAATGTCTTGCAAAATTAAAAAAGAAATATAATGTCTTGCAAAAAAAAAGTGTTTATGTCACAACTCAGGAGAGAATATGAGACAATTCTTGTACTAAATGGGTATAGATGACATTTGTTAATCTTCCATGGGCATATGAACAAAAATGTTCACATTTTATAAAAAGGTCAAAAGTATTGAAAAAGAATGAGTGTGATGCAAAGTCTTACAACTTTCTCATGCATCATAATTAAATTGTTGGTGCATTATCTTTAAAAAATGTGGGCCCATGTTTTTTTTTTTTCAGATCTTTAACTTTTCTTTGCAAGTAGGCCCACAGCCCTTTTTAAGTTTTAAACTTTCATAATTAATCATAGGAAAATTATTAGCTCCCCCTGGTGCATAAAAATAATGCTTTTATATGAAGTGAGACAACATCTCTTGTTGATATTTGATCTAGTGAATAAAAATAATGTTTTCAAAATTTTATTACTAAGTGTATAAATTTCTTACTAATTTGTTTTTTTATATGTATTAGCACCCAATAATACTAACAAATTTAAATGACTTCAACTTAATTTTTAAAAATAAAAACCACATAGAACTTGACTTCATATTTTATTTGAACGATTTTTTTGTTTGTGCAGTGAAAAAAAAATATCCAATCTAATTTTGTATTATATTGTGTTATGTATTTTTTTATTAAAAAAAAATTATTTAGCATCTATACTCAAATTCTGATTCCGCTTGTTTTAAACCGTCATATGAAACTGTCCAAATAAATGTACTAACTCTATTGACACACTAACCTATGCTATGAAGACCTTGGTTTGGTTTTTACCTTGATGCACGTGGTTACTTGTCATGTTGTATGGATGTATTATCCTATGAGATTTTAATACCCAATCTATCCTCCTCGTCGCCATTGGAGGTGAGAATAAACAAGCACAATCAATGAACATTTAAAATTAGTGCAGTCAAATAGGACAACAGCATAGGTGAGATGGAGTTCAAATTTTGTATTTTTATTGAAGTATCAGGTGTATATGTACTCTAAGACTGTGGTTCAGAAGAGGTGAAATATCATTCATTAATATTTTGTTTGGATGGAGAGTAAAGGAAGGAAAGAGAAGCAAAGAATAAAAATAAATGGAATGGAATAGAAAGGAAGATTAACATACTTAGTTTTTTTATGTTTGAATGATAATGAGGAAAAATAAATTTAATTTTTCTTTTTGTCTTATTTCTTGTTTGGTTGATTAAAATTTATAATGTTAATGAGAAATTTTGTAGCTATTGTAGATTTGTGACAAAAAAAACTTATATAAAAATTACATAGGTAAGATATAGAGTTTGTCATTTGCATTATTTTTTCTAATAATATTTGCAATAAAATTTATTTCCATCCGTTACACAACAAATCGGGAGGAAAACCGATTCTATTGATTATAATGATACAAGGTTAAGTCTTTCACCTCCGACATAATTTTGTCAACCAAACATGATTCGATGGAAATTTTTCTTTTCTTTCCATTCCCTCTCTTCCTCTACTCTCCATCCAAACAAGGAGTAAAGGAGAGGGAAGGAAGCGGAGGAGAGAGGCTCACAAATCGGATCTGACCGAGTTGTTTCCTTGCTCCATAAGAGGAAAATTGGAGAGGGAGCGGAGGGTAGAGAGCGTGAGTTCGCTGTACAAAAGTTATGAAATTTGTCCCCTCCAAATCAAGATGGAGAGAGAGTGAATTTAGCGTTGAACCCTCTCTTTCTTTCTCATTCCTTCTCTCTACGCGGAGATTTCTGGAGCACAGCCTAATTGTTTTTTTTTTTTACTTATTATTAAAAAAACATTGAGTTATTCAAAAAAATTGTAAATCAGATATAAACTTAATTTTTAATTAAATTCAAATGACAAGTTACACTTTTATGTGTAAATATCAACTTGATATTAATAAAAGTTTAGGGATTAGCTTTCGTTTTTGGTTGAACATGTAAAATTAGATCAAATGCCATGACTTTTCTGCACAAATTTACCATAAGTTCAATTATTTAATATTTTTATTATGTTGCTTCAGTCAACACCTGCGCCTTATAAAGGCTAAAAAGGGCTAAATTACAGGAGGGCATAGCGGGAAATGGCACATGTCTCCACAGTTTGTCCCCAGATTGAACCAAAAGTAGGTCTGTTCAATACAAGAATTGATTCCGATTCCGACCGTTGATCTTTGTTGAAATTAGTGTATGAAAAAAATTCATTGAGATTTGCGTGTGAAAAAATTGAACAATGAGAATCAAAATAACTTGTTCCTGTTAATCCATAACAGCAAATTTATTTATGTTCAATTAAGCCTTGTCATTGCCCAGATGAACAATTATTCATATCAATTGCAATAATTCAAATTTTGAATTTCTTCATAATAGATCTGGACGGTCCGATTAGTATTGACACGGATATTAAAAGAGCATGTACAGTGCAAAAACTGCACATTAGACCGAATTGATCTGAATTTTGATCGGACGGTCGAGATTTCAAAACCCAAGATGTGAAGTAATGCAAATGAAAAATGATACACACTCAACAAACAACAAGTGGTGACTTGGACTGCACCAAACAGTTAAAGAAATTTGCATCCCTATGTTCCCTTTCACTTGATCTTTTTCTTTTCACCTTTACCTGGTTGTTGCTGTTTTTCATGCTTCTATTAGCACAGAAATAAGAGTACTGGTACAGTGGTACAGTGGTACAGTGCCATTTCTTTTTGTCATGCTTTTCAGGGTATGAGTAGTTTGGTCATTTTGTATGGATAAAGGACTATCATGGCACAAATCAATGGTGCTTGCTTGGTGCCAAACTCCCAATGAAGTTTATCTGGAGTGTTCCTCTACGATGGATGGAAATCATGGAATCATTAATCCAAGTACATTTGCACGAACACAAGTTTTTTTTTTTTGAAATTAGTGGTATAAAACCACCGATTTTCCATTAACAAGAAAATCATACAATTGTAATAGTTTGGTATTGGGTATACCGATAAAACCAAAATCTCCCCTAACCTGCATAATACCTACACCACAGAGTTCCTGCTCAATATGCAAAATATACCAACAACCAACCAGATCCAGCCAGATAACAAAAAAAACAGCCTGTATCCAAAAGATATAAACCAAACAGTATACTAAAAACACAAAACTATTT
Organism: Carex arenaria; assembly: GCA_964058825.1. Taxonomy (NCBI): domain Eukaryota; kingdom Viridiplantae; phylum Streptophyta; class Magnoliopsida; order Poales; family Cyperaceae; genus Carex; species Carex arenaria. The sequence goes on from CAXKVW010000795.1 coordinate 330,681, forward strand.
AGCCAGTAACCTCTAGTTCTTATAAGCTAGTATGGTCAGCAGCCCCTTCAGTTACGGCCCTGTCCTCTCCTTCTCTACTCGAGCTAATCGCGGTGCCAAGCATATGGATTGAAACCGGTGAAGCCTCCTCTAAACTGACTAGTGTAGTTCATGTCAGGTCCTTTAGATCACAAGGAAAAATAAGATTTAAATGTGAGGTTAAATCTTGTTTTTGGTGTAATGCCCAAAAGCGAGCTACCAACATTATCTTGAAACCTAACATCTTGATGTCATGCACCTGTCCATTCTGAAATATAATTCTGTTACGATCATTCCAAAGTGTCCAAAGAACAGCCCCTCGAATAATTTATATAAGTTTTGGATCTTTCAAAGGTATACAATAATCTATATCCCATAAAGCCCCTATATTATCAAAATCGAAATAGAAATTATTGAATTGGGCAATCCATTGCCAAATCGATCGAATATAACAACAATTCACAAATAAATGGTCAATCGTTTCCTCTTGAGAACAATAGACACAATGTGTCTGCCCTGTCCATCCGCGCTTTCTTAATCTGTCTCTTGTAAGAACTCTCTTTTGCTTGACTAACCATAGAAATATTTTTACCTTTAAAGAAATCGTAGCTTGCCAAATACTATTATACGTAGAATCTACTAACTCATCTGAACCTAGATACTTATAAAGAGAATTTACAGTAAAAATACCATGTGCTGTCAATTTCCAGCTTATTTGATCTGTTTCATTAACAAGTTGTGTAGTATTAAGAAGAGAGGTCAAGGCTGTCCATTCTAGCCGGTATATCCCTGTCAACTGTCTCGCTAAAGGAAGGACAAAACTGTTATTAATAAAAACATCTGCAATCGTAATATCTTTATCATATACTATTTGCAAATGAATTCGGAAAACATAGACTAAGTAAAGAGTTGCCACACCATTGGTCCAACCAGAACCGAACTGTTTTACCATTATCCACCTTCCATTGGACACAATCATGAACCGTATCCTGTAGCTGTTGCACGAACACAAGTTACACTAATCTTTCTCTATGTTGATCAAAGGAAAATATTTGAAACTTTTAAACAATACATAAACAAATATAGGATTAATGCTTAATCCGCTTTTTTGGTTTATTTAGCCCCTTCATTATGTCGAACACTGGTTTCTTAGCACGGATTAAGATCACATTTTTTAGTTCTTTTTGTCTGGATCTTAATCCTTTGTCCGAATCTTAATCCTACCATATTATTTAGCTTATTTAGCTTTCATCTTCGAATCTTAATCATTCACTATTAATCTCTTTTTTCCCGAACGGCCCCGCTATGATATGACAATTGTAATTGGATGATAATTAAAGATTCCAGACATTATTATTTTGTAATTCGAAATAATTTTTAAAGTATTGTACTTCGCTAAAATGTGATTTACTCGAGAAATCTGTTGTATTTATTTGAAACTATGACAATTGACAAATTTCTTCGGGAGAATTGTTTTTTTGCCACTCCAAAACTTGCAATTTTGAAAATTGCCACTCCAAAATTAGAGTTCATGCAAATGCCATTATAAACTTGGGTTATTCTTCATTTTACCCCAAATACAGATTTAATCCTGTTTAAAAAAAAAAAATTAACACTGACCAAAATACCCTTATTGATAATACATCTCTCCTTTGTGTCTCTGCATTCTCTCCTTGTCCGCCAACCCTAACCATGGAGGTCCGCCAGTAAAGCAAGTGGAAGAGCCCCGCCATCACTAACCTCCCCTCCACCGGTTGGTCTCCTCTGACTCCGCCAACCCTAACCTCTGACCTTCCCTATGTTTCTCTGTCCAATCACTCCTTTTTCTTCATCTCCGTCTTCAATCTGTGAGTAGATGACATGGACAAGTCATGGATTCCTAGGGGGTAAGTGTTAAATTTCTGAGTAGATTTGTTTCAAAGAATTAATTTTGCTTCAGTTAACTTTATGCTTATAGATTACGAAAAGTGCTGCCATAGTTTGGTTGTTACTAATTGCCTTCGCTGCCCTAATTTGGCTGTAACTGCATTGATTTTTTTTTTGTAACTGCATTGAAGATGTAAAAGTCACATGGTGCCGTCAAATACCAGTAGAATAAGAATTACATGAGAAACCATTATGTATCCTACTTACTGTTGTGTAGCAAAGAAAAATACTAAACCAAGATTACCAGTAAACCGAATTTAACTACTTACTGAAAAATTAAAGTAGAAATTGCATTGTTACTCCTTCAATCAATTTCTTCCAAAATGATTTGCTTGTTACTAAGTGCTTTAACTATGTGCTTTGGTATTTGCAGGAGGAGAAGATCAAGGAATACTTAGAGATGCTTAACTAAGTGCTTTACTGCTCTGAGGTGCTTAACTAAGTGCTTCACTCATAATCATTCATTGTCATTTATTTATTGCCTATTGTGTTCTTATTTACTGCCTGTTACTGTTCTGAACAGGCAAGTGGAGATCTTGGATGAGAGGCAAGATTGACTGGTACATGTGTACCAGTAGGCAAGATTGACTAGTAACATAATTTGTCATTTTTGTAACTCTGTGTTCTGTGATAAGAACTGAATTCGATGTTTTATTTAGTTAAATGCATTGTTGAGCAGTAGGTACATGTGTACCAGTAGGTACTTTTTTATTTAGAGATGTTAGACTTTTAATATGGTACATGTGTACCAGTAGGTACTTTTTTATGCTAGGCTAAAATGCTGAAAATGAATGCTTTTTTATGTATTGTTGAGCATTATTTTACATGTGTACCAGTAGGTACTAAAATATTTAGTAAACTGCACTCGTTGTTTTTTATGCATGTTGAGCAGTAGGTACATGTGTACCAATAGTATATGCACTTCTCCAAATAATTTAAATAGAGATGATGAAAGTGAATGGCACTGAGTGCTGCTTGCAACAATCCGCTTGTTTTGTTTCCCATTTTAGAATTTTCCAGCCCTGACTCTTTCAATTAAATTGGAGAATGCATGAAAAATTTTTGCCCTGTACCAATATGCCATGTACCAACTGCGCATATTTAGTGCATCTTTATAAATGAAAACAACATTCCAAACAACAACATTTCATGCACCAATATTTTTCCAAGTACATTAAAAAGCCAAGTGTATACTTCTACACTATTTGCACATAATTACAATCAAAATACTAATTATTACAATAACTACAATAACAAGAAGGAATATTATCTTCTCCGCTAATGCAACTACTTGGGTGATTTGTTTCTTCAATTCTCCAATCTCATTATCAAATCGAGCGACAATTCGATTATTGAAAATTCGATTAACGTCTGATAGGTCATGCTCGGCATCACTCCGCATGCCCACAACTCCAATATTATGAAGATATGTCACGTAGTCCTCTTTCCACATCCAGAATCTGCACGAAAATGTCTTCTGCAAAATAAAATAAACCACATATTAAATAAAGCACTCTTTCTGAAATGGCACCCAGTATTGCCCCCAAGTTTTTTTTTTTTTTTGCATTTTACGATCCAAGCTCATCAATTAAACACAGACTAATGCATACTGGTACCATGAATCTTTACTGGACAGGACTAATTGAGCAAAGATATTCAATTTGGATTATTTGACCAAATCTGTTTTGTCTTTAGAGATGTCTCTATAATTTGCAAAGATATTCAATTTGGTTAAAATGCTTTCTGAGTGGGTCTCAAAATCAAGATTGCTCACTGGCATGCCAATCAGGGAGGGTTAAAATGCCTTGTTATCACCTCTATCCAAGATGTGCTATTCTATCTTATATTTCTACACTACTTATGCCGTACCAGTAAGATCAAATGAGAAGGCTCAGCTCAAATTAATTTCAATTTCCTTTAAACTTTTAAAACCGATCTTTATACACAATTTCAACCAAGGGCCGTCTAACAAGTTCAATTTACCAATTAATGGTTATATATTTCAGATCCAGTCAAAGAGCACAGTGAAAAGAGAGGAGGTGAGCGGTAGTGAGCGACGGCAGGAGGAGGAGGCGGAGGTGAGCGGCGGCAGGAGTCGACACAAGGAGGAGGAGGTCAGCGGTGGAGGCGCGTGGACACAAGGAAGAGGAGGCGAGTGGTGGAGGCGCGATTACACAGAGGAGGAGGAGGCGAGCGGTGGAGGCGATCTCTGCAGAGGAGGAGGAGGCGCTGTGAAAAAGGAGGAGGCGTTGAAGCTGTGAAAAAGGAGGTGCTGAACCTGTTGAAAACTCTCTCTGAATGTAAAGATATTATGAAGGGTAAAATTGGAAATACAGAAATACGTATTTCAAAATATAAATTTTTAATTAATTTTTAATAAAAATAGTAGAAGAAATCTGTATTTGGGGCAAAATTAAGAATAACCCAAGTTTATAATGGCATTTGCATGAACTCTAATTTTGGAGTGGCAATTTTCAAAATTGCAAGTTTTGGAGTGGCAAAAGAACAATTCTCCCAATTTCTTAAATTCAATCTGTCAATCAAATACTTATGAAACTATTTTTTTATTTTTATTTTCAAACCACTTTACTAATCAATTTTTTATTTTCAGTTTTTTTCCCAAAACGGTTCATTTGAGATACCAAACTAGGGGTCAAAACAATATATCTATAACATGGTACCAAACTAGGGATCATAACAAGATACCAACGCAATGCAATTCAACATTTGAGACCAAAAAAATAAAAAAAATAAAAAAAAAAGAAAAAAAAAAAAGGAAACGGTTCATCTGATTTCTCCCGGTACCAGTCAGGTCAGGTATCCATAGGAACTCTGAAACCGACATCAACTAACAGGTCAAAAATCTGAATTTCTGGAAGAGCTCTTTTTTGTTTTTGTTTTTCAAGATGAAAAGAATTTTCTGAAAGAGCTGTCCAAATTTTGCCATTGGTTTTTGGAAGAAGAAAAAATTGAGAGAATAAATCCAAATATAGTGCGCCAAACAGAACCAATCTGCTCACGTGATTGCTGTATCTTTTAATATGTCACGCCCAATGGGCCAATGGCTGATCCTGCTCAGAACTATTCAATTTTAGATATGTATTAGGTATTTTTAAGTAATTAGAATGATCAAATTTTTTACAGTACAAAAAATCCAAAACATTAATTTGATTCCTTTAAATTATGAAAAAGGAATCATATTAATTATTAATTTGTTTACTTAAGATTTTGTATATATATTAATCATATTTTGTGATAAAAAATTAAAATATGCGTACAAATTTATTTATTTTGCAGCGCTAAATAACTGAACTAATAATGAGTAGAGTATTGTCAAAGGATTTTGGACAAATTCCCATCCAAAATCGGCCTAAATTGTAAAATCAGTGTCAAAATTCGTACGAACAATTTAAATTCACGGCACCGTTTAAATTTATTAAATTTTAGGAGTAGAACTGGAGTGTTCTTAAGCTCACCAAGCTTTTTTGTGAGCTTAACTCAAAAACCCATCGGATTGGTTACAAGCGACGTATCTAGACCGTTGAAACCGATCTACTTCACGAGTGATGAGTTTATATGTCAAATTTATAAATTTTCAAACTAATTTAATATAACGTCAAATGGTCCAAAAAGATAAAAAAAATAAACACATTATAATTAACTTATAAACTATATTTTTTTTATCTCTTGACTTTATACTAAATTGTTCGAAAATTTATAAATTTAACATGTAAATGCATCACTCGTGAAGTAGTTTGGATGCATCGTTCCAAGCTAGTTCAAACATATTTTGAATTAAACTCACAAAGAGACTTGGTAACCTTAAGAACATCCTAGTCCTGCTCAAATTTTGATGCAGATCGGATAATTTTAAGTCAAATTCTAAATAAAATTTGTCTAAAGACATTTGAACAGCTCAATTTCATTAATAATACCGCTTTTATAGAGCACCAAAAAAATTCAATTTTTTCCCTTTCCAAAGGAAATATTAATATATTTCTAGAAACAAAAATTTGGATGCTGTTTTAAGTTTCTCTCTCTTATTAGTTTGTCAGTTACACAAGTGAAGTGAGGCAAAGTTTCTGGCACGAATTCCGAAAGGCGACAACTATACCTACTCCTTAGTCCTTTCCAATGCACATAATTCTCGCTTAAATACGTCTTGATAGATATTCTATTTAATTTAAACATTTCTTAATTCCATACATTTTATTTAAATTACTGTCCATGTACAGACTATACAGTACAATAATCCACCGTTTTGTTTCTAACCTCAGACTAAGATTCTTTTTTATTATACAGGAACGGGACGAAAGTAGGGGGTGACGATGGCACTATTTTGTCCGTTTATTCGATCCGTATTGTATTCTGCAAGACCACTACACCAGTAAGATTCAAAAAAAAAATTTGTTAGCTTATTGGATATGGATAGGACTGCAAACGAATCGAATTGAACTTACCTCAGTTTGAGTTTGGTTTGAATTAATTTCGAACTGGGTTTGGTTTGAATAATTTTGAATCTTTTTATGAACTTTTTTACGACAAGGAAGAGTGATCGTAGTTGCTTAGAGCGAGATGTGAAAGTCATCTAGAGTTTCAGAACTGAGAACGAGAGTTACGACTTACAAGTTATGACTTATGGCTGAGCGACCTTATGTTTTAACTTTTAAGTCATCAGCGAACATAAGTCATTAGTGGAAATTAACAGTTCATGTTACTTTGAGATTCGAACTAGAATAGTTTGCGAACCTATTTCGAACAAACCAGGTCTAGTTTGAGTTTGGTTTGAATTAATTTCGAACTATTTCGAATCGAATTTTTTACGAACTTTTTCGAATCAAACTCGAATCGAATCACGAACTACGAATTTTTTGTACAGCCCTAGATATGAGACACAGATATAAATTTTTTCTATTATCTTACCCATTTTGATATAAGATAGTTTTTAAATATAAAATTATATATATAAATACATACTTTAATGAGAATGATTTACATGACAAAATAAAATTTTGTATTTTATTAAATTTTAATAATACAAATTAGTTGTATTCATTATTATTATTATTTTCTTATTTTGAAAAATATTTTATCGAAAGCACAAATTGAAATACTAATAGTACTTTTTTATTTGTTTATTCGACCCTTACCGTGTTCGAAAAGATGGACAGGGATAAAGATTTTTTTTCCGTTATCATAACGGTACAGATATGAAAATGTCTCCACTCGACCCATATCGTACTCGGACCAGGTCATGATATTACTATTTATTAATATTATTTATTGTTGTTACTGTTATTGGAGTGAATTAGGGGGTCTTAAGTTCACGAAGTTTTTTTGTCAACTCAACTCTAAAATATATTGGAATTGACTTGAAATGACAAATTTAAACCGTTCAAAACTTGAAATCTACTTTACAACTTATGTATCTCCATGCAAAAATTTCAAATTTTCGAATTAATTTAGTATAAAATCGAGCGGTTAAAATTAAAAAATTTATAAATTAATTTTAATGCATTTATTTTTTGAACGTTTATTTTTACCACTGGATTAAACAAAATTAGTTCAAAATATTTAAATTTTCATATTTAGACCCATCACTCGAGAATCGGAGTTGATGAATAAAAAAACATCATTCGAAATCAAAAGTTAAGGCTGATGGATTTCCACATTTTGAATTTGTCATTTGAAGTTTATCCAATAAATTTTAGAATTGAATTAAAAAAAACTTAATGAACTTAAAAACACCCTAGCTCTAGTCTTGTTATTGTCATTATTTCTCAGATATTTACTTATTTTGTTTGAATTGTTATTATTACTATTATTATTATTATAATGATTATTGTTTTAATTAAAATTTCTTAATTATTTTCTGGACTTACGGTTACTATTCTTTATTTATTGGATACGTTTCTTTTTCTATTGGATACGTTACGAGTTACAACTCGTCTCAGTGATCCATCTGGATAACAGTGCTTTTTTTCTTTATATTTTTTTATTTTTCAGTGCAGCTGTGGATCGGTTTTTCAGTTTTTTTTTTTTTTTTTTTCAAGTGCACGCTCTCAAATTTAAATATAGAGAAAATTTTGTTGGAAGTTTATAGGCATGAACTTCCTTCCCCCATCTAAACGACTTGGAGATTTTCACAATGAAATATTATTCTGGACTCTCATTTCATCAGTCCTTATTCATTATTGCACCTCAAAAGTGATTATACTAACATAAAAATTAACTATATTTGAATTTATAATTATTTTTATCTAGTATATAGTTGTTTATCCTTTTTTCTTTGCTTATGAGATGTAACAATGTAGGATTAAAGAGGACCCGGATCTCCTAAAGTAACTTAATTTTTGAGTTTAGACGTGTCCGTGACTATTCGGGGATAGGCGGATAGGGCAGGTATTATTATTAGGGCTGCAAATGAATCAAACCAAATCAAACTTATTCTAGTTTGAGTTTGAGTTTGAATAAAATTCGAATCGAACTGGTTTGATTTGTTTCAGAATGAACTTCAATCGAACAAGTTATTTGCGAACTACGAATTTTTTCGAAACGAAGCCAATCAAATCACGGACTACAATTTTTTTTGGCAGCTTTAGTTATATCGATAGTTTATGCATTAATTTTCTTTACGCGGAACAAAATTCATACGGTTTCATTTTCTTTTTTACCGTTCACGAATTTATATTGATAGATTATGAGCCAGTCCAAAATTCTCTTACCTTTTATGCTAATGGATTGATTAAAATTACATGGCTGAATCATTTTTCTATTATAATTTACCATTATATTAATAATTTTGAGCTCTCGTATAAGTTTGATTCTTGCATTATTAAAGATTGATAGTTGAAGTCATCAATTGCATTATTTGAGATTCGAACCTAAATAGTTCGTGAATTAATTTTTAACGAAATATACCTAATTTGAGTTTGAATAATATTTGAACCAAACCGGTTTGATTTGTTTCAAAACAAACTTCAATCAAACAAGTCGATTGCAATTCTTTTTTCAAATCGAAGTCAATCAAATCACGAACTATGAATTTTTTTTGCAGCACTAGTCGGTATTATTTGAAGGGTTTGTGGGCTCTTTAAAAATATCGGATCACCAGCAGTTGCATCCACAAGTTCTGGAAATTTATAACCGTCGGATTTAATCTGGACGAACTAGATGACGCATCAATACAATAGCTTTAAAACAATAAGGCTCGTTACAGACCTCGTGATATCTATTCCATGGTCCAGTCGTCCAGATATAACCGAATAATTTCCACGGTTTATATGGACCAGACTGGAGGTCGGCCCTATAAAAACTGGACCAAATTTGGTCCAATTTCCAATCATAGCAGTTAGTTCTGCATTAAAATTCGCGTCATCTGATTCATTCGAATCTTGATCCAGATGCAATGGTGTTGTCCGGTACTGGATCAAAATTTGTCCAATCTATATCGGACAGCGCCTGTGACGCTGTTTAGGTGAGGGTGTCCGGTACATGTCAAGGGGTGCGTTTCCTCTGTGATATCTCAATTTTTCCGTGACCGACGTGTCCGGTGCCTATTCGGGGAACGGTAGGGGGCCAGTATTATTTGAGCTTTAAGATTCGTGTAAAATATATTTGAACAATTGAGATATTCCAAAAATTAATGCAAAGTTTGAGATACCTCAGAGATTTGGAATTCCTGTTTAGGTAGGTAGCCAGGTACTGTTGTTCTCTCCTTGGAGGCTTAGGCCCTACACACACCGCTCCGGTGCCACTATAGAGTGACTGCCTCTTTCTCTCTCTCTCTGAATCTCTCTGCTTGGGTGGTCGTTTCTTTTTACACATAAAACCACCACCCTTTTCACCCTCCTCGCACTCCACAAATCCTTTCAGATTTTCAAAAAGATACTCACCTTTTCTCTCTTTACTCTCCAATCTCACCAACAAAAACCCCAAAACAGTAAGCACAACAAACAAAGAGAGAAAAAGAAGAAGAAATATAGTACAATGCGAGCTGCTTCATCGTCATTGCTCCTTCTCCTTCTCCTTCTCATCGTCTATGTCATTTCTCCGGCGATGACGTTGCCGGAGTTGGTCATCGCGCCGGATTCCTACTCAAACGAACAACAGCCTCTAAACCCCGGCGAGCTCGCTTCTAACACTGTCCCTGCTCTTCCTGTCGCTCAAGCAAAGAATGGCACGTGTCATCTCGACCTTTCGAACGAGCTGTTTGGTGGCGTCTCGGCCGCCTGCGGCGGAGGACACGGTGGTGCCGCCTCCCTCGACCGTGGCCGATGCTGTCCCGTTCTCGCCGCGTGGCTCTTCGCTGCTCATGCGCGATCAGCTCTGGAGGTATCTGATCCGCCTGCTGACGTGGCATCGTACGGCGAGGATGGTCCCATGGTGCCTTATGATAACCAGAAGTGCGTCGATGCGTTACAAGTAAGTAGTAACGCTTCCTTTACCATAGTTTTGTTCTCTATATTTCTTTTATGAAAATAAGCCTATGTTATTGACAATATTTTTTCTAGCCTGTAACATAGTGTAAATAAATTATTGTACGTATACAGTCTTAAGCACTATATTGTGTTTCATATTTCCAACTAGTGAAAATGTCAGATGTTCTTCATGCTTTATCACATTATAGATATTGTGATTATAAATTTACCATTTACAAAATTCATCAAAATGTGACATGCTTCAAATAAAATCTGAAATAATGTTTAGATGGTACGTTATTCAAATAATTTGTATCTTAAATGCTATTTTAGGAAGCGCTAGATAAGAAAGGCGTGAAGTTATCTCGGCCGAATGATACATGTGACACGGTTCTGTGCTTTTGCGGCATCAGGCTGCACCAGATCGGGTCGCTTCGCTGTCCTGCCGCCTTCTCTGTCCCTGTTAATGGTTCCAATGGCACACAGCCATTGGAGTCTTTAGCAGCACGGAATGCCACGCCAACTGCTGCTGTACGGGATTTGGAGAAGAGTTGCCGGAATGCGTCTTACGCCGGGTGCACCCGGTGCGTTCAGTCGCTTCAAAAGGTTTATTCATTTTTATACTTTTTTTTTTTATTCAATATGTTTCACAAATTATGAAATATGAAATTTTTTCTAGCTATTAAATTTGAATTTTGGTGTTGGTGCATTGCTTTAGGAAATCCTTAATTTAATTTTATGAGGTTTAAGACAGAATCTATTAGAAAGTTGCTTTTAGTTCAACTAAGAATAATTAAACCAAGCATCTATGTTATTTGGTCAATAAGAATTATCTTTATTTATATATTATCTTGTACTGTGGGCCTGTGGCACTAACAACTCTTTAAAAGGGACCACTTTTAGCATGTGAATAGAAGTAGAAAAGATCCCTTGTACTGGTATACATTTGTGGTAAGTTAAATCCTTGCCAAATGCTCTATTTGTTAGCTCAGAAGCTGAGTAATGGTGATCTTCCCTAAATTTAAAAAAAATATGAGGCTATGGTACTATGCATAACAATATTTTTGTTTTCAAAGTTCAAATTGTCGATCTGAGCCGTTCAACATGATTTTCATATGAATTTGTAGCTGACTAAATTTTACCTTCTCAAAAGTTCTTTTTTTCTTTCTATTTTTTTAGATATGTGAAAACTCATGTCTACATATGTAAGAAACTAGTAAGAATTTCTAAAAAATATAAAACTTGATTTGCGGGTATATTTTTGTATGGAGATCATGTTGACCTGTTCAGATTGATTGTTTGAATTTTAAAAGTAGAGATATTAACTCTAATACAAACCAATATGTACCATAGTACCATAGCCTCATTTCTGGAGGATTGCCTAAGCAGTTGTTCTAGAAGAAGGAGATAAATGATCCTGGTACCATGCTTCTTATAAACTGAAGTGTAGTAAATGAAGTAGGAGACATTCACTCCTATGTTTCTAAATAACTGAAATATGCAGTAAATGAAGTAGGAGACATCTTCAATTGTTTCACTGATGAATTCCTATTTTAACGGTTTTTGTGTACTTTTGAAAGAAGGAATGATAAATCCAGGTTTTTCTACCCAAATTTGCTGCAAACCAATTTATTCCTTCTCATTAAATGAGCCCCAAGCTACTCATTCCTGGACATTTAATACCATATCATTTTTTTTTCCTTTTCATCCATTCAACTTGACTATTCATATTCTTGCATTTCTCTATGTACAAATTCTATACCAAGTGTTCGTTGGAAAATAGAAAGTTCTTGTAGACTTTTAAGGATTTTGTTTTAGAAATTAAAAATTTAATTTTTTTTTCTATAATATATTGAACCACACTAATAGGGCTAACATCCATTAAGCCCTATTTTGACTACAGATTTGTCCGAAAATTACTGGATCCCATTAAATCCTAAAACCCTAAACCTCATATTGAATTAACACACATTCCAAAGAAAAAATTCTCAATTTTTTACAATTTTTTTTTTTAATATCTAAAAAAAAATATCTAGGTATGAGAATTTGAAATTCGTAACGCCTAATATATTGTTCATATCTGAACTGAATTTTCATGTTTGCTGGTGTATATAGCTGAAGGGTGGGCCAGGCACTGGAGATAACAACAGAGAGAGCAAAATGATGGGCCGGGACTGCCAGCTCATGGGGCTGACATGGCTCCTAGCTCGCAACAAAACCGCATACATCCCCACCGTCTCAGCTGTGCTCCGCGCGTTGCTATACACAAACAGTGTTGCTCACATGCAGAGCACGTGCAGCCCCGACCGAGAGAACATGCCTTTGGCTGTTGATTCTCTCCAGTTCCAGCGCCTCACTGCGGATTCCTCTGTGGCCCCATCTCCTTCCATGCATTTCATTGGTTGTTTGCGGCAGCTCGTTGTCGGAATGCTGTGTTTGCTGTTCTGGCACGGACAGCTTATGGATTGAGATGTGTGAAAGATGTGACTGGGTAGGGGCCGCCTTGCCTTGGTTTGTCCTTTTCTTTTTGTTCTTTTCTGGCCATGTAAATTCTTTTTATATCAACCCCCCCTTCTTTTTTGAAATTTTGATTTGCGTCTTGGTCTAAAACTTATTTTAATATTACCATTAGAAAGTTAGATATGTGAAAATCATTTTATTGTGGAACTCTATAAAATTTTAATGGGGATCATATGCACAAGCACAAGTCTTTGTCGCGCTTCTTTTAAGGAGATGTAGCCTTTTAGGTCAACCATAGGTTGTCTGTGAACGAAACTTTAGTCCCAAAAAAAAAAATAAAGGTTGGAAGTGCCATTATTTAATTAGTATAATTATAATGTAATACTTGGGCAAAGTGGTGCACTCTTTATTCGTCGGATCTTGGGAGGTGATTTAGTAAATTATTGAAAGAGTGTAGAGGTAAATGAAAAACATATTTGCTTTCTGATTTTAGAATTCACTTTTGCTATTATTATTAAAAGAATTGTGGATGAGACTCATTTAAAAAAAATACATAAAAAACATCTATTTATAAGTTAAATTTGATCCATTTAAATTAAATCGGATTGTACAAAATCAATAGTAGCTGGCTGCTATTATCTTTGAGTAGTACAAAATCAATAGTAGCTGTACAAAATCAATGTACCAAACACATGGCAAGGAGAGCATCCCGGAGGATGTTTGTCCGTTCTTAGCAATAAACTATAATTATTTGTGATATATTATCACTTATCAATGTATATAATGTGTTGCTTCCAGTTATCTTTCCACTTAAAAAGTTATGGTCCAGTAGATCCTTTTCAAAAAGCAACATATGCATTATTTAAAGGGATACCTAATTTGCACTCTTTACAATCTTATTATTTGTATATGTTTGCCAAAAAATTGATTGCCAGAAGGTTAATAGCTCACTTCAAAATTTTCAGACTTTCTATCCGTTTAAATGATATATAAAACAACATTTACCTTATTATTTACTTGATCTAAATTTTTGATTAATACCCCAGTGTATTTGAATTTTTTACAGTTTTTTTAGTTATATTTCAAAATTGGGATAGTCGTTATCATAATGACTAGTTATGAGTAATCTGCCAATAATGACATAACCCTCTTCATGTTTCATTATTTCCATATATCCCATCGATACGAACTTTTTTGTACCGTGCTTGGTGTTTTCAAAATATACAAAATGGGTACAAATTACCCCAACAGTTAAGGGCCTATTCGGTGTCTTACTGTGTGTGTGACAACTAAATTTTTTTTCTCATGCGCACAGTAAAAATCGGTTCAAAACCCGTTCCCGTCTGTAGGCCGAACATTCCCCAACTTTTCATGAAACTCCCGGGCAAAAGAAAAAAAAAATTAAAGAAGCTTAGTAGCTTTGAAAAATCATTAAATAAGTACTAATTATGAATTTTTTTTCCATAGGTCATATATCTTATGAACATCTAGAATATTTATTTAGGCGAAAATTGATGCATAGTTGGCGACTTGAGTTTTTTTTTATCGCTTCAAATAAGTTCGATAATTACTTCATAAGAGCAAATTAAACCTCTGTTCCTTGATCATGTGGTAAAATTATAAGAAAACGGAGGGTGAAAAAAGCTCTCTAGAGACATAAATTTGCAACACTTTATTAGAACAATAGATTGGATTATATATTTATACCATTCCCTATTCTTTTTTTCCCCTGATAAATCATACCATCGCTGCATCTCAAATCTCCAAGCCGTTTTCAGACTTCAAATTTGTTGTCGATTTTAATAGCTTTCTTTTATTTTCTTTCCTGCTGTCAATTTTCTTTCTTTCTACTCATGTTATGTAATTTTCTACTATGATAATTGGCAAGCTATAATTTAAAGAGGGGTATAAATACAACAATTAACATCTCTTCAATGAGAGCAGTTTGGGTCCGATGCCCATCGAACTCAAACTGAGTTTTATGGGCTCCATAACCGTCCGACCGCTTTAAAATTGTGCGCATCGCTTTAATATCTGTGCACATTCGCTTTAATATTAGTGGGCACGGATCTTAAAGAGGATCAGACGGTTATGGAACCCATTGGACCCAAACTGCTCTTGGATCAATATCCTCCTAGGTACCATAGAGGATGGGCCGAAATTTTTATTAATATACAAAAAAAAATTAACAATCTATCCAAGAATAGCATAAAATTCGAGATCTACCTATACCGATGACAAAGTCATTGATTCCAACCTGTTCATAACCGATAACAAAATAATCAGTCCTAGAACCAATGACTTTGTCATCGTTCGCAGACTTTGCTATATTCATATGTGCTAGAATGATTACTCGGTCCATATTCATATGGAAATAAATCTGCCCTTATTGTAAAGGGATTGTAGGACCTGTTATTCCTATCTCAACTATTCAAAGTTTTCCACGCATGAAATTCAAAGAAATTCTTTTTCCATATCGAATGTTGACAAAAATTAACGGCCGAGAATAACAACAGATTTATTTCCGTTTTCAGATTAATTCATACGGTATGGGATCGATGGCTTTGTCATCGGTTATGATACCGATTGTTTTGTTATCTGTTCTGGGTGGTTGGAACCGATGGCTTTGTCATTGGTTTCAGAGGTGAAACCGCGGTTATGGCACTGATTGTTTTGTTATTGGTTCTAGGCGGTTGGAACCGATGACTTTGCTATTGGTTTTATTCTTTGAAACCGATAACAATGTCATCGGTATGGATAGATCTCGAATATTCTTTTTCAATTCAGAGTAGGTCCGATGCCCATCGGACCTACTTTGGTTTGATGGGTGAAATGACCATTTGATTGCATCAAGATCAGTGCTAAGTACATTAAAATTCGTGCAAGTCTGTTTCAATTTCTGTGCGCACTAATCTTAGTACTGATCGTACGTTTTTAGAGCTAATTGAACCTAAAAGTAGGTCCGATGACCATCGGACCTACTCCTATCTCACTATTTTTAGATAGAGTGTTAATTTATTTATTTTTTTGTATGTTAATAAAATTTCGGGAGGATGGGCCTCACTTTACAGTTTGAGATTAAATCTCAACCGGTTTGAGATTAGGGGGAATAGGGGCAGTTTTATTGGGCTTTGAAATTCGTGCCAAGCTGAAAATGAACTGTCTGGATCCACTGATTGCAAAAGATTCCCTTTTCAGATAATGCGCTGGATATGAATTCAACTGCTCTCCTCTTCAATACACACCAATTTTTAAATGAAAATCCTTAGAGATTGGGCTTAGGCCCAATACGAACAAACTGGCTTATATAATTAATGGGCCGTCGTAGCTTGGTGATGGGCCTTAAATCTATGTAAACCCCTTCGTCAAAGAGCAGTAATTTGAACTCTTGAGTCTCTGATACAGAGAGGCCTTCCAAAGTTTATCAATTTCAAAGAGCTTGAGAAAATCTCTGCGTCAAATATGTTTGAATTCTTCAATCTGATTTATTCAAATCGTAGAATCCCTCGATAAATATAATCTACGAAGTCTATAAATCTCAAGATTGTACCTGCTGTGTGTTGAGTATTTTGTGTATAGGGTTTTGACTATATTTTGTACTCAATTTTCTTTTAAATTTATAAACCTAAATACTCAAAGATTGGTCGATTGCAAGCGCACAACCTATCAATATAGTATAAAAGGTATCGATCCAAGGGAGAAAGGGAGATTTTAGTTTCAACTCTATTGATTCAAATTCAGAAATTGTTTGTTTTAAAGGTTTGTTTGAGAATGTTTTAATTTCTAAAGTCCTAAAATTGGTGGGTTCAATACCCGAGGAGTTGAAGGTTTAAACAAAATTGAAAGAAGAGTAAAATAAAATTAGGGTTTTGATAAAGAGTGGAGAATCTAGGGGCTTTCGGTCTACAATCCCTTGTTTAATCCTATTTATTTGGTTTGTTTAAATTCATGTTTGATATGACGAGGTTTCTAACCTAATATGTTAAAAAGGGTCACTTCCGTGAATTAATAACGTGTCTAAATAATTCTATTTATCTAGACCATGAAGTTCTTTGCTAGTCTATCGTCTCCTTAGATATTGGTACTTAATGGTTTAGCTGGCCAAAGCAACTCATACCAATTTCTAAGTTGATTCAAGATATCCCGACTTAGGGTTTTGGTTTTACTGGTTGAGTCTCAACCTAAATCCTAACCTTAATTCCTGTAGTTCCGGCTTAGATTAAAAGATTTGTATACTCTTAACCTAAATCCTAATGACTTTGTGACATAATTGATACTATCCTATATGATCCATTCTACCTTAAAGTCTAAAAGACCTAAAGCGGGATAACTACAATTCAAGTATAAATTATGAGATCAACAAAGAATAAATCACAGAAATTAACAATCAAATCAAAAAATCATCATAAAAACAAAGGACCAAATAGAATAGAATCAAACAAGTTCATGCATTAGACCTACACCCCTAGAAAGGAAGTTAGCCTCTCATGGAGATGCAAAACTTACAAGACAAATTCATTACAAATCGGCTAAAACAAAGATAAATTGGAAAAGAAATGATTACAACCCTTACTCCTACGAAGATCTCTTGCCTTGCTTCCTTGCTCTGAAAATTCTGCTCCTCTTCTCCTTGTCTAAGCTCTTAATCTCACTTTTTGCTCTAAGTAGATGTGGAATATGGAATTGAGTTGATAGAGTATCGATTGATGCTTGTTTGAGCAGAATTTTTCTTCTTTTATAGCCTAGAAAACACCCTAGAAACGTGGGGAGCAGCGTCCCACACGTTCTCCACAATTAGAACCACTAACTTGGCCAACCGGGCATGATCTGGCTTTCCAAAAATAGCGAAACTGCACTTTTAGTCTGACTGCGGCCCGCACCGGGGTAAATACGGGTCGCACTGGGGGTTACTTTCCTTTTTTAACTTCCTGCGCCTTCGGAGTGCGGCCCGCACTAGTCTCAGTGCGGGTCGTATTATGCCTTTTCTGTTATTTTCTCCTATTTCCGGATTTCGTGAAATTTTGACCAAGTTCTCAGTGCGGCCCGCACTAGGAGTCAGTGCGGGTCGCATTCCCCTCAGTCTGGCATCTGGTTGAGCATAACCTAAAGTGCGGACCGCATTACCCTGAATGCGGGTCGCATTCTTCCTTCTTGTTGAGTGCGACCCGCACTGATCGCAGTGTGGGTCGCATTGGATTTGTTTCTTCAGAAATTCTTCTAAGTTCATAGTGCGGCCAGCACTGACCTCCAGTGCGGGTCGCATTCCCCTCAGTTTGCTCCTCCTCCAGCGCTGAACTCCCAAATTCTGACTAAGTGCTGAGTGCGGCCCGCACTGACCACAGTGCGGGTCGTATTGAGGGTTTTTTCGCCGTTTTCTGCATTTTAAAGCTAGAAAATGTAATATTTTGATTCGGGATGCAATCTAAGTCTTTTATATACGAAAATACAAGATATTTAGAGCATTTTCATTGTGAAACTAAGATCGAATAATATCTAAATGTATATATATTTCACGCTTATCACTGTGAAGGCTAATTGAATTGCTCTTTCAAGTTACAACCCACATATCATATCAGAGGGTTCGGAGATTTTAAGTTAATTTCTCTTAAAAACTGTGAAGGTTAATTTATTTAGTACCAAGTTAGGTGGTTATATGTGGGAGTTTTTAAGTTAATTTTAATGTATGCATTTATTTTTCAAGATTTTTTACTACTTTGATTTTGTACCAAAATAATTCGAAAAAAATATAAATTTTGCTTGTAAACGCATTATAGTAAATTGGTATGAATGGTTTGGATTCATCGTTTAAGACCTATCCAATAAGTTTTGTAGTTAGGTGGACTCCTTTCTTTGGGAAAATTTGTTTTATGCCACTCCAAAACATGAAATTTAGGAATTTGCCACCCTAAAATTTTAAATTAGCTAATTGCCACAATTATACATATAATTCAACAAATTTCAATAATGACCAAAATACCCCTGCTAAATGACTGTATTTGTTTGCTCTTCGAATTTTTTTTTCCAAATCTAAAGTTGCTAAATGACAGTATTTTTTTTCCCAAATCTAAATGACTGCTAAATGACTATATTTTTTTTCCCAAGTCTAAAGTTGCTCTTCTTCAATCTGAGGAATATGCCTCCGTGCGACAGAGAAACTAACCCAATACCAACACAAGCTTTAATAACTCAGGAAATGTGAATCTGTCACGAGGAACTCCATCTTCTTCCATCTGGTGATACAATGCCAAGGCAGGATAGAGGGGTGGGATTTTCAAGGAAGCAGCTATCCGATTTTACCTCCTTCGGAAGAGGATTAATGGGGCGGGCGTGAAACAAAGCAAAAAAAAAAAAAAATACAATGCCATGGCCTCTTCATACGAGCCCAATTGGGTATACCCTGAAATCAAACAATTCCAAAGGACTGTGTTGGATTTATGCCTCTCAGGCATTTGGTCGAACAGGTGGTGTGCATTGCGAACGAACCCATGATCACAAAACAACTTGACGAGCCCAGAAAAGATGCTAGCTTCACGACAAAGAAGGTATATGGGGATAACCTGCTGGAGACGCTTGACATGGCTGGGACATCTGACATGGCAAAAAATAGAGGATATAAATTGTGGGTCATCTGAGATGTGGCCTGAAGTGGACTCAAGATGAACAATGGCGGATTCAACGAATTGATTGTGGGTTAGTTGCAGAGAGGAAGGGAGGAGAGGAGTGGGAGATGGTTTTGAAGGGTAATTTGGGAATTACCAAAATACATTTTATTATACACTATTTTTCAGAATTTTTCTAATCAAATTTGTTGAATTATATGTATAATAGTGGCAATTAGCTAAATATAATAATTTGGGAGTGGCAATTAGCTAATTTAAGGTTTTGGGATGGCAAATTCCTAAATTCCATGTTTTGAAGTGGCATAAAACAAATTTTCCCTTCTTTTAAGGATCCTGACTTTGCTGTTATCTAAATGGGATAACATGACCTGATATTCCAAATTTAACCGTCAGATTTTTTTCATGCTCGAATCTCAATACAGATAAATGGTTAGATTTGAAATAACATAACTTTGTTATCCTATTTGAATAACAGCATAGTAGGATCCTTCTTTTAATTGTTTTCCTTTTAAGACCATAATTTTGCCCAGTTTGATTTCCAGATTGATTGTTTTTGTAACTGTAACTGTGTTTTAATTGTTAATCAGCGGCTGTAATATTTATAAGAGAAATTAAATAAGCGTTCCTCATCCATTGTTCTACCTATTGTGAATGCTAATGAGGGAAGGGAGTTGGTCATCCCATGCAGTGTTTTAAAATTCGGTCTATTCAGTCGAATATTCGGCCGAATATTCCTATTCGGTTGCAATCCGAATAGAAAATCTATATTCGGTCCGAATATGAAGTTCAGAGCATATTACTGGTTTAGAGCATATTAATAGTAATAAAATACCGGTTTAAAGTATATTAACAGTGATTTATACCGCATATTACTGGTTTAGAGTATACTAACAGTGATAAAAATACTGATTCATACCACATATTACCATATGCTTGTTTATATATACAAATTCTCATTTAAAATCCGTATATATAAATCTGAATAAAAATCTGCATATGCGGCTGCAACCCGTATATGCGGTATGCGGTGTCCTTCCGCATACCGAATGAGAACCGAATTTCAAAACACTGATCCCATGGATCCGAATCTGCTGAAATTCTTGGTCATGAACAGTGACCCTGAAATTCATGATCCAGCCATTGAATTGTTTTGAGATGCGTGCACAGAAAAATCAGCTACTTTGAGATGCGTGCACAGAAAAATTTGGACAGCTGGATCGTGAATTTCAGGGATTTCAGAATTACTATTCATGCATTTTGAATTTCAGCAGATCTGAATCCCTGATCTCATAGTTGGTTGTGGTAGACTGTAGGAAAGGGTCAAGATTATAAATGTCTTTGACCAGCAATAAATGCCTTCTCTTGACTAAGACTATAAATGCCTTTGACCAGCAATAAATGTCTTTTACCCCTCAGCTTCTCATGAGTCAAGAGAAGCTGAGGGGGTAAAAGACATTTATTGCTGGTCAATGGTCAGAGGCATTTATTGCTCATTTATTGTTGGTCAATGGTCAGAGGCATTTATTGCTCATTTATTGTTGGTCAATGGTCAAAGGCATTTATTGCTCCATTTTACTACATAAGCATTTTAGCTTATGATGGAGACATGCTGATAAGAAGCAAGATCAAACAACAAACTTCTTTGATGCTGCAGTAGCTCTTTGTAGAGGAACGTTCACACTTCTCTCTTGGAATCTCAGGAAAAAAAAGTAAGGTCAGATTTTACTCAACTTTCCAAAGAAATCGTTTTCTCTACTCTTGTCTTTGTCAAGGACTTCCATTTCAAAATATTCTTAGCTTAATTTAATTAATCGGTTTTGTGCTCTTGGTTCACGAATACATGATTTTGTGCTCTTGATTTAATGAACCTGTTATGCTAGATTAATTCTGAACCAAATCATGTATTCTGAACAGGTTTGAGAAACATAATTTAGTTCATTTATGCCTTCATTTCAAGATGTTGGAATTAATCAATTCAAGGTCATTTTTATTATCTTAAAAAAACTATCAATTTTTTCATATGAAACCAGCATTTTGTTGAAAAAATTTGCTAACAGGTTTCAAAGTACATTAATTAGTAAATTAAGTAAGAAAAGGATTAATTCCTTGCATATCCTGTGTGCAAGGTCAACCAAGACTTAAGAGAGATGCCTGCTTCATCCTTTTATTTAATATAGTTAAAAGAAGTAACCTAAATATACATATGTCAGTAGAAGGTTAATTTTTGAAATCCAATACAGGTATGGTCTGGTGCTGGCAAAAAGCACCTTAATTACTGAATTTGAATCTGACTTTTCATTTTCTTCTCTTTTGCTTATGCAGAATCTAAAATGAAAACTGAGTTCTGTTTGGTGCTATTCTCTTTACTGTTCCTCCACAATACAGATGCCTTGGGACCTGTCAAAGTAAAAACTAGGACCTTTCTATCTCCTCCTTTATATCTTAAACCAGGACAAGTTGCAAACAAAATTTTCTTCAATATCCCCTTTCCCAAGGGCCACATAGCTTTGAAGAGCTTCAATGGTGAGGTCGTAGATGAATCCGGAAACTCAGTCCCACTTTACAAGACATATCTCCACCATTGGGTTGTTAACAGGTATTGTTAACACAAATCAATGTAGTGTTACATCTTCTTATTGGATTTCTTTTATGTTTGATCCAATTGGGATTTTCCTGTGGAGGTTTTCAATTTGAAGAATTTTATCACTAAGAAAAAACTATAACTAAATTGTATTGTATACAGAACCGCATACTTAGTACAGTGGCACGAGCTCTCGTTCCTCTTCGAAGAGACGCATGTTCAATTCTCGAGAATAGCATCTAAAAGATGCTGGGGTGTACCGGGGCCCTTTAAATAAAAAAAAATTGTATTGTATACAATTTTTTACTCAAGTTTGTTATGTTAAGTCTAGGATATACCTGTAATCTTTTCTCTTTCTGTTTTTCTTTTTGTTAACATGTCAAGACATGATTTGAATGTGGTTCCATATTTTTTTTTTCTTTGTTTAGAATTCTCTTGGCTTTGAGTTGTATGTGTCGATACAAATATTTCACATTGTTTTCAGGTACTATGGGTTTAAAAACTCAACGCCAGGTGAGGAATCAAAAATTATACCGGTGAGAAATTCTGGTCTGTGTAACGATACATTGGGGCAGTATTTCGGGCTTGGGTCAGAGACACGTAAGACTGATACATGGGTCCCTGACCCGTACGGTATAGTGGTTGGCAACCCAGAAGACGTGCCAGCGGGATATGAGGAGAGATGGCTGTTAAACGTGCACGCAATTGACACGCGAGGAGTCACTGATCGGATGGGTTGCACCGAGTGCAGGTAGGGTCATTGTTTGATTTGCAAATCAGTAATCTGATTAAAACCAGTTGGTTGCATTTTCTGGCGGTATAATGTAAGCACTGGCTGATTACCTACTGATAGAAATTATGCAATGATGACAGAGTTGTTTCAGATCATGCAAGAAAATCTGGCGTTCCTTCTTTGACCCGAACTTCAGATCTTTTCTGCTCTTCGAACTTTCTATTTTCCTCTTTTATTATCAATCTGAGCATTAGACAACAGATATGCGCAAAAGAAACAAAGAAATTCAATCCCAAAGCCACCTTAAAAGCTCTAGATAATAAAACATATATACTGGCAATAGAAAGTAGAGTAGCTATGCTGAGCTAAAGTATTATAAAATGTTGAGAAAAAGGGTTGTTTGAACCTTTGATTTTAGTACATGATTATTGCTTTATCAATGATGATAATATATTCAATTTTCAGGTGTGGATTGTACAATGTGACAATTGATGAAGATGGAGATCCTATACCTCCTAATTACACTGGAGGTTTATTATGCTGCTACGATGAGACTCAGTGCAAAATGAGAAAAGGATTTGAGAGTGTAACAAGGAAGCTTTTTATAAAGTACACTGTGAAGTGGGTTGATTGGGATTCCTGCATTGTACCTGTGAAGATCTACATACTTGATAGCACAGATTCCGGGACAAATTCGAGCGAAAGCTGCAAGGTATAAAAAAAGTTGCACTTTCGAGGTAGAAGTTGCCTCAAATAGATAAGTTTGGTATATACCTCAAACAGCGGTACTTCTTATCCTGGGATGTGTCTTAGCATGAATCTCAGAATAAATGGACATGCTGATGCCGTGCAGGAAATTTAGGAAACAAAATGATCAAATATATATCTTTGAAATAAAGCACCAGAATCTCGATATTATGGTCCTGTCTCTCAATTTCTCCAAAATATGTGAAGAACTACTCCTTATGACAGTGCAAAGGCAAATTTACCAATTCTTCCTAACAATAAATTTTGTATACCAAATGAAATTTTAATCTTTTCTGGTTATCTAACAAGTGACAGCTATGAATATGTAGGTGGAGTATGATGTGAAAAAATGTAATTCAAGGGCAAATGGAGATTGCATTGATACGAATATTACAAAATTGGTTATCCCACATGGTGGTGATATGATTTATGGTGTGGCCCACCAGCATTCTGGCGGGACTGGCTCTTCTTTATACGGCCTGGTAATACTTCAGTTATTGCTCTTTTTTCTTAAACTGTTAAACATTAAGAAGAAGTTGAAATGCCTTTGATATATTATTGGTCAATAAAAAAATGATACGAGGAATAGAGTATTTTTACATCTGAAATTGAATGTTATGCTATGCAACATGCAATGGCAAGATGCGAAGTTCTGTAAAATCTCGAGTCTAATAATATTTGGGAAAAATTAAAAAACGGTTCAAAGACTTGCACCTTTTGAGCCATCAGAGTGCATGAGGAAGTTTGCCTCTATGATGGAATTTCGGTATTATACCAGTTCGGAAACCAGGTTTTAATTTCATAATACAATCGAAAGTGGTGATATATAACCACAACATATGCAACTTGTATTCATTTTTGCTTCATGAGCCTTTTTCTCTGGTGTGATTAATTTGCACAAATGAATTAGGATGGAAGGCTCCTATGCACCTCTATTCCGAGATATGGAAAAGGAAAAGGTGCAGGAAATGAGGCCAATTACATAGTGGGGATGTCAACATGCTATCCAAAACCTGGGTCGGTGAAGATAGCAGATGGAGAAACATTAACCCTGATTGCCAACTATAATAGCACCCAAATGCACACTGGTGTCATGAATCTCTTCTACATTTTGGTCGCAGAGCACAAACAACTGCCGCCGGCCCCACCGAAAATATGATCTGCTTCAATTCTCTCATTTCACACACTTTCAGACATAATTAGTTTCCAATAAAAACTGCAGTACTATAAAAAAAATATTGTAATAGTTCTTCATCAAATAATGAATCTCTTTGGTAAAATCTCAACACTGGCAAATGGAATGGTACTAAGCTTCTAGTTTTTGTTCTTTCTAAGTTCTAACACCTTTTTCTTTGGGTAAAATCAAGGTTCTAAATAGCGATTATAGCGCTATAGCTTTTAAGGTTCGAAAAAGCTATAGCGCAGCTATAGCACAACCATAGCGCAGCTATAGCACAACTATAGCTAGCTATTTAGAATCATTATAAAAGAAAAACGGTTAATAACGTTATAGCTTTTGAGGTCCAAAAAAGCTATAGCTAGCTATTGCACAGCATTGAGGTGTTTGTGAACGAGCAGTGCTCTCGGTGCTGGTGCAAGTTTGATTTCTATTGCCAGAATGGGATTTTGGCGGTTATACCGCAAGGAATGGTGGTCAATTGATCCTCATTTAATTTGATTTTTTTTGTACTTATATACGATTTTATATATAGTTTAGAGTAAAATGCTATAGATACAGCAATATTGACTTCCATTCACAATATAAATTTTTATATAATTGATCCCTATAACTTAAAAGTATGGCTCCGCCCTGAGCGTAAGGATATATTGTCATCATCCCCTGAAAAGAAGGATGCATGTGGTATAATTTGACGGGTCAAGAATTGAATAGCTTATAGAGTGTTGTAGCCCAATGAACCTAATAGCAACGGTAGAATAAAGTTGTAGTGTGATGGGAGTACAACAGTCATTTAATTATAAGAATTTAAAGAAACATACAGCGTTTAAGACCACCACTGAGTTTCTCAGCAGTAGGGGAATTTTTTTACAAAAGTGTTTTTTGTGGCATGTGTAATTTTTTTTAATTGAGGAGATGAATAAAAATTTCTTCTGCAACAGTAGAGAAGAGTAGGTCTGATGTCATTGGACCTACATTGGTTAGATAAGCTCAATTACCATCCGATCTGTTTTAAAATGCATACGCTCTGCTTTAAAAATTATGTGCCTAATTTAATTTTCGTGCACACTGATCTTAAAGCGAATCGGACGGTCTTAGAACTTATTGGACTCAAAAGAAGGTATGATGGACATCGGACCCACTCCGTTCTCCTGTAACAGAAGTGATAATAAGAGAATAGTAAAAATTGTACTTACAGAAACTCCGTTCACCTTTTTGGATCCGTTGAGGTAAACTGTTATTAGACATCATTTTTATGTCTATTTTTACAGCCTTTTTTTTTCTTTTTTCTTTCCTGTTGTCGATTTTCTTTCTTTCTACACATGTTATGTGATTTTCTACTATAATAATTGGTAAGCTATAATTTAAAGTGGGGTAGAAATACAACAATTAACATGTCTTCAACAGTCCAATACTCTTTTAACAAAAAAAGAAAAACAATTTTAAAACGAATAGGAAACTTTCAATACAAAACAATTTTTAAATGAATATCCTTAGATATTGGGCCTAGGCCCAATACGAAAAAACTGGCTTATAAAGTTCTTGGGCTGACGCTGCCTTGGCGATGGCCCTTCAATGCATGCCACTGGAACTCCGATGCAGAGAGGCCTTCCAAAGTTTATCAATTTTAAGGAGCTTGAGAAAATATCAGCGTCATATATGTTTGAATTCTTCTATCTGATTTATTTATTCGAATAGTAGAATCTACCAAGCACTGTGTAGCACAGTGGCTGAGACATATGCCTCCATGTGGAGGTTCTTAGGTTCAATCTTGGTTAGCAAGATTTAGAGAGTGTGTGCCAACAGGCTTACGTAAAAAAAAAAAAACCTGTTGTAAACAGCAACTTAATTGCTCTTGCAACCCACAAATCACATCAGCGGGTTCATAGACAGGATTACAGCATAGGTAGGGACTTACGCTTTTCGTCTTTTTTTTTATTAGACTTTGTGGCAGTAGCTGCCACCTTACGCTCTTCGTCTGTCGTAAATTTATTAGTGTAGCGTTTTCATTCAGTGAAAATTAGTGTGTTCTTTTGAAATTTCACTAAAATTTATTTGTGCATCAATATCAGTTTTGATGGTTTAATAACTTGAAAGATTTCAAAATTAATTGAAAAATCTCTTTGTCAAAATCCAAATTCACATGACGAACCCAATTAACTGAAAACATATCTTTGTTCAATATGGGTTATTGATTGAGTTGGGTCTGGATCAGATTATTTTACTTTAATTTAGTTAAATCCAACACGACCCAACCCATGAGGCCATGACCACATATGCTTGCTTTGTTTGAGGATCCGGTCATAAAATCTATTAAATAATCCTGACAATATTTACAAATTCATCTGCATGTTGTAAGGTTAAGCATTCTCTACCGTTTCTTGTATGAAATTCAAGCATTTATGTTTTCTTTAACATAAACGTAGCTACAATGATGACGGTTGTAATTTTCAAATTACTTCATCAATGCCATTGGTAAACATATGCAGATCGTTTTGTATAACATAGATTGAATCCAAAATGTTAGGTTTCAGTTTTGTTCGATTGTCAAGACCATTAAATTTTGACAAATAACTGGTCAAGAAGTCTTTACTTGCATTATTTTTCAAAAAAATAAATTATTTGATAAAATCTCTTAATATGAAAATTAAGTCAAAAAGTTTCATAACAAACAAAGCTACTGCTTTCTAAAAAAAATATATTCTATTATTATGTAATTCGGATTCCAAATGAGTTTTGACTTCTCATTTTCATAATATGACAAGTCACATTTAATATAAACATTTGGAAAAGTAACAACGAAAAAATGATCCAGAATTATTTTTCCTTGTCAAGATAATTTGGTTTGTGGCCACTGCTAATAGCGATAAAGAGAAATAACTTAGCCCCAAAATACTGTTTTTACTGTAAATTTCTTGGAATTAAAATTCACTTCTTTAGTTGATGATCCAGAGACAAACATGACGCAATCTGACTACAAATCCAACTTTACCATAACAACAGCAACAATTACAAAGTTACCCTCATATCAAGCATTATTTCGAAATCAGAAATTGCATAATTCATATCCTAATTGACCACTTTATGCACTTCGAAATGTTAACAGCTTTTTAAAGATGGTTCTGCTGCAATCTAATCTAAAATCCGACATCATAAGCTCTCTACAATCATGGATTTAACCAATAATCTCAAATGACACATACACAACAAGAAAGCAATTCACTAACCTCACTACAATGAAGATATAACAAGTTAACTATCAGCATCAGAGATCTAAACATTTTTTTTACATCCACAGCACAAACAACTACACCATCACCCACATGCTATTACCTCTAAAGATTAAATAATGGTAGAGTTGTACGTACCTCATCCTATAGGAAACCAGACAATGTCTCTTGGGGCTTAGTTGATAATTGGCTAACCTTGCCATTGGCACGAGACGGGCAGTCTGAGGAAATAGCAGCGTCTCTACTTTCGGTGTGAGTGCTGTTGGATGCATTTAATTGTATCTTTTCTTGACTAATGGTTAGTGCCTCTGACCAACCAGCAGGGTACAAATAAACTAAACCTAGAGAAGAGTTGTTACAGCCGCCGAGCTGTTTAGATGGGCACTTGAGGTTGCACCCGTGGAAAATAGGGGAGGTCGACTTGCATGAACTGGACTTGCAGTTTATTAAGTCGCTTGCCTTCAGCTTATCAGATGTCTCTTCTTTCCGTAGCTTTTGGCAACAGGTAATGCAGAGTTTGTAGGAGCACTTTGAGCAGTTCCTCGAGAAATCCAGAATCAAGTCCCCACAGTTATTGCTGATTCAATACAAATCATTATGCTCATATCAAAGATGTAAAAAGAAAGTCTTTTTTTTTTTGAAATAATAGCTCCTGTTATTCCCGGCATCCATTTATTTTAGATGCCTCTTGCAGGATTTGAATAATCGCCATATGAGGCCTATTACCATCTGTGCTAGGCCTACGGTTTGTGTAAATCAATAGTTGAATATTGGGTTAACATATTCCTCTTTGTAGACCTAAGTTTGCAAGACTAGATGTTTGGAAACAGTTTCAAGTAACTAATCAACAGCTGTTTTTTACTACCCTTTTGGTTTATTTCTTGGTAAATAACAAAGCATCATTTTTTAGTTATAATTTCATATAGTCATATCAAGTGAGGGCCAAAGGATTACCAGCTAAGCTCCTCCTCACCACCATTTTCTAGCATCTGAACATGAACACTTGACACCCTTTTCCCTGATTCAAAAGGCAAAATAAATTAAGAAATGGAAGTGCAAATAATCTATATATGCTAACAGATAAATTCAAAAATGAGTATGATATGAAGTCACCTTGTTTCTTCGCTTCTATTTCCAATTCATCGAGCTGGTCGACATTAAATTTATTTATAGCAGGTAACAACTGGGAAAATGGAGAAGTCCCGTATTTTATTTTAACATCCTTTGGCTGCCCGTTCATATCTTCCTTCTATTATCATTTCATGAATAAAACAAGAAATAAGAAAGTGTGCACAATCAAAGACGGACAACATGACATAGTCAAATAAGAAAGGGCTAGCAGTGTAATTTACAGCCTGGTTTGGGCTTTAGGTGTAGGATACTTAATAATTCAAGTCCTAGATTATCCAAGAATTGTAAAAAAGCTCCTACATATTGCAGCATCATAAGATGATAAAAAAAACATTAATTGTTAAAGATAACTCGGGATTAGCTATGCCTGACTCACTAACTACAATGCAACAAATCAACATGTCCTAACTCAAGTTACACATTCGATTCATCATGCTGTAGTCATTTTAGCATTTAACTAAGCTTTACATGAGGTTTAGTTATGTTCTGAGCAATTATTTTGCCATTACATTTTATAGCAGCATGTGCTGCTAGTATATTTTCAGAAATACCATTAATGCAGAAACTTTTGGATACTCATATTTTAGCATAGGTGTTTCTTCGAAGATTTAAAAAAGTCACACCTGAGCTGCATCATCAGGATTCACATCTTTTGCCCTGCATGTAATGCAAGTACAACAGCCCCGGCAAACTGGGCATGAAGATTTGATATCTACTTTTGACATCCCGGAATACCTGTTTTTCAACACATAATTGTTTGTTAGTAACAAGAGCAAAAGAAACAGGCCATTTGTTAAAAAAGAAAAGGTTAATATTGTTGACTGACCATTTCTTTATGCATTTGGAGCAAAAATAGCGCTTCCTACAAGCTAAGCACCTGATGACCGGCCCTGTTTTGGTCTCACCGCACCTGTGACATGTCTTCTTCCTGTCTTTCTTATTCCCTTTACCACCTAGAGGTAGCACCTGCCAATCCAAAAGGAAGAGAAAATTGAGCTGCTGATTTAATATAAAACAACAACATATTCACTAGCCCCCACTACAAATTGAAAATTTTCAGTTTTGTCCTTTAAAGTTTATTAATTTTTACTAAAAATTACACTGCTAGCCCCTCATAAAATGAAATTACAGAACATTTATTTATTCAGCCCCATTTACCTCAATTTTTTGGTTCCGCCCCAGCATAATATTAATAACAAGTTACAAACATGCACAGCAAAATATAGATGGGTTATACAAGTTACACTTTCCCATTCATCTAGGACAGCTAGTAACAGAAGTGAGTCTCACCTGTCGAATCTACCGTCAAAATATACCCAGCATAAAGGTATATCTTGTATAAAACCTCCAAGCAACATGAAAGAATTCAAGGGAAACCAAAATAAATGAAGTTTATAATCGAAGGCACTGGACTAACATAATACAATATTTGAAACTGTCATGTAAAATAAATCAATCCAAAGAGTCTAACCTTGACAGGTCCCACAGGCTCAGGCGGGCAGTTCTTGGACCGAATAGGACGCACCATAAGTGGCGGATCAACACCAACCTTCTTATCTCCAGTCAAACCCCTCGCTGTAGTAGCACTGCCGACCAAGGGCGAAATTGTCATTAACCCTTTCGGAAGCTGCATTGTTTCCTCCTGAGCCTTTGCTGGTGACGCGTACGTCACCACCTGTTGTTGCTTCTCAGCCTGCCGCTTGACAGCTGCCGCTACAGCAGCTGCCGACAACTTCTTCCTCCCTTGAGCACCTCCTAGTGCGTTCTTCTTCATTCTCAAATCTTTAAGGAGTTTAACCTGGATTTCAAGAGGATGTAATTGTTTGCCACAAAAAGTATGCATTGAAGTTCATTTGTGCTCTGATCATAAACACCGGTACCAATAAGTACCCAAGTATCAAGTGATATTTAACAAAACTGAACAAGCTACATTTCAGATTTTTATCTGATTTAGTCCATTTGGGTAATAAACTAATAATAAATGAAATTGTCACTGTTTTCATACTTCCAAGCTTACAAAAGTAGTGACTTCTCATCTCGTACAGAGAAGCGCAAACCAAAAACAACTTTTTACATTGGTTAACCTGAACTGGAACATAGTTCCCATGCCCCGATGAAGTTTCAGCCTATATTAATAAATAAAACACAATGGCATTCAACATAATCCATTCTTACACCGTACCAATAAACCCAGAGATATAATACCTGTACAGACCAAAAACCACATCTCTAAAATTATAAGAAAAAATCTACAAAAGGAATTACCCTCTTGTAGTGGTGTTCACAATAGCCCACACCAGGGGAAGCTTTGGACTTGCACTGCCATCCTCGACCATCAGATCTCTTGCACCGTTCTGAATCAACTGGCACTGGAGTCGGCGCCGGAGTTGGCGTCTCAGTCTGACTTGGCTTTGTGCCTCGCCGCCTCCTTCCCTCTGTGCCTTCGCTTTGCATTTCCACTGGCTCTTTCTTGCCCTTTCTTCCCTTTGAGTGCGCCAGAGCTAGCACAATAGGCGTCATTTTAGTGTTTCCATTTGCAGTTTCTTCTGAAGAGGTGTTATAGTTTGTGTCAACAGACTCTCCAGATATGAACCTCTTTGGAGATGATTTTAATTAATCCATATTGGGGTCTATAATAAAATTTCAGATTAATTTTTTAGCATGAAAATAGCCAGTACGTTTCATCCCGGGATAATCGCTTTTGTAGAACTTACTTTTCAAAGATTAAAAGATTAAATGCTTTAATTACCTTTTGTTTCAAATTTTTACTCAGATAAACCTTTTGTACACAAATCTCTAAGTTTAAACCCTGTGATCTGCAAGAATTTACTCAGATTATTTCTAATTACTCCAAACAAGCAACTACCTGATGGTGGTGAAGACGGTGGTGGATCAGGGTTTGTTCTTCGACGCTGATTCGACTTCTGATCGTCCGCACGCTCAGATTTCGGCGTCTCCAAGGCGCCTCCCTCATCTGACGGAGAAGCTGGTCGCTTAGAGCTTCTAATCCGGAGTTTCCATGGCTTCTTCTCGTCGGCGCTAGTAGGAGGAGTCTCCGGTGGAGGGTCCGAGCTAGGACCGGGGCTCGGGCTAAAGCCAGAGCTTTTGTAACTGCGGCGATGGTGGTAAATGCAGAGAGAGAGACCAGGGAGGGAGGGCTGGGGGCAGCGCCAGTCCCTCCCATCGGAGCGGCGACAACGAAGGTCGTCCGGCGGTGGCGGATCGTCGGTGAATCGGCGACGGCCCATAGCAAATCACCGGAGAAGAGAGAACGAGAGAGAGAGGGACCGAGGGAGGGTTTGGGGTAACAGTAGGTTAAAGTGGAAATGAGCTGTCGCCTGTCGAAGAAAAAAATTTCGTTTTTTTTTTTCATCGATTGGTTGCACAATTCACCCAGAACATGAACTTTTATGTACTAAAGTAACTCAAGTTCTGAGTTCAGATCTGGACTGTAAGATATGTTTTTACACGAATATTAACATATCCTGTACAATTCACATTGGGCCAGATTGGTCCAGATTCTGATTGGACGGTCCGAATAAAACCTTAAAATTTAAGATACTTCCGAGACAATGACACGAAAGGAGGCACCACCGCACCAAGCCCAAACTGACTGATAGATCGTGTACTATGGTCCTGGTCTTTTTTATTAAGGTTTCACTGACTGGTGGGGTAAATCTTTCTTTCTCACGTTGGAGTTAGGGTCCATGACCAGACGCTACTGTGTGTTTAGTTTGGTCGGAGGAACACGTATCCTCTGCATTAACTCAAAAGGAAATCTTTTGAGTTAATGAATTTCAACCGTCTGATTTTAAGCGGAGTCAATCTGTCCGTTTGATTTTAACATAGGGACTTTAATATTAGTGCGGATTAAATCTGCACAGATTTTAAAGCTGATGAGATGGTTGAGATTCATTAACTCAAAAGATTCTCTTTTGAGTTAATGCAGAGGATACGCGTTCTGGTCGGAGTAGGTCTTTGTCTACGATTGAACTTTACAAAAGTGCTCACGGGCATCCAGCGTGGAGCGTATAAAGCGGGTGCGTATCCTCTGAGATATCTCAATTTTTGCGTGACCGACGTGTCCGGTGTCTATTCGGGGAAACGTAGGGGGCCAGTATTATTTGACCTTTGAGATTCGTGCAGAACGTATTTGAACGATTGAGATATTTCAAAAAGTCACGCAAAGTTTGAGATATCTCAGAGGATGCGAATTCGTATAAAGCTGTGTACGGTTATCCGAACGACTATACCGTTTCTATTTATTTTAGGGGAATGTAATAATTAGATTTTATTTTGTATTAATTTGCAAAATCATATCGGTTTCTTTTTTTTCAAAATCACTGTATTTTACATGTCCCTTTAGATAGTTTTCTTTTCCCAATGTTATGCCTCGCCTTTTTGGAAAGCAAAAAATAGAAAGTAGAAAAGTCCAATGACAAAATAAGACAGTTCTATATATTATTCGTTTTATTTTTTTATGCATTTGTAAATTGTTTCAATATTGTAACGATTTTTATTTTGTAATTTTTCCATCCATTAGAACATTTTGTGAATGATTTTTGTAGGCACTACCAGAGAAAGATTATACACCTTTACTTGTTCCGTCGCATCACGTCACGTGTGTCGATCAAACATTTGTATTGATGTCCTAAGACAGTCTCATATATTATTAGTATTATTTTTTTATGCATTTGTAAATTGTTTCAAGAAAAGTCCAATGACAAAATGAGATGCTCTATTGCAAAATCAAATGTTGTTTGAAATCATGCTATGTCGTATTGATCTCCTAATTGACATTTTTTTTAAAATTAGGTTAGGTACATATTTTGAAAGAGATTACAGTTCACACTTCACAAATTATTTCGTTAGTTTTCTCCTCTTGCCTTTCTCTCCATGGATAATTGTTTTTTTTTACCTCTCACATAACAAGTTTTGTCTTGTTGTTGTAGAGGTGAAAAACGAAAATTTAATGTGAGAGGTGAAAAAACGAGCATCCAATAGAGAGAGAAAAAGATCAAAATTCAAGAGAGAAGGAAAAGTAGAGCCCACAATAGTATTTTAAAAGATGAGTATGTTGTTTGATAATATTAGAAAGACATTTTATAAAATTTTCTTCCCGTGCATTTTATCCCATATAGAATTGGTCTGAATTCTAATCGGATCTAGTCAAAATTTGAGCTACTTCAGAGGATCCGAACTCGTTTGCGTGGGGGCACGAAGCGCGTTTAATTGTAAACAAGTTAAACAATTGTGCTTTATTCATCTAGGGTACGTTTGGATGAATTCTAGAATAGCTAGAATAGCTACTGTTTAGAATAGTAAATAAGAATAGCTACTGTTTAAGAGCAGTGCTATTCAGAACAGTGAAAAAGTTGTTTGGATTGCATATTTGGAATAGAGTTTGGAGAGAATAGCTACTGTTTAATAATTTATGTGTAAGATTAAATATAATATAATATAATATTAATTTAACTATTAAAATATAATATAATATTATTTTAAATATTAGATTAGTATTAAATAAAATATTACATTAAATATAATACAATATTAGTTTAAATATTAAATGCAATATAATATTATTTAAAAAATGAGATTAGTATTAAATAAAATATTAGATTAAATATAATATAATATAATATTAATTTAAATATTAAAATGTAATATAATATTATTTTAAATATTATATTAGTTTAAATATAATACAATGTAATATTAATTTAATTATTAAATGTAATATAATATTATTTTAAATATTAGATTAAATATAATATAATATAATGTTAAATTAAATATTAAAATGTAATATAATATTATTTTAAATATTATATTAGTATTGAATAAAATATTAGTTTAAATATAATACAATATAATATTAATTCAAATATTAAATGTAATATAATATTATTTTAAATATTAGATTAGTTTTAAATAAAATATTATATTAGTTTAAATATTAAATGTAATATAATATTATTTTAAAAATTAAATTAGTATTAAATAAAATATTATATTAAATATAATATTAATTTAACTATTAAAATGTAATATAATATTATTTTAAATATTATATTAGTATTAAATAAAATATTAGTTTAAATATAATACAATGTAATATTAATTTAATTATTAAATGTAATATAATATTAATTTAAATATTAAATTAGTATTAAATAAAATGTTAGATTAAATATAATATAATATAATATTAATTTAAATATTATATTAGTATTAAATATAATACAATATAATATTAATTTAAATATTAAATGTAATATAATATTAGTTTAAATATTATATTAGTTTAATATTGAAAGCAACAAATGCTACTCCATGTTTTTATAGGAATAGCGAATAGCAATGCTATTCTGAAAACAGTAGCTATTCCGAATAGCTCCATTTCTCGTTTGGATGCACCTTGTTCCGAATAGCAATGCTATTTTAAAAACAGTAGCTATTCTTGTGCATCCAAACGTACCTCTAATCTGCATAATTGTTCATGGACTGAAAATTAATATTTCGTTTCAATTTCTTATTCTTAGCTGTTGAATCAGGAAAAGCCCACAGACCAGGCCTATAATTAATTTTCTCAAGCCCGGGCTTATAGTATCGCAATAGGCCTGAAAACTAATTATGAATTGGGCCTAGAGTTTAAATTGTTCAAGTAACCAATTTTCTAGAAATAACGTATATTTTATTTTTGAGTGGGGTTTGTCTAAACGGCTTTGGATAAAGTCTCATTCAAAGCAGAATTTAAACAGTCTGATCTGCATCAAAATTAGTATAGATATTTAGATTCAAGGAGCAATTTAAATGTAATAAGTTTTAAATATATTTGCATGAATCTCAATGCAAATTAGACGTTTAAATTTGACTTTGGATGAGGCTTTGTCCAAAGTCTTTTGGACAGAACCCAAACCCTTTATTTTATTTTTTTACAAACTCGTAAACACTACATCGTGTTTGGATGCGTAAGGAATAACGCTAATCCCCGCTAACAATTTAATTCATCAAGTCTTTTGATGAGTTTAACTTTAAAATATATCTATTGAATTTTACACAACAAATTTAAGCTGTTAAGACCTATCTAATTCACAAATAATATATTTACATTCAAAATTTACAAAATTTGAAAATAATTTCGTATAAAGTCAAGCAGTAAAAACATAGTTAATAAAAATAAATGCATTAACTTATAATTTTTTCTTCCCGTTTGAAATGTGTATATGTTGGTGAAATTAGCAAACAATAAGGATAGAAGACGAATTGTTCACATACACTTGTCTATTCACAGATACTTATCTAATTCATCTATTCATTTAGGTCCTCTTCGGCTGCTCCACTGACCCGCGTGAATTTTTTTTCCCACGTGAACAGTAATTCATCTATTCACAGATACTTATCTGAATTTTTTTTCCCGCGTGAACAGTAATTTTTAGTTCAATTCCCGTGTCAATGCCCATTCTCAATGACCCGCCGAACAGGCCCTTAATAAGGTATCAGGATAATAATACAAGTATTTTTCGAAAATGATGTTACATTAATTCCAACTAAAATTTGACATATATCGGATATCGACCAAAGAAAAAAAAAATGAAAATGTCATAGTTCAATTTAAGAATTCAAGTCTAATCATCTAACCTCAAAGTTTGAAAAATTTGTAAAATGAATGTTCAAAATAAACATTCAGAAGAATATTCGTCTCAACTCAAAATGTTTGAAGAGTGCAAGTGATTCAGTGAAACTGTGAAAGTATTGCTTCACAGTTCACCCGTATTATATGCAGAAATTTTCTATTTATAGAAATTATTATAAAATAATATAGGATATTAGATGAATTGTATTCATATTTTGATCCATAGAAGAATTTTTTTTTTTATTTGAGTGATTTAATAAAAGCATTGTGTAAATGCGGTCTATATACCTATGCAGTCTGTTGTCGCATTAAAAATATCCACGCAGATTGCATAACACCATATGCAGTCCATCCAATATTTTATTTATTAAAAAATAAGATCCAAATTCATTCGGATCTAGATTTTAAAAAATAATCGAAATCCAATTCCAAATTCTCATCCGGACGGAGTCCAATTGAGTGTTTTTTAATGTCCCCAGCATCTTTTATAGGCTGTAGAGCGATTCTTTTGTTTTCTTTATAATATATAGGACTAAAGAAGACTTTTCTTTATACCGGACTGTCCCAGCTGTTTTTTCAAGTTGTCACCGGCTGTCTCCAGCTGCTTTTGAGCCAATCCACTTTTCCGGATGTAGGTTTTTCATTATTTAGTTTAACATATGCTTCGAATTTCGCCTGATGTGTCTTTATTGCAGATCTTAGCATGCCAAGTAGATTGAGCCTGTTTGGGCTTTTTTGACATGTTTGGATTTTGTTGGTGCTCTTCAACTATTTTTGGATTCTCTAAAACAAATCCATAATACATTTGAATTATTAACCATCGTTCTTGATTTTTAAAAAATAGCCCAACATACTTCATTTTATTACTTATTTTATTTAAAATCCACATATATAAGTCCGCATTAAAATCCTCATATATTGCCGCATACCACATATGTAGTATGCAGTGATCTTCCACATGCATGAGCAAACTCGCATTTAAAAACATTGCTCTCCGCACAAATTATATGCAGAATTTTTTATTTATAGAAATTATTATAAAATAATATAGGATATTAGATGGATTGTATATTGTATTCATATTTCAATTGAGTAGAACTAGGGTGCTCCTAGGAGTACAAGCTCTTTTGTACTCTTAACTCTAAAATCTATTGGATTAATTTCGAACGACGAATCCAAACCGTTGAAATTCTCCTACCTTACAAGTGATGTGTCTACATGTGAAAGTTTTAAAGTTTCGAATTAATTTAGTATAAACTCAAGTGGTCAAAATTAGAAGGTTTCTAAATTAATTTTAATGCATGTATTTTTTGGAAGCCTTTTGACCACTTGACTTTATACTAAATTAATTCGAAACTTTAAAATTTTCACATGTAGACGCATCACTCGTAAAGTAGAAGGATTTCAATGGTTTGGATTCGTTGTTCGAAGTTAATCTGATAGATTTTAGAGTTAAGAGTACAAAGGGCCTTGGTACTCCTAGGAGCACCCTAGTTCTACTCTATGTTCAAAATATAAATATAATCCATCTAATAATATATATTATATATAAAATAATTTCTATAAATAAAAAATTCCGAATTATACTTGTATAGTTGGCATCATAATCAGGTTCAAATTCTCTAACTGAGAAAATAAAGGTAGCAAAGAAAGAGACGGGCTCTATGTGGCATGTAGTCCTAGAAACTTGGAATCAATTAACAATTTAGGTAATATTATTTTATGAAGTGCAAATGGAGAATCATTTGGGCGTTATTGAGCAGAGTTTATCATATGTATTATTAATTATTGTTTCCTTCTGGTCAAATTTTTTCCCAAAGTTTATGCTAGGGCCCTTTAAAATTCAACTCGAATTATAAAATCTCAAGTGGACTATGATGAAAATATGTTGACAAATGACGTCGGCAAATTATGGTTAAAATAGCTCTCACTTAAAAATAAGTATTTTTAAATCTACATGTCTAGTACAGTTCGATGTGCATCGGATCAAATACGGTCAGATGTCCAATTAGAATTGTCTGATTTGAACAAATATTTGTACATACTGTATTCATATGAATCTTAAAACTATCAACATGAATTATGATGCAGACTGGATGACTGTGATTTGACATCAGACTGAATTTGATCCGATAGACCGTCTCAATTCCTTCTAGTAGACATGTTAATGGGATTAATTTCTTCAATTCAATTCTTATAAAATTCATCTATAAAAATCAGAGTCCTTATTGCAAAAATATATATCTCTTTTAAGAAACTTGCATTTGGGAATTGGGATCTCATCTCATGCAAATATGCAATGCTATCATCTTTTGGATTAAGGTAGTGAGTCAATTTATAAAGTTGAAAGGACATGATAGTAGTTTGGCGTTTCCTTTCTTTTTTATTTTTCTAATTGCTGCGTGTAAAATGTTGTTGTCAAGTTGTCATTCTTTATTCAGCTGACGTGTGATCGTGATCGCGTGATTCCGGGCACGCGCCGGAAACTAAAAACGGTCAACCTGTCTTTCTCAATCTTTGACCCTTTTTGTTAAGGATCCGAATCTGCCGTAATCCGAAACTAGTGA
Organism: Carex arenaria; assembly: GCA_964058825.1. Classification (NCBI taxonomy): domain Eukaryota; kingdom Viridiplantae; phylum Streptophyta; class Magnoliopsida; order Poales; family Cyperaceae; genus Carex; species Carex arenaria. The sequence continues at coordinate 369,930 of CAXKVW010000795.1, forward strand.
ATCTGAAATTTCTGCAATCTGAATTTAATTTCGAAATATGCGTACAGAAAAATTAACTGTTTTGAAATATATTCTTGAAAAAAAAATTAGACGTCTAAATTCGATATTGCAGAGATTTTGGAATATTGTTTACTGGATTTGGAATTGCAGCAGATTTATTTTCTTTGTTAAAAGCATAATTATTATAAGTCTGGATCTAAATAAATTTCCATTATTAGTGGAAGAGAGAATAAATACTGATTTGTAAACATGAAATTTTAAATTTTAAATGTCTATTAAATATTATACCAATTTCGAGATTTTAAATAGTTGGAATTTAAAATAACAACTCTAATTGTTTTTCATGACATATACACAATATTAAATTTTTATTACGGTCGTCTGTTGAATGTTCAGCCTTAAGATCGATAGAATATATATTCAAACTCGGTCATAAATTCAGTTTTTTCTTTAAATAAAAATAAAACTAAAAATAAAAAGGAGGGCTTGATATTTAAATAACTTTCTATAAATAAAAAATCCTGTTTTTATGACCCATAGCTTATGGTTTTACGTTTCAATTATCCGTATCTGAATAGTAAATATATATCATAAATTTTAATATATATTATGAAAAATTTATGTTATTGACATGAACTTTAATATTTTTTAATATTTTAATATTATTTTAATAAATATCCAATTTGATCCAGATCCGAATCTGTATCCATCTGATATATCTGATATCTGCATCATATCCGTATCCGAAAAATAAAAAAAATATAAATATGATTTTACCAATATCTGCTCCGTATCCGCTCGGTTTTCACCCCGGCCATATCAAGTTTTCCAAAGTATGTATTTTGAAATGTTCTTTTTGTATAGTTATTCTTTGTACTTTGATTATACGTTAGTACAACAAAACATTTAATTTATTCACAGTTATCTGGTGGAGAATAATAAGCATGAATATGATATTCTTTTACTAAACTAGACACATTAAAATAATGAGATAGCAATGTCTCCCTTCAAAACAAAATACAGATTAATATTTTCATACAAGTTAATGCTAGATTAAAATACTAAAGATGGTTTACACTTGTCAAAAATAGTATATTTTACTGATGGCCGAAATCGAGAGAACAGATTATTTTTAATTAATAAACAACCTTATATAAAATTTATACTAATAATTAAGGACTCAATTTATTTTTATTGATAATCCAACGGTGATGTGAATTTTCTTCTCGCCATTTAGTTTTTTTCTCCTTCTATTTTCCGACAATCTTGATGCAAAATGGACGAGAGAAAATAATTATCGTCCTTGACCCTTTTAATTATTTATTTTTTTTCATTCAAAAGTTAAAGCAAGAATATTTTTCGCGAAGCTTTTTATTCCTTATTTCTGCTAATTTTATTGTAATTTATCTTTTTTAAAATGTGTAATTAGAAATAATTTTTTTTAAGTTTATAAATTTATTGTGCCTATATATTCGCCCTCTTAATTAATTTTTATTGTTTACACTCGTTAAAATATGAGATTTGACTAAAAATATTTAATTGGCAGAAAAAATAGGATTTAAGGGTAAGCATTTTTTTTTCTCGTCCTTTAATTTAATGGGGGATGTCGATGTTTTGCTATGCTAAAATGTATGACAAAAAAAAAATGAAATTAGAACTAATGATGTAATATTTAGATAACCAACATCTTTTGTACATAATGGGGTCCTTTGTAAATAATTATAAGCGAGAGACGAATTTTTCATATTTATTTTAAAAATTAGTTAAATGACAATGCACTAATCTTTATATCTAAAATGAAGGCTCGGCCTCTTAACTCTTTTCAAAATCTTTTGCACGTTTGCTCAAGTTTTTTTCTAGACATGCGACAAATTTTTCAGTTAGATAATACATATATTGAATATATATTTTTTAATTAGGCAACAATTTGTTTGCTCAAGTTTTTCTAATTAAAACATATATTCTTATGAGAGTCTGTAAAGCATCATTGTATAGGCATAGATTATTATATTTAGACATATATTAGTAACAAAACGCAAGTACAATCATATAGTAGGTGAAATTTTCAATTTTTTTTTATTTCAGCTTACACATGAATTTGTACATATGGCCACAAATTATTTTGTGTGGTTTGCAGTGTCCTATATTACATGCCGTAATTAATATATAACGATGGGTTAGTAGATGAGCAAAATATGCATTAAATATAGTATTAGTAACATTATATTTTGATGAAACAAGACACGGCTTTCATATATTTTATGACAATACTTCATATGAAATTACAAAGCACTTTTTATATTTTACAAGGTTCTAAATAGTGCGCTATAGTGTTGCTATAACGGTTTCGGACCATAAAAACTATGACACTATTGACGCTATTGCGTGCTATAACGGCGCTATATGACAATAGCGTCATTTTTTCAGCTGTTCCACTATAACGTGATAAATGCTATTTAAACATTTCATATTTTATAATATTTTTTATAAATAAAAATTCTTATACTTACTTTTTGTTATTAAAATATGTCTAAATATAATAAGCTATGTTTATAGAATGATGTTTTCTAGACTTTCTCATAAGAGTATGTGTTTTATTTTAGAAAACTTGATTAAAAAAATTGTTGTTTAATTGAAAAACATATATTAAATTATATAATATCTAACTGAAAAATTTATTTCATGTCTATAAAAAAAATTATTGCTTGTTATGTGCTCATTAAAGTCCACTAAGAAAGGAATGTGTCAAAATCTAATGAGAGTAAATAGAAGGGAGGAGGAGAGGGATAAGGAGGAGAAAATAAAGTCTCATAGTAGTATTTTGTTAATTATTTAAAAAAAATGATATTTTATTTGAAATTTTTGGAAAGTAGGACAATTTATAAAACTTCCCAAGAAAAATTATTGAGTTGTGAAATCCACAAAATTCCATGGGTTTCTACCCCATTTCCGCAATAAAATCCGGTAGAAATCAGGTTCTTGAAACACGAAGTGTAACAGAGTTTACGCAACAAAGAATCCGAATATCTTACTACCTCACTTGTCAGTTGTCACTAGTCAGCAGTAACTACAAAGAATAATTATTCATTAGTATTAAAAGTCCTACTCTTTGGGCCGTGCAAGGAATGGCCATTATCCCGACAGGTGGTCCCCATAAATCCTTATCGCGGGTCCCATACGTCAGTTGTAACTGTAGAGTGCCCCAGCAGCACTCCTTCTCTACCCGCCTTAGAAATGTCAATCCGGAGTCTAGACTCTAGACTGACTCTCTATACTCCAGAATTCATATCACTAAGGAACCTCAAATCGTGTAATGAAATCCTACCCGTTCATTATTTATTGGACTGGGCCGGATTTGCACGGATTCTAATCGAATGGTCTAAATTTAAAATCAAAATGTAAGGTAATGTACAGGATTTGAACTACTTTACCCCACCACTAGAGAGAGTTATTAAATTGCAACCTCGCCGTTTACTCTTTGTTCAATTCACCAATTTTGTTTTTATGTTAAATGAACCAGGCTCTGCTGATCACTCAACGAAAGTCAAAGAAGAAAAATGGCGCAGCTGGATTCTCTCATTGGCACACTATTAAATTCCCCTTTTCTCACTACGAAAGGGAATCTTCTCCTCTCCTCCTCTCCTTGTAAAAGGTACGCACTTTGCCCCCTTGTACCACTCCAATTTGCTTGATTGATTCTCTTCCTATATCTTCTTTCTTTCTTTCTTTCTTTCTTTCTATCTCTTCCTTATAAAGGGAATCTTTCTTTCTATCTCTTCCTCGGAATTCCTATCTTTATATGCCTTTGCATTCGCTTTTGAGCAATTCCATTTCCAGGTAGAGAATTTCTTTGTTAGTTTGGCGCCAATTGTGGTGTTTATTTTTGTCCCAGCATGTAATGTCTGAAAAGATTTTATATCCTTTTTTATTCAGCTTACTGGTTTACTGTTTTTTTTTTTTTTACTTCTTTTAATTACCATCTCATCTCAGTTTTGATTGTTCGATTTCAGTTTGAAAAATGAAATCTTAGGCTGTGTGCTTCTTAATTTGCTTTTATTTGACATGTTTTTTCTCTTTCAATTGTAGAAATTTTGGAGACATACATACACCATGGGTTACGATGCTGGTGTAACTGAAGCTCCGAAGCAACGGGTAGAATAAATTAATTAATAATATATTCTCCGCTTGAAAATTTCTGACTTCTCTGACTGTTTGACTTAATTATTTATTTATTTGTTTTGATAGGGTAAACTTCTTGCAATTTTTGTGTGCTGGTTACTTGGAAATGGATCTCTTTTTGCATGGAACAGTATGCTAACAATCGAAGATTACTATGTCTACCTCTTTCCTGTATGTGTTATGTTTTGTTTTCAATTATTTTTTTGTTTTGCTTATGTAATATATTCTCAGTTTTCCTACATAACCCTATAAAACTTAGAATTAATAATATAGGACCTTTGATCCTGGTAAGTTGTATAACTTGTCTATCATTAATGAAAGTTTAAATTTACCAGGCTACCCCTAGATAGAATTTGATGATTACAGGGAAGACCTATACTATTTTTATTAAAATTACCATTGTACCCCAAGCTTCAATCAATTGCCCATATACTGAATATTAAAATTGCCAGAACTAGAGTTTAATGATCAGAGGGAATGCCTAATGTCTTTATTGAGAAGTTTGTTATTGCTTGGTTTACTTTTATAATCAATATTAATTTTTCTGGAAATAATGGAATAAACTAAAATTTGCAGAATTACCATCCAACAAGAGTACTGACAGTAGTGTACCAACCTTTTGCTGTCACTACAATTGCAATTCTCGCGTACCGGGAAGCGAAAAGCAATACCCGTCAACGCAACTTGTTTGGTTTCATTCTATTTTTCTTCAGCACACTTGCACTGATCATCGTATGATATTGTCTCATCTCATCAGTACCATTAAAATAATTAAAATTTCGTAAAATGCCCGTGTTGTTATGAAAATAAAGGATAAGTGTTATGATTATCAGTTCCTGATACTAATGAATTGTCAAAATGAAAATCAATGAAAATAAAGGATACTTAATTTGAGACCTCTGCTAATTCTTATAAATTATTTGTGTTATAGTTGGATTTGGCAACTGGAAGTAAAGGCGGAATTGGTCCTTTTATCGGCGTGTGCATCATCAGTGCATGCTTTGGTGTTGCGGATGCTCATGTGCAAGGTGGCATGGTCGGTGATCTCTCCTTCATGTGTCCCGAATTTCTTCAGGTACCTTTTTGTTAAATACTCAAATTTAATGGATTCTGCATTCCTGCTATCTCTCTCTTTCCTTCCAGTGAGGCTATGCTATGCTACTATGGATAGCACAGATTGTCCATACTATGGATCAATATTTTTGTTTCCAAAGTTTAAATAGTCGGGCTGAACCGTTCAACGTGTTCTCCATATGAAAATATACTCGCAGACTAAATTTTACATTTTTAGGAATCTTTTACTATTTTTTTTAGATGGATAGAAAATCACTACTTATGAATGGTTTAGAATTTTTAGATTACTTATCTAAAAAATAGTAAAATATTCTAATAAATGTAAAATTTGATCTACAACTCTACAAATACATTTTTATATGGAATTCATGTTGAACAGTTCAGAACTTCAGATTGATCGTTTGGACTTTAAAAATAGATATATTATCCATCTATTTCCTTTTGGGCCATTGAGTAATTTTTCTCATCTCTCTGTGTTGTAAATTTATAGTCATTTATGATGGGCTTGGCGGCATCTGGCGTGCTAACATCAGCATTGAGACTTATAACAAAAGCAGCTTTTGAGAATTCTCAGAACGGCCTACGCAAAGGAGCTAGTATGTGCAATGAAATCTTTTGAAAATAGAAATTAATTTTATTTTTACTATCACAATTCGATTCGTTCATCAAATAATACCACTTTACTGTCAATTGTCAAATGATGCCTCCAATAACCTTTAATTTTGCAACAAATCCGATTTAAAAAAAAAGAATGAACGAACGCATGAAACAAAAATTTGACCTGCTATGTATCTTTTTTTTTTCAGTGCTATTTTTTGCTATAACATGCTTCTTTGAGCTGCTATGCGTCTTCCTATATGCATTTGTATTTCCCAAAATACCCATTGTGAAGCATTTCCGCATGAAGGCTGCTTCTGAAGGGTCCCTAACCGTTAGCGCTGACCTAGTTGCCGCCGGCATCCAGCACAAATCTGACAATGCAGTAAGCAAATTTCACATATGCCCCTGAAATATGTTGAAACGACAATTAGACCCTGAGAAAAATAATATCAACCCACGTTTAACATCCCTACAGATTTTCATCATGTATACAAACTAATTTTTACCCTGAAAAAAAATTATATCAAGCGTTGGTTTTGTTTATGTCTTTTGAGAATCTAAGAATTATTTTTGTCTTTTTAAATTGGAATTTTCTTTTGCAATTTAAGGAGTTTTTTCCTTTAAATTTTGCAGTCTGAAGAGGACCCGAAGCGTTTTGAACGTTTATCAATCAAAGAGCTATTTCTTCAAAATATAGACTATGCCATTTCGCTATACCTTATCTATGTACTAACACTGTCTATCTTCCCTGGATTCTTGTCAGAAGATACTGGGTCCCACAGCCTCGGTTCCTGGTGAGTTCTCCTTCTTTTATTATTTTCAGAATACTACTTTTGATGTTAAATAAGAGTGAGGCTATGGTACTGTGCATAGCGCAAATTGGTCCTACATATCAATATTTTTGTTTTCTAAGTCCGAATAGTCGATCTTAACCATTCAACATGATATTCATTTGAAAATGTACTTGCAGACTAAATTTATATTTTATAGAACTATTTTACTATTTTTTTTTAGATAGGTAAAAAAAATGACTATGTTTTGATGGTCTAAATTTTTTTAGATCAAGTGATTTTCTACCTATCTAAAAAAAATGTTCTAAAAAATGTAAAATTCGATCTACAAGTACATTTTCATGTATAGATCATGTAGAACAGTTTAGATTGACTATTTCGACTCTAAAAATGGAAATATTAGTCCACAGTACGGACCAATATACGCTATGCATAGTACAGCCTCACTCTTATTCTAACAGATCATCTCCTGTTTTATGTTTCTTTCGAGAAGTATTCCCTTCAAATTTTTTGACTTCGTTTGTAAATGTACCGCTTAGGTACGCACTGGTACTGATTGCAATGTACAATGTATGGGATTTGATTGGTCGGTTCGTTCCTCTTATTCCAAGCATCAAGCTGACTTCGAGGAAGGGCATCCTCGTCGCAACTCTTTCCCGCTTCCTGTTAATCCCTGCATTTTATTTTACGGCAAAATACGGAGACCAAGGCTATATGATCCTGCTCACTTCCTTTCTAGGGTTAACTAATGGTTATCTCACTGTGTGCATTCTTACTGAAGCACCTAAAGGATACAAGGTAGTATTTTCATGACTAATTCCTTAGTTAAGACCAGCAAGGGTAAAATAGTCATTAGTAAATTAAACAAATTTACTGCAGTTTTTTTACTTCCCAAAAATTGTTTCATCGTGATTTTAGGAATTTACTGAAAGAACTTAACACTTAAATTTTATGGTACATCCATTCGGTACCTTGCAAAAGTTTTGGGTGTATCAAATTTGATTGGTTATCCATCATAAATTCATTAATCCATTTAAAATTTAAAATTAGGGAGTGCTAAACGACTATCAAATAGGTCCAAATTTGATACATGTAATTTTAAATTTTAACTTAAATAATATTTGTTAAATATTAAATAGATAGACAAAACAATTGAATGGCTAGAACTATCCATCTTAACTATATTAAATAATGTAATACTTTGATTTTTTACAGGGACCAGAGCAAAATGCACTTGGTAATTTGCTGGTGGCGTTCTTATTAGGAGGTCTTTTCTGCGGAGTTACTCTTGACTGGTTGTGGCTTATTGGCAAAGGTTGGTGATTTTTAAAGGCGCACGCAAATGCGGTTACTTATCAGCCCTTTTTTTTGTTCCTGTTGTGTAATTTTTTGTGTTGTTATTGATTACATTAAAAAATTAGAAGCCTCATCTAAAGCAATCGGTAGGCAACAAAAGCTTGTTGGAACAAACTTTTGTGAAAAATTAAATGTAATTGTGTTGATTATTTTTTTTTGTGTGGATTTTTTGGGTTTATGATTAAGTGTATTGGAATGATTTTTCTCTGTGGGAAAGATAAATTAAATTAAGGTATTGTTAAGGGTTTGATGATAAGACAGAATTGAACCATAATATAGCCAGTGTAGTAAAATTTAGTCTATTCGGCTGAATACTCTTATTCGGTTGCAATCCGAATAAAAAATCTATATTCGGTTCAAATATAAAGTTTAGAACATATTACCGGTTTAGAGTATATGAATAGTGAGAAAATACCAGTTTAAAGTATATTAACAGTGATTTATACCACATATTACCGGTTTAGAGTATATTAATAGTGATAAAAATACTGGTTTAGAGTATATTAGCAGTGAGTCATACCACAGATTACCGTATATTTGTTTATATATACGGATTCTCATTTAAAATCCGTATAAAAATCTGCATATGCGGCCGCATACCGTATACAAATCGAATGTAACTAACATAAATCTTAAACAAATAAAATATGTCTCGAGTAAATCCTAAATTAACCAAAAGTGAACATATAATTTAAAGAGGCTTTATGTTATTTATAAATCGTGTCTATAAATCAAGTGTTTATTTATAATTATAATTGACGATTGACAAAAGTTGTCAAATTTAAATATCATTAATGATCCTAACATTTAACTTTATACATATGTACATCTATTATAGTCACATATAATCCAAAAGTCCAAAAGCTCGGCGAAATTAAAATATCTGATGTCAATTTTAGTCAAACAAAAATAGACAAAGACAGCTCAACCAACCAGCCTTTGCCACCTAAATTTTAGTATTGACACACGTTTCTCTATATAATCCCAATTTCTAATGTGAACACTTTCGAAAAATTAAAAATAGTAGGGTTTCTATTTTCTAACGTGAACCCTCTGATTGCGGACTCAAATTATAGTAAATGCATATTATTATATATAGGAAGCTCTAATATAATAATAGGATCATATATAGATTTATTAAGTTTTAAATATGCTTGCACAAATCTTAATGTAAATTGGACGTTTAAATTTGACTTTGAATGAGATTTTGTCCAAAACTCTTTGGACAAAACCCAATTCCTAAATTTATAATATGGAATAATATAAATATATAATTTAAAAATAATTTGTCTTTCAAGATGCAAATAATATATTTATATTAAAATTCGGAATACAAAAAAATCGCAAATTTAACAAAGAACAGTAAATAAATTACATAAATCATTCCTATAAATAACAAAATGAGAAAATATTACAAACAATAGTAACATAAATTACATCAATCATTCCCATAAATTTAACAAACAATAGAAATATAAATTACATCAATCATTCCTATGAATAGTAAAAGAGAAGGGATTCACTAACATATTTTTTTAGTGACACCGAATTACACCTTATATTTTCAAAGTTTTCAAAGTCTAAACCGTCGATTCAAACTGTTCAACATGATGGATATATTAAAATGTACTTGCATATTAAATTTTACATTTATTTTGAATTTTTTTACTATTTATTAAGTATTTTATAAAATCGATGTTTACAGGCTATTAAATTTGTGTAACCATCTTAATAAATTGTAAAAAAAATTAAAAAAAATGTAAAATTTGATCTGCAAGCACATTTTGATATATGCATCATATTGAACGGTTTGAATCGACTATTTGAACTTTAAAAATATAGAATATAATCAGATATCAACAAAAATGGATGTAAATGGATCTCTCTCATAGTAAAATTTGAAACTAAGATTATCCTTTATAAATGATAAATAAATGGGCACATTGCACAATATGATAAAATAACGGTGAAGTTATTGAAAAAATAATTTTTGCTTTATGCAGCGCACAGTTACTATGGTAAAAATAAGATTGCATAATGATTTATGCGCTTCATGAAGTAAATATTATTCTGTTATAATATTTACCCTTAAAAAACACGCTAAATTTAATTCAAGCATGGCGAATTAATGAATAAAAAAGCGCAAGCATTCCTTTTCTCGTGCGCACATTTCCGAAAATATAAAAAAAAGCGTGAATCACTGAATCTTATATTTATAAAAGATTCTCTTGCTACAACAAGTCAACAACTGCCATGAGTTAAACGAACGCGTATCGTCTGCATTAACTCAAAAGGGAATTTTTTGAGTTAATAAATTTCAACCGTCCAATTTGTTTCAAGATTCGTGCAAACTAGATCCGCACTAATATTGAAAAGCCCCTATATTATAGGTAGGAGCCGGATTGGCTCTGTTTAAAATCAAACGGTTGAGATTCATTAACTCAAAATATTCTTTTTTTAGTTAATGCCGAGGATACGCGTTCGAGTTAAACAGAGATGTATCGGGAATAAATTATCTCAAGAATAGATTCTCTGCTTTTCACATTGATTCATTTATTTAAAGGGGATTGATTCTCTTCTTTCTTCACCTCTCTTCTCAGCACTTTTCATACGCAGGTGCGTGCTCTCTCTCTCTCTCTCTCAGCGTGCCTTTTTGTAATCTTTTCTTCAGAATTACTAATTCGTACTATTTCATACTCTTTAATTCTCTTTAAAAGCTGTTTTGTTTAAATTTCATTTGAATTGCTAAAACGTAGATGCATTTTAATTTAATTTACTATATTCTGATTATTCTCTACTGGTACTTGTACAGTATAAATATCGAATTTGTGCCTCCTCCGTTTTAGTTAATCTTGAGAAAAAAAATAAATCAAAATGATTCCGTGATTTTTATTCATGCCCACTGTTCACCTAAATCCACCAACTCTGCCCACAAAACCTGAATTCTATCAAAACTACCCAAACCGGCTATCTAATAGCCGGTCCTTAATTTTTTTTTTTTTTTTTGAAAAAAGTTATAATTTTTTTTATTAAAGTTTTAAAAAAAATTGATATGTTTCTTTGAAATTGGATAGAAAAATATATAATTTAGTTTATTAGAAGGACTAAAACAAATAATCCGGATTAAATAATTAGATTGCTTGACCTCTAACTATTATTTAAAAAAAATAACAATATGAGTTATATTTAAAATTTACATGTAATTTTTTTTTATAAATTATTTAATTGTAAGTGTTATCATTTTTTTTGCATAAACGGATATATCACGTTCAAAATAAAATTATTCATCAAATAAACATGCTTTCATTTTAACTTCTTTAATATTATATAAATTTGCCAATTTTTTGATATCATGTTTCATAATTATGATATCATGTTAACTTCATAATTTTTGATATCATGTTTCATTTTAATTTCATTTTAACTTCATATTTTTTGATATAATGTTTCATAATTTGCAAAGAGACGCCTATGTTTCTTAGAATCAACGGAACTAGTAAACTATATTATAATTACAGGATTGCTAGAGCATATACCTTCCAGTCCTTGAAATCGAACCGAAAGACAAAATGCTTGTATGAGACTTCTCCTATGGCAATTGCACTTGCTACTGGTGCATTTCTCAGTGCTGAAAAGTATTTTTTAACATAAAAAAACTCAATTGAGACACTAAAAATCTTAAACTTAATTTTTGAGGCACTAAACGACGTTTTTTGGCGATTCTGATTTTTCCGGATACCCGGGGTAAACCCCGGGGTGACGGTCACCACCGTCTCCTCCTCCCCTTTCCGAATTGGGGTCATACGCACAAATCCGACTTTCCTAGCAAAAGTTATTGCCGTTTAAAGTTAAAAAAAAAAAACGATATTTCTAACCCTTGATTCATTTCATTTTTTTTAAAGTTATGACCGTTTTATTTTTTCTAATAACACACAATAAAATATTTTACTTTTTTCTTACAGCCGCGAAAAACCTGATCTGAAAAATATTGATCCGGATTATTTGTTTCAGTCTTTCTAATAAACTAAATATATATTTTTCTATCTAATTTCAAAGAAACATATCAAAAAATTCTAAAACTTTAATAAAAATAAAAAATAAATAAATTACATGGTAACAACTTGTAAATGGATGACGATATGCTCATATTTGCATTAAAATATCATTCGGAGGACAAAACAAATTTTACATGGTAACAACTTGTAAATAGATGATGATCTGCTCATATTTGCATTAAAATATGATGTCCATATAAGCTAAAAATGAATGGTTGGAAGCAAACGCACTGGATTTTGCCACCTTACGGCCTTTACGGGACTTTTTCCAAAAAAAAAAAAAAAAAAAAAAAAAAATTAAGGACCGGCTATCTAATAGCCGGTTCCTAATAAAAATTAGGAACCGGCTATTAGATAGCCGGTTTGGGTAGTTTTGATAGAATTCAGGTTTTGTGGACAGAGTTGGCGGATTTAGGTGAACAGTGGGCATGAATAAAAATCACGGAAAATGATTCCCCCATTGTAATTTTATTTGGTTTTTTCTTGTAAAACTGACAAAAATTGAACTCATGCATTTAACTTTTCTCTTTTGTTAATTCAGTAACTTAAGCGTTTTACTTTTTTTTTTTTTTTTTTTAATTTAATAAGGTTCTTGACATAATGGAGGTCATGGGTAGCCTTGAATCAGTTAAAGGAGATACAAAAGAGGTACACATTGCTTAAGTTTTATATTCTTTTCTTTTTCTGACATTGTCTGATTTTTTTCCATTTGCTAAACTTAATTTTTTGTTAACAGAGAAAACTTTTTGCAATATTTGTTTGCTGGTTGCTTGGAAATGGATCCCTTTTAGCATGGAACAGTATGCTAACCATTGAAGATTACTACTCAGCTCTCTTTCCGGTATTTGTTATTTTCTAGTGCAAAATAAAAGAAAGTAAAAGCTGTTCTTTTCGCTTTCTACATCATTAACTGATAATTTCCTGTAAAAAAGGAAGGCAACTGTCTTATACAATCAATAGTTACAATTTCTTGACCCCAACTAATGCCTGTTTAACTCTTAGGCGGAATTTCATGTATACCCCTCAAAAACCTGAAAATTACGTATTACCCCCTCTAAACTTCATAAACTCGCAAATTTGCCCAATTTATTGACGTTTCTATTAAAACTCATTTCAAATTTATAAAGTACCCATCGAGCTACAATTTCTTGGCCACAGCTAATACTTGTTTGTTCGTAACATCTATTATTGTTTGTTTTCTTATATATTGCTGTCTGTGTTAACATTTCTGAAAAACTGGACTACATTAAATTGCAGAAATTTCATCCGACAAGAGTACTCACCATAGTGTACCAACCTTGTGCCTTGATAACCATTGGAATTCTAACATACAGGGAAGCCAAAGGAAACACACGTCTGCGTAATTTAGTTGGTTTTGTGCTATTTTTTGTGAGCAGTTTAGGACTCATCATTGTAAGGCATTCTCTAATCATATATATTTATCATTCTCTAATCTGCAAAAGAAAAACCCAAAATATCTGCAGCTTTCTGAAAGGATTTTCCTTTTCAGTATTAGCAAATTGAGAGTTTCACATTTGAATATAAACTAGTTAGTAAATTGAAAAGACTATCTTTGTTTCTTCATTTCAGATGCTTGATGGTTATTGGAATTAGTAAATGGAATATAACATTAAAAGAGCTTAATTTGTGTGTGTGTGTGTTGGTGGTGGGTGGGGGGGGGGGGGGGGGGGGGGGGGGGGGGTGCAGTGTGTGGTTTGTCATTGTTTTGTGTGGTTAACACAATTTTAAAACCAAATGACTACAACAATCTGAAGTTTTTTCTATTGGTTAACTTGTATCTAACCAATTAGGGCTCTTCAGAAATTTCTTGATAAGTAGAGATGCTTCTGTAAACTTCCTAAGTATTTTTACTTTGTAAATGTTAGTATGTTCTGATGCCAATATATTTGAAATTTGTATTACATAGCTGGATGTTGCCACTGGAGGGGAAGGCGGGATTGGTGTCTTTCTCGGTGTGTGCTTGGCCAGTGCGATCTTTGGTGTGGCGGATGGGTTTGTAGAAGGCGGTATGGTTGGTGACCTTGCCTTGATGTGTCCCGAATTTATGCAGGTACTCTTTGTTAGATCTAATAAATAAATTTCTCTAATTATTTGCAGTCTTGCAATAATCCTACTGATTAGTTGTTTTTCTTATTTTGTAATTGTGCTATAGTCATTTATGGCGGGTTTGGCAGCATCAGGGGTGCTGACATCAGCACTAAGAATTATGACAAAAGCAGCCTTTGAAGATTCCCAAAATGGCCTTCGAAATGGCGCTCGTATGTAAACCAAATTATCTTAAATTTTGTAACTAAGCCTTAGTTTGGTTAATTTTTTGTCTCAATTTACCCTTAATTAGCGAATTACACTGTATTAAGACATTTTTAGGCCTTTACCAGGTCCAACTTTTACAATCTGTTCTCTTTTACCATCAGGTTCAAAACAATCAAATAACAATATGATGCAAAACAACAACATAGAGATGTGGTCTAATCTAACTTTTTTTTTTCAGTTTTGTTCTTCGCCATAACATGCTTCTTCGAGCTGCTATGTCTATTTCTATATGCGTATGTATTTCCAAAAGTACCCATTGTGAAGCATTACCGCATGAAGGCTGCATCTGAAGGATCTTTAACGGTAGCTGCTGACCTGGTTGCCGGTGGGGTCAAGCATCGCTCTCAGTCCCAGATTGCGGTCCGCTCTTACTCATCTTTCATCTCTTTATTAATTAGGGTCATTATTAGGTACACCCAGCAAAATGTCAAAATTATCACCAGAGCCCACTATGTCATGCTTCCACCTCAATGAAGCATAGATATAGATAATAGTAGTTTGGCTGTAAAAATAATTGAAAAATATTTTTCCTTACCAATTTGCAAGTTATTTCAGAAACAAATCCCTTGCTTTTGACCTCTGCACGAGTGGTGTAGAAATAAGCATGCATTTGGTGTTACAAAAGAAATTAAGAGAGTTTGGTAACTTGAATTATTAATTCACACCAAATAGTGCTTACTGTGCATACATCCTTTAAGAAACTGAGGATAATTAGGGCCACCTTTCTAAACTTGTTTCTTGAAGGATTATTTAACTTTTCAATTATTTTTATTTTTTTAGGCTGAGGAGGATCCACAGCTTCTAGGACGTTTATCAACTAAAGATCTATTTCTCCAAAATATAGACCATGCGATTTCACTTTATCTTATCTACGTATTAACACTATCCATCTTTCCTGGATTTTTGTCAGAAGATACTGGGACCCACAGACTCGGTACATGGTCAGTTCCCCTCTCTTTTAGAAGCACTTATTTTCACTTAATTATGTGGTGTATTGTAATTAAATAGTTTCCACATTTTGTTTGGCTAAGAAAATTTCTTGTTTTATTTTTTGTACCACTCAGGTACGCAATAGTACTGATTGCCATGTACAATGTGCTGGATTTAATCGGGAGATACTTGCCTATGATCGAATGCATAAAGTTGACCTCCAGAAAAGGAATAATGGCTGCAACTCTTTCTCGCTTCCTCTTAATTCCTGCATTTTATTTTACGGCAAAATACGGTGACCAAGGCTGGATGATCTTTCTTACATCCTTTCTAGGGTTGACAAATGGCTATCTCACTGTGTGTATTTTCACAGAGGCACCAAAAGGATACAAGGTTAGTTCTCACAGGAGCAAAATGGTCATTTTCAAATTACTGTCAAGGATCAAAATTTCAAATTGCTGTGTGCGTGTGCGTGATGCTATGAAGTATGTGCCAGTCTAGAGATGATTGTTGCATCATAGTACTAATATTGTCTCATTAATTTCAAATAGAGGCGCCAAAGATTGGTCAGGTCGGGTTGATGTGATGCCAAATTGGGTTTGTGTCATTTAGGTTTCCTGGTCATTTAGGTCAAATTAGTTCAGAGGTCACGTTGCTTCTTAGTCTGGGGTAACTCAAATTAGGTTGAGGTAAGCTCTGTTATTTGTTTTTTTTTTTTTTTTGGGTTTATTTCGGGGCATTCGAGTTATGGTTGAGATAATTTCAGACTTTTTGAAGTTGACCAGCTTATTTCTCAAGTCAATTTGAATTGAGCTTCAAGCCTGGTTTAACTGGGGAGTTATTTTGCTTTTAGAATGGATTCCTGTTGAATCTTACTGTGGAATGTAGATCAACCTGGTCATGGGTTGGTCTGGCTTTAGGGTTTTGATTAGAACAACCTAAATGTCTGGTTAGGAACTCGGTGTCATGTCAAATTTACTTGTTCAGGTAAATTTTGCCTTTTTTTGGTTGCAATGGATATTTGTGTGAACTATGCCCGTTGTTTTTGTGTCCCAATCATGCCTCACATCCTTATCTCCATTTTGAAAGTCCAAATAGTCGATCCGAACCGCTCAACATGATCTCCATATCAACATGTGAGCTTGGACAACAAATTTTATATTATTTGAAAACTTTTTACTATTTTTCAGATAGGTACAAAATCCTTCTTTTGGATGGCCCAGAACCTTCTGAATAACAGTGATTTTGTACCTATCTAAAAAAATTGTAAAAAAATTCCAAAAAATATAAACTTAGTGTCCAAGCACATTTTAATACGGAGATCATGTTGAGCGGTTCGGATCGACTATTCGGACTTTGAAAACAGAGATAAGGATGTGATGTATGATTGGGGCACGAAAACAACGGGGCATGTTTATCCTACTCCTGAATTTAGTATCTCTGACAATTTTAAGTAACTCATTTGAATGATGTGATTATTTGATTTTACAGGCACCCGAGCAAAATGCACTAGGTAATATCCTGGCTCTATGCCTGTTAGCTGGTATTTCCTCTGGAGTTACGCTTGATTGGTTGTGGTTAATCGGCAAAGGCTGGTGATTATGGCCTAAGCACAGCAAATTTTTTTATATTATTTCATTTAATGGGATTGGGGAACTCATACTTGAAAGTGTTATATAATGTTCTTTATTAAATTACAAAATAACTCCTAGTCTGTAGATTTAGCAAAAAACAGTGGAAAGAAGCTTTTGTTCGAATGAAATTTCTTGTGCAAAGTATCTTGTTTTGATTTTCGAATTACTCTTCTGATTTTAAAGTGCATGTTATTCTCTTTAGCAGGAGCACACGTGTGTGTGGTGTGGAGACATTTAGTAATTACATTTTCCATGTTTTTTTTTACTATTTTTCATGATTTTTGTAGTTGCCCGTAATAATTCTAAACTTTGCGGGTAATTACTCTAAGAGAAATTCTAAACAAAGACAACTAACTAATAAGGTTATTTCAATATAGTAGCTTATATGTACCTAATTCAAGGGTTGCTTAGTGACAAGCAAGAGGAAGGGCATTTCTGGCAAAGCTGTTCAATAAATGTGTGATTTGTGTAATTGTAATTTGAATGGTGATCTGTGAGTTTATTGATTCTGTATTAGGTCTTGAGGTTTTGTTTGCTACTTTTTAAATAGCTTCAAATGATGCTTTAGTGATTTTGATGTTCCATGAGTTGTGGATGCTGGGCACTTATACATACTGGTACAGACTGTTTGGCTACCCTCTCATTTACTGAGACAAAAGTATATTACTGGTAAATTGTATGTTACAGTGTCCGGCAACCCTGCCATTTACTGAGACACAGAATGTTCTTTTTAGTTTTGGAGTGCATTTTATTTTTGTTCTGTGAATTGTGATTCGTATCAGTACTGTTTTTTGTTTCAGTAATGTAAGGGAAATTTAATGCCACTTTTGTGTTACTTCCTTCAAAAAGAGAAAAGTCAACCTCACCCATGTATTCTTTGGACTCAGCACTCATATACTTGTGCCATTTTTTTGTATAAAGTTTCTTTTCAGAGTATATTGTACTGTTGAACCTGAGTTATCATTTCTGCAATTTTGGTAATGAAATCAACTGGTTATAAAAAACAGATCCTAACAACAATCATTTTCCTAATAAAGCAATTGGTTATACAGAACGTATCCTAACAACAGGGACGAAATCAGAAATTTACTCTAATTGAGGTTGAATTTGATAAAAATAATAATATTCAAAATATATGTTGAGCTAGAATTTTACATTTTTTTTTTAAATCATAGAGGAATTCATATCGCCTGAGTAACTCAAAATTAAGTTTGAATTAGGACCATCTATTAATGATTGACACAAATCTTAAATATGTCCGAACAAGGAAATGGATAAGAAATCAAATTAGTTTTTCTTCTCTCAATAATGGATCATCCGAACAACAGGAGGTTAGATACGTTGGCCTGGATAAAGATTTTAACAAAGCAGTTTTGGCTTCACACAGATACAGTGCATGGATTATAAAATCAAAATAGTGCTATATATGGTTGCCTGAAACCAAAATTACTCTGTTAATATCCTTAATCCGTTGACCTGTCCCCTCCTACTCTTCATTTCCCTTCTCCTTGTGAACAAAACAAGTTGTAAGAATTAAATAATATGATATGATCAATCAGGCATCTCAACTAACAAATTATATATTTTATTCTAATAAAACATTTTCCTGTCAAGAACCTACATCCTGACAGGTATATATCCACACTGCAAGAATTGAAAAATAGTAAAGCAACTTGAAAAGAAACTGTTTTTGGAACAGATCAGTGACTTGTCACATAATTTAATGATCCAAATCTGCCACAGAAGATCCAAGCCGTATATGCAAAGTCATACAATCTAGCTGTTGCTTGTATTTGTGGAAAGAAAAAGAGAAAAAGAAGAAGAGTTAGCTGAGAGGAGATTAAAAAGAGAGAGAAAATACTCAAAAAAAAGAAAAATGGGAGAACCATCAGCAATTTACGCATCATCTATAGAGGAATCTCTCATTGATTCCTCTAATCCTTCTTGTAATAATAAGATTAAGTCCAGAACTAGGGTTGATCCCTTGTTGTGGCACAAAGTTGCTGCTATATTTGGTACTGATTATTAATCATTTCTTTCATCCAATTTCTAATTTATTTCTTCAATTAATCTTTTCTGATACTCAATTTTCAGCAAGAGATTTCAATTATTCATTGATTAGTTGCAAATTTAAAATGTTAAGTGAAATATAAATGGAATAGGTATTGCTGGACTTGGCCTTGGTACTTATGGTTTCCATATGTACCACCCTCAAGATACTTCTTTTAAACAGGTGTGTCAATTTCTCCTACCTGGTTTCCTTGAAATATATAATTTTGAAGAAAATGATGAAAAAAAAATAAGAATCTTTGAATGGTTTCTCCCTGTAAAATTCATGACTAATTAGTAATTATTTGGAGTTTATTGAAGGTGTGGCAAATTGCAAATTTATATCATCTTACACACACAGCTGCCTTAGTCGGAGCTCCATTGACCAGACGACCTCACATTGTTTGTCTCCTTTTTCACTTCTTTTGTCTCTAATTTCAATTAATTTGGCTTTAAGTTTACTAAATATTTGTGTCATTTTACTTGTAGTTTGGAGCTCTTCTGGCTATCGGCATATTGCTTTTTTCTGGAGGGTAAGTTTGAAATCTCTGCACTAACAATTCATTGTAATTTTTACATATTTCTGACTGCTTAAAATTGATCAAACTTGCAACACAACATGTATTAGTTCAGAAATAGAGCAAGTCTGCAAAAATGTACTGAAAAATTAGCCATGGATTATATTTCTGATCAATTGTGATCATCTTCCATGATCTTAAGTTAAATTGCATGTAAAGATGCACTTTCATTATATACAACTTGCCCTGACTAGGGGTGTTCATCGGTTCGGTTCGGTTCAAACCGAACCGAACTAGGCAAACTAAAGTTTTAATTCGGTTTCAAAAATTGAACCGAACCGAACCGAATTAGCATTGCAACCGAACCGAACCGAACCAAAGTTTTATTTCGGTTTGTTCGGTTCAAACCGAAATATATCAATTTTTTAATTTAAAACAATTGTTTTGTAATAAACCGAAGTATATTAAGAAATAAATTGGAGTATTAAGAAATAAATTGGGATATTAAGAAATAAATCGGGAATTAAGAAATAAACTGAAGTATTTAAAGCAATTGATTAAGAAATAAACCGGGGCAATCCGAACCAAATTCATAATATCTAAAAGTTCGGTCGGTTTGGTTATTTCGGTTTTGAAAATTTCAAACCGAACCGAACCGAAGTTTTAATTCGGTTTTAAAAAACAAACAGAACCGAACCATTAAACCGAATAAACCGAACCGTTTAAACCGATCTAATTCGGTTCGGTCCAAAACCGATTAAACCGGACCCAATGAACACCCCTAGCCCTGACAAGCCTATGCTTGTGTGTTATTTTCAAAATTTTGAATTAAGTGAATAACTCTTAATTAACAAAGTTGGTTAATAACTACACTTGAGTTAATTTGTGCAGATGTTATACAGCCGCCTATTTTGAGAACAAGAAGTACTCATCAACGGCTCCGTTTGGTGGTTTTGCACTTGTCGCCGCCTGGGCAAGTTTACTTTTCTAATCAAAATTAAGGTGATTAAGCTTATGCATATGTTCTTCGTTTGGAGTGCAACTGGTGTAACTGCACTTACAAATCAAGTTCAATAAAACATAATGCTTCTGTATTCGCCTTGTTGACAGAAATAATCTTTGCTGTAAATGTAACTGATGTAACTTTATCATACAATGATGTTCAGTTAATAATCCTGCTTCTGTATTCACATTGTTAGTATACATATCTTAATTATAAATATGTTTTGTAGGACTGTATCTGACAGTGTATATGTATCAGATCTCTAGCTTTTAATCACGTATTTGCTCCCATTGATAAGATTTGCAAAATAATACATGCTCAAAGTTGGTATTTGAGGAAAACCAGCACAAGTTTTGTCAGAATTTGCACCTACATCCAATGTTTAAATTATAATGTCAAGATAGCAGCATAAATTTTAAACTTCATTTTCATAGACTCAAGCCTAAAAAGTTTGTAGTTTCCCATTGGTGAGAACTTAATCAGATCTTTTAGCCAACACAACAAATTAAATAAAAAGTTTCATTTACAATTTTAGAAGCACAATTGTAGACTTGACTACAACATACTTACTGACAAAATCAGTACCTAATTACAGATCATAGGCCTATATAATTTCCTATTTCAACACTATTTGCATCCCACCAGCACTACTACCACCTTGCCAAGAGGAAATTTCTCTACATTCTACACTAACCATATCACAGCAAATACTCCAGAGAGAGAGAGAGAGAGAGAAACTTGGCAGCCGCTGCCAAGATTTAAAAAAAAGAGAGATAGAAACATAAACTAAACAAAAGGACAAAAAAAAGGAAATCAAAATGTATACTGCAACCCATCTAGTAACAAATTGTGCCTTTGCTGCACTTCCTCCTCTGGTACCAGTTTCTGGGTTTTGATTTTGATACGGTTTATATGGGATGCATCCTTTGATGCTAAGCTAGAGGTTCCACCACGGTAATTTAGTTGGTGGTGGTACGGACAATAGGAGAGGCCTTCAACCGCTGGATTGGGGCACTGCCATCCCTTTCCGTTGGTACGCCGACAAAGAAGTTTGTTGGGTTCTGGCAGTTGTACGTTCTTTGTACGACTGGTACGAGATGTACCCCTTGTCTTAGAGGGCGGCCGGTTATAATTGAGATGGTGGTGGTACGGGCAATAGGAGAGACCAGGAAGGGCTTGCTCAGTGCATCGCCACTCCTTTCCATTGGATCGTTTGCACCTGTACTCATCTGGTACCGGCAGCGCACCAAAAACCGTGTCTGAGATGCTGAGTTCATCCGTATTCATTTCTTGTACTAAGCTATTACTTGATAAAAGGTCTGTGATGGTTGACTCTGAGAGGTAAAAATAAAGCATTTAGATAACCAAGCAAAAGAAAATAAAAAGACATTATTGCAAATTACAAAAAAACTGGAGTCTGCATCTATCACCAAAAAATTTAGACTGTTGCAAATTTTTTGATAGTTTTCTCTCCATCATATCTCATCAAGAAAAACTATAACTTTTGCCTTCAAAACATTCAGATTTTCATCCCAAATCACAAACAAAAGTAATCCATTGCAATCTTAAAAATAAACCCAAACTCCAATAGTTATCCAATTCTAGTTTAAAATCCGTTAAATAGATTTATGCAAATAAATGACGAACAGAGGAAGACAACCTTCATGGAACTGCAATGTACAGGTCTTTTAATTAGAACTTGATTCAAACAATGATTTCAAAGTTTACCAGTTCGTTATCCGACAATTTACTCAAGATATAACAATGCCAATATAATTTGACATGTATCCATTTTAACTTCTTAAAGTTGAGAGTCATTTGCAACTAACCAAAAAAATATGCTGGCTGTACACTGCAATTAGGAGAAACTTAGAATAACATTGCAAACACAATGCAATGATTTTGTGATTTGCATTTGCAAAAGAAGAGAAATACTGACCATTGATTTGCCGGCAACGCACTGGTACTGCATCATATATCGGGTCTGATAGGCTGGATTCATCTCCAGTGATGTTCAATATTGTTACATCCTTATTAGACTGAAAATTTGGTGAACCCATCTCTGTACAAAGAAAGAAACTTTGTAATTGACAAGGGAGAAAGGTACAAAAAAATAGTGTGAAAGAGACTGAAGAAATAGCTTGTGCAGAAGCCACAAGCATATTATAATTCTATCTAATATCGAGTTCCATTTGTGGTAATAAAACACATGCATTTCATTTTACAGTTTTAAACTATTACCATGAAGTTCATGCTCATGAATGAAAAAAAAAATGATCCTAATTTGCACAAATGGTTTATTTTGCTCATGGTATCAATCAGGCCATGATACTCAATTTAATCAAGAGCTAAAACTACTGTACCTCAACTGTAAGAAACTTTACTAACACTTATTAATTTATTGTAAATTAGTCCATAAGAATCTCAATTAAGAGTTTAATGTCAGTAATACGATAAGAATGAAAGGGAAAGATATGAAATATATACACTCCCTAATTTCTTATCACTATTTCCCAGGTCACTTTCAGCCTCATTTTCAGAAGAAATTTCTCAGGTCACCAGCAATTCATATAACTAACTAAAGTTCAATACTTTTTTGTATATATTAAAATACCAAAAAAAAATCAAAGAAAAATTATCTTTGATTCTCAACATTACAAATTTCCAAATTCCCACAATTCTTACCCTGAAAGCACATCAAACCCTCCTTCCTCCGCCTCTTTCGTCTCTTCACAAAAGAAGCACCGTCTCCAACCGAACCAGCACCGCAATCTCCTCCCTGATCGGTCTTCTTACAACCATCGACACCTAGAGCAGGGGCATAAGCGTCTTTTCGCCTGGAAGATCGGCGACTGGAGGAAGCAGAGGATTGAGGTCGATGGTAGTTGAGGCGGTGGTGGTAGGAGCAGTAGGAGAGGTCAGGAAGGGCTTGTTCGGAGCAACGCCAGTCCTTTCCGTTGGATCTCCGACACCGCATGTCGTCGGGAATCGGCGGCGCATTGGCCGGAGCGGATCGCCGGCGCATCGCCGCAAAGAGAGAGAGAGAGAGAGTTTAGGGGGTTGGGGTTTTTTTTAATTAGATTTTAGTGAAGTGAGTCGGAGAGTTTAATCGGGTTCCATTCGTAATTCATATCACCTGAGGTAACTAATATTTTGATTTTGAATCCTGTCCGTTCATTATATGTTGCATGATTATTAAGAGTATTGTAAGATTGGGTTGGAATGCTCAGATTCTGATCGGACGAGAAACGTTGAAACTCAAAAGGTTCATTACCTCAGAAGAACCGATTCTTCAATGCTCTGGTTACAGCGATTTATTCGAGATTAGAGAAAGGTTAGATGGGCTAAACCGTCCGAAGGGCTTTGGACCATATTCTCTCCGATCTTCGTCAAAATTCTCTCTATATCCGTTTCCATGATCTCGACGCGTGTTGGACGGTTTTGATTTGACTTTGAATAAAATTTGTCCAACATTCTTTGGACCAAACCCAATTCCTTTCTTATGTGGGAGCGTGAGGCGGGTGCGTATCCTCTGAGATATCTCAATTTTTGCTTTTTGTGGGGTAACGTAGGGGGCAGTATTATTTTAGCTTTGAGATTCGTGTAAAACGTATTTGAACGATTGAGATATTCCAAAAAGTCACGCAAAGTTGAGATATCACAGAGGATGCGAATTCGCGTGAGGCTAGCTTAGCTCAAATAAATTGTCTATAGGCTCTCTAACCGGTTAAGCTCAAATAAATTGGACAAAACCTAATTCCTTTCGAATGCTTTCTATTCTATATGTAGCATCTTTTAAACACACAGTATTAGAGGTGCTATCGGGTTGAGTTGGGTCAGGATACTATTATATTTGAACTCGTATTTTAAAAGTATTCGGGTTCGAATTTCGATTCATAAACTTATTAGTTTCAAATTGGGTTGAGTCTGGATCTGGATATCTATCTATCCGTAGATATTTTAGATCCAGTCTTTCGATTTCGGATAGATAAATACTCATAACTTGTTTGTAGATTATCGGGTTCAATTCAGATCCGATACGGGTCCGAATCCGAAGCAAATACATGTTACAACTCACCAAAATTTGAGAGACTCTTTACGTTTAAGTATAATATAATTTCTTAAACATCTCACATAATATATCATTATAATATAAATTAAAAGCTGCTCCAAAATAAAAATTATACTATTGTTCTTGCTCATAAATAATACAATATAACATGCTACATAGTAAAATAAAAATAATAACCCTAAATTAATTTCCTTTTCTATGGTTCCAAAAATTCATAAATAGAATATTAATATCAATTTATTTCAATTAGTGAAGAGAGCAACAAATTTCAATGATCTGTACAGAAAGGCAGATAGATATCAAGAAGGAATTAATTAACTTCGAAATTTATAAATAAAATGTGACCGTAACATTTGATTTCAATGATATGTGCAAAGAGAGCAATAAATTTCATTCAAGAAATTAATAGGTAAAATGTGAGTGACGTGACATTTTATTTAAAACAAATGAAGGAATTAATTATGAATCTAGATATGATATATATTATGATTTGTTTCTTAAAAAAAAACTATAAATAATAGTTTTTTCGTAGTTACTAATATATATTTTTATATTATATAATTATAAAGAATTGTATTATTATTTTATTGGGTATTTATACAGGTATCGGGTTGGATTTGGTTACGGGTCGAATAATTAAATCAAACTCATATTCTATCAATTACAATATCGATTCCGATTTCGGATCAAATTATTAATTTTGTAACCGTACCTATTATTTAACTGATTATATTTTTTAAATCATACTCTATTCAAATTAATCGGATAAAAGTAGTACCTCTAACAATATGAATTATGCTTTTGATGGTTGATTTTTACTACAAAAATAAATTTGATGAAATTTTCCAAAATATAAAGTTTAATCACTAGGTACATTTTCATATTAAAATCATGTTGAGCAATTTTTTTTTAAGTTTGCAATTTTTTAATTGGGACAAACAATATTTTTATGCATCTAATGCTGATTAATAGATAATGTAATTATTTTTTGAAAAAATATTGAATTATGTCCAAGACTGATTAAGCAGTATTTGAAAAAAAAGTTTTTGCTCATTTTTTTGTGAATTGACAGATTTTAAGAGAAAAGCTATAATTTGTTGATTAATCATTCCATTTTGTTTGGATATATGATTGTAAAACTAGTTCGTTGTATTGATGAAACGATAAAAAAAAAAAATATTTATAATTTTTTTAACCGTGTGACGATATGTTTATATAAATTATTAAATGGCTATATTAAAAAAATAATATTATTATTGTAGCATCTAGCTACTTTCTTCTATGTTTAGTTGGATTGAGAATATACTATTTTTAGAATTAGACTGTTTGAAATATAGCATATTCTGTGTTTGGTTGTGTTAAAATAGTTAGAATAATGAATTCAAATATTTTGTCTTATTAGAACAAACGAATTTTAAAATTTAACTATTATAATAAGAAAAACAATAGTTATTCTTAATTTAGCTATTATATCTATTCTTATTTTACAACTAAATATACCCTTTATAGTTTAGTAATTTAGTTTAGCAAACATTGTTACAATTCTCAAGACGTGACAATTGTACAGAAGTCGCATGAATGATCATCATTGCACTATCATATTTTGATCAGATACATTTTGAAAATTGTACTATAGAAGTGATAATGGGAATTAGAAATTATTAAAAGAAAGTAGTTAATTGTTTGTAAAAATTATGTTTTTCTTAAAAGATAAAAAGTTAATTTTTACGCAATTTGAATATTATTTATTATTATTAAATATTACAATTTTTTTATATGATATATATAAGTATAAGTTATATATTTGTTGAATTTCGAAATTGAGGTGTTCAAAACTTGAAATTTTTTAAACTAGTTCTCTACTAGTGAAAAAAAATGTAGAGCGACGTAACATGACTAATACACTGTGAATTGGTCACATTGCATGCATAACCAGACATGACGTAACATAACGAATCATGTTAATTATTTGGTTTAGATTTCTAAGTTAGTTCATTGAAAAAATAAACAAAAGTAAAAATAAATAAATTAAAATACAGAAATAATATAAGAAAAATTAGTAACGTGACGTTGCTGCTTTCAATAAAAAATAAAAACATGATTGTACTGCACAAGATTCTACTCACTTGAGATTTATTCTCAGTCCGTTTGTGATTTGGACTAGCACATAAGCAGTAAGCAGCACTGTTGTAAAAAACGGGGAAAACGCCCGATTAAACGGCCATTTAATCGGAAACAGCGGCCAAACCGTTCCGAATACGCTTAACGGATGCCTGTTGGCGGAAAAAAATGATTAATCGGCCGTTTATTCCCGTTTATTCTCATTTTTTTTTTCTGTTTATTCCAGTGAAAATTTATTTTTCATATTGTTTTATTTTTCTATAATAGTGTGTGATAATAAGGTTTATAAATCATGTATTGTAGTTTTATTTGTGCTTAGATATTCATTCAATATTTTTTATATATGTTTTTTTTTCTTACTTTGAAATTGATTAATTCTTCTATTATTTATATACCATATATTTTTTTTTAATTACTGATGTAATTTTTTCAATTAGTACAACATGTTTATTTATGAAATTATGTTATTATCATAAATTAAATTTAGTGATTTTATATTGGAATGTTTTGTTTCTTTCAAATAATATGTTATTAGTATTTGAAAAAGCTTAATTCTCAAATTTATTTTTCATTAAATAAATGTGTTACTTACACATGCAAAATACTTATGTGTTACGAAAAAATAAGTATAGTGTCATGTTATAATAATAAAACTAATTTAAATTAAGTTTATTTGATAAGTTTAATGAGTTAAATAAATAATTTTTAATAAATTATAATATATATATACATAAATTTAATAAACACGTTAAATTGTCCGCATAATTCCGATTAATCGGCCGCATAACGATTAATCGCTTGACGGTACTCCGTCCGTCCGACAACCGCATACCGTTATTTACAACACTGGTAAGCAGTATTAATGGGCTTTGAAATTCGTGCCAAGTTAAAAGAACGTCCAAAATACACTAATTGTAAAAGATTCCCTTTTAGGTACCTGAGAGGATGTGAATTCAATCAAACACCACCATCACGCAGGTTAACGTCCCACGGACATGTAATTTATGTCATGTGACCAACTTGAGAGTAGGTACGATAGACATCAAACCTACTTTAGTTCGATAGCTTAAATCACTGTTCAATATGTTTTAAAACTAGTGCACAATTTTTTAAATTTTTTATGCGTTTGTTTTAATTTTTGTGTGCACATATTTTAAGATAAATCAGACGGTCATAGAGCTCGTTGAACTGAACCTAAGAGCAGGCCGTTCTCCATGTGACCATCCCATGCCTTAACGGAACCTTATCGCGCAACTAATTTCATACATTGAATTCTTTAACTCCATCCGGAATAATAAACGGCGGTGTCGGTTCCATTCTTCTAGGCGAATCTCCGCAATCCGGTCACTAAACACTAACGCATTGATCAGAACGAATGTATAATAAAGTTCAATTCATTTCAATAGAATTGAGTTATAATAATTTGGAATTGAATTTTAGTGATTGGAATGATGAATTTAGAAAGAAGAATTGAATTGAGAATAAATCAAAATAGTCATAAATTTCATTTTATTTACGGTTATGCCACTGAAAGTTTCCTGCGCCATCGTCATTTTTGTCCCTATTTCTCAGTCTCCCTCTCCACTACTACCCTCTTTTCTTGGCCTCGTTGCATTCTCCCTCTCACCTACTACTCCGTTCAAACATTTCTCTCCCTTTTCACTGCTTCTCTGTCCAAACCTTTATCCCTCTTTACAAAGGTATAACTGACTTTTCACATCAATAAAATTAAATTCTCGCCAAATACCTTGCTTTCTCCCGTAATTTCTCCACAGGATTTGGCGCTACTCAAATTCAGTCAAATCGTTTCTATTCGTTTTTTTTTCTCCGCATTCCGATCAGCTGATTGAGAGAGAATTCTATTTCTATTTCTATTTTGGGGAGAATCCTTTGGTCCCGATCGCACAGTTCCTTTTTTGAGTTCCTCCCCTCCTTTCCTTCCCGAAAAGAAAAAAAAAAGAAAAAAAAAAAACGATTCAATGGCAAAATCTCCTTCTAGCCCTAATCTACTCTAATCTGATCTCAGTTCCACCTTAAAAAGAAACAAAACGGCACCAATGGCGAGGCCCCTTTCTTCGTCTCTCTCCAACGGTCGCATCCCGCTCAACACGCGCCGTTTTCTTCTCTTAGCCTTCGTTATCGCCGTGTCGCTCACTCTCGGCTTCTTTCTCTGTCGCTCCTCTTGTTGCAACCCCAGCGCCATGTCAGATGCCTCAATCCAACAAAAGAGCCTTCCCAAACAGCTATTGGTACGAACAGGTACTGATCGGAGTGGTAATCCTCTGGAGTTCATGCGGAGCAAACTGGTTCTTCTTGTCTCACATGAACTCTCACTCTCAGGTAAATTATGTTATTAAAGAGTAGAAATCTTATTAGTGCTGTCATTTATTATTATCATCATTTTTGTGGTAGGATCTGTGAAAATATTTGACATGTAAATTGTTTGGAAGTTTACATCTTTTGTAAATTTTGCAGCTGTAGCCATTTCTAGTAAATAGGGGAATGTGAACATCAAAAGATGCATTTTTACATTTGTAATTGAGGTGGTTATTTATGCAATTTCCTAGCGAGGCATACAATTCCTGACAACTAGGTACTTATAAGTTCTCGTTTAAGTAATTATTGTCATTTATTTTAGGCGGGCCTCTTTTACTGATGGAGCTCGCCTTCCTCCTAAGAGGAGTCAGTTCCAAAGTGGTATGGATTACTTACCCTAAAACCGACGAGGCAAATGATGTCACGAATCGGTTGGAGCACAAGATGCTCAACCATGGAGTCGAGGTGAACCTTTTTCATTCAAAACATTCCTTTCTCACTCTCCTATCATGTTTAGGATAAGAGTAGGATTAAAATGTGCTTGGAGACCAAATTTTATATTTTTTTTAGATATGTACAAAATTACAGTGTTTGGATGGTCCGGAATCTTTTGAAAAACAATGATTTTGTACCTATCTAAAAAAAATAGTAAAAAATTTCCCAAAAATTATGAAGTTTGATCTCCAAGTACATTTTAATATGGGGATCATGTTGAGTGGTTCGAAACGACTGCTTGAACTTTGAAAACGGATATAATGCTAGGCATGATTGGGGCACGAAAATAATGAGGCATTCTAACCTACTCTTAGTTTATTTACAAAAACAACAACAACAACAACACCAGCAGCCAAGCCTTTAGTCCAAACAAGTTGGGGTAAGCTAGAAATGAAACCCAACCGGAGTCACTCGGTGAGGGTTTCATTTTTGTTAAAAGGCTGTATTTTATGTTGGCTCGCCATGCCTATCACAACTCTCCTTTTTCCTGGCTTGGAACAGGCTGTGTAGAGTTTTACACAGGCGGAGTTACTCTTTAGTTTATTTAATCAACATATGTTATAACTATTCTCTGTCTTGCAGATAATAAATGCTAAGAGTCAAGAAGCAATTGACATGGCACTAAGAAGTGATCTGGTAATTTTAAACACTGCTGTCGCTGGGAAATGGCTGGATGGTGTATTGAAAGAAAAGGTGCACCAGGTGTTGCCAAAGGTGCTCTGGTGGATCCATGAAATGAGAGGTCACTATTTTAAGTTGGAGTATGTTAAGCACCTTCCTTATGTGGCAGGTGCCATGATTGATTCTTATGTCACTGCTGCCTATTGGAAGAACCGCACCAGAGAACGTCTCAAGTATGTATAATTTATGCAAATTTTACACATCATTGGATTCAACTGGTTACTAGCCTCTTTTATTGTATTTGATTGTTTGTTTTATTAGCTTCTTGAAGTTTTCACGAACTAATTTTGGGACAATATGATAATTTTGAACGGTAAAACTTTACAGAGCTTGTGAGTATGGTTTGCATCTTATACTATCACAATGTATGTTTCTTAAAGATATCAGAGACTTCGGTGATTGAAAGCTAGGGGCACATGGACATTTTTTCACTGATTTTGTTTCCAAATTTAGTCTTCACTGTCAACAAATAGTGTTAGAGGGACTGGGAGTGGTCTGATGGGATCTGGGCCGTTCGATCTGCTTTAAGATTCGTGTGGGCGATTTTTGAAATCCGCTCTGTAAATTTCAATGGGCTGCACAAATCTTAAAGCGTATCTAACGATTCTGATCAGGCATTGGATTGAATTTGGTGCAATGCCCATTGGACTGCCCCTTTTCCCGTACTAGAGTTGGCTAGGTCTGGTACCAGTATGGCAGTGGGTGCCTGTTGATATCAAGGTTACCAACCTGCATGGTTCCAATACATGTTATTCCTTATTGCATAAACTAATTTTTCAAAGCGATTGGGTGTATATGTAATGTGAGGAGTGAAGAATAGAGATGCCAAAGACATATGTGGTACACCTTGGAAATAGCAAAGAGTTGATGAAGGTAGCGGAAGGCGAGACATATGCTTTGAGAGAACATGTGCGGCATCAAGATCTTCATGTTGGCAAAGAAGACCTTCTCTTCGCCTTAATTAACAGTAAATGCTTCTCTTCATTTTTACGTACTTCCTATAAACAATTGCCTTTGAATGAGGCTATGGTGCTATGTATTGCGTGGATTGGTCCGTACTATGGATCAATATCTCTGTTTTCAAAGTTCAACAACCGTTCAACATGGTTTCCATATCAAAATGTACTTGTAGATCAATTTTTATATATTTTTTTTATAATTTTTTACTATTTGTTTAGATAGGTAGAAAATCACTTGATGTAAAGATTTTAGGCCATTCAAAAGTAGTGATTGAAAGTCTTCTCTCTTCATTTATACATACTTCCTATAAACAATTAAGGCTATGATCGGAAGCAATGATAAAGGAGAAATGAGTTCATTTCATTGGAAAAGAGATGAATAGAGATGATTTCTAAATTTGAAAATGTTTGATGGGAACCATTATATTAATGAGATGAATTCATTGTAGAGAAGAAAAAATAATCCATAATTTTCATCAACTTTACAAAAGCTGCCATCAAATGAGATAGGTGTGCAAGCGGAAGAGTAAACACTCAAAGACAATGGGGGCAAATAAATAATTTTAATGGTGCATGTTGAATTCTCGCCAAATCCGACCATAAGTTACAGGATTTCATATGTTCCAAATTGTCCTTTCAAATCCCCTGAAATGAAATCATTTTCCCTTTTTTTTTGTTTCAATCAGAGAATTTCCCAAAATAAGAACTCCATTTCCTATTTCTGAAGAATCTCATTCCTTCCGATCAGACCCATAACTTTTACTGATTCATATTTGTCTCATACTTTCAATTTCGAAACTGTGTAAAAAATCATACAGGTGTGTCAAGGGGAAAAGGCCAGGATTTGTTTCTACAAGCGTTCTACCAGATGCTTCAAATCATAAAGTCTCAAAAGATAAAGGTGCCACCTTTGCATGCGATCATAGTAGGAAGTGACATGAATGCACAGACCAAATTTGAATTGGAATTACGCAACTTTGTCTCAAAAAAAGGAATCCAAGACAGGGTCCATTTTGTAAATAAGACCATGAATGTAACACCTTACCTTGCTGCCATAGATGTGCTTGTTCAGAACTCTCAGGTACTTATTTTTTTCTTACCTCTTTGTTGGTTTTCTTTTTCTGACCTTTATCATGGGCTGCAGTGGTAATCAGTTGGGTCGGGCCAACATTGTATTGTCTGACCAACATTTGACCCAACATGTTTGAAAGGTAGATTTATGGGTAGTGTTCATAATTCTATAAGGTGCAGTTGTTAATTTTATAATTTGTGCCATGTATGGTGAAATCTAATTGAGTTTTTATAAATGTTGCCATGTATGGTTCAGACATGAATTTTATAAATTATGCCATATAAGTGGCCACACTTGTAGTTGACCTGATCTGCAGCTGGTTAAGAAACACTGACCTGGACCCAACCTGGTTACTCATGGGCATATATTTTACATGGGTCGGATTGGGGTGGGTCATGAATTACCAACTCTAAATTCATAAATTATACTTGTGTAATTGAAATGGAGGGCATGGAAATGAGACAGTTTGAACCAATAGCTGCTCTGCTGTGTGCTCATACATGTCTTGGTATAATTTTTTTTTTCTTTTTATTTGAGTTAATGAAAGAGCCCCTCATTTTTTCTTACCTGATCCAAAACCGGTTATCTGGTTTCCAATCTGCATCTCCAACCCCACAGAGAGCATCGCATGTTAAGAGAAAATTTGGTTCATAATTTATTTATTTATTTTTTTGTTTTTGCAGGCACGTGGAGAGTGCTTTGGACGTATTACTATTGAAGCTATGGCCTTCCATCTTCCTGTTTTGGTAAGTACCACATAAATCAATAAAATATATAAATAAAATGAACTAAGAGGAGGATGCCTCCATTTTTTGTGCCTCCATTGTACTTCTATTTTTAAAACGATAATAGCTCAAAATTTAAAACATAAATGTCAAAATAAAACCATTAGATGTGATCTATGTTATTTTCTCATGTGCTCATAAAAAGTTGTCACATTTCGATTTTGTTTTTATGTGAATCAACAAGTTGAAAAATCAACGTCTAGAAATTATCCATATTAATACATTTTTACAAACTCTTGATGACAACCAAAACACGTAGATAGATAAAATGATTGAGATTATATCCAACAGTTTTATTTTGACTTTTAAGTTTTAAATTTTGGATTATAAAAGTTATTAGAAATGGAGGCACGATGGAGGCAAAAAAAATGGAGACATTTGAACCCTCCTATGAATTATATATGAATGCTGGTGTGCTTATATTTGAAGTCTGCATCCTCTGAGGTAACAGAATTTTTGAGTTTTAATTCGAACTGTCCGAACAAAATCCGGCCAATCCAGTCCAAGCTTGTAATGCATGGTTCCCCTTTAAGGTTCATGCTAGTATATAATGAACGGACTGTATTTAAACTCAAAAATTCTGTTACCCCAGGTGATATGAATTCCTTAGATTTATACTTGAATAACTTATTTGGCAATACTAGGGAACTGCGGCTGGTGGTACGACAGAGATAGTAGTGAATGGTACAACGGGTCTGTTGCACCCAGCTGGGAAGGAAGGAATCATGCCTCTGGCAAAAAACATGGTGGATTTAGCGACCCATGTGGAGAGAAGAGTAAGAATGGGTCGAAAAGGGTACGAGTGGGTCAAGGAGCGGTTCATGGAGCACCATATGGCCGACCGAATAGCGGATGTATTAAAACAAGTCTTAGAAACATCAAAGGAACTTTCACTTTCTTAACCAGATTTTTTTTTTCTTTTTCTTTTACTTTTAGGTTAGTTGATTTGTACGTCTTTTTTTTTTATGAAGGATTTAGTGTTCTTCTGAGATTTCTAATTTGTTTTCTCTATATTTTCATTTTTGAGCAGCTGAGGGGGTTCGATTTACCGGCTCTATTTAAAGATGTTCGTTCAATGTTGTAAGATGCGTTTTCTTTAATCTAATTTATGGTAATCAGCTGGCCTACCCTATTTGAAAAAGAAAAAAAGAAGAAGATGAAATGCAAGCTGTAAATGGGCTGCGTTAATTTAAAAGGTGGACTATGGTGTTTTGAGAGTAAAGTGTCTTTTTCTTTCTTTTTTGTTTATATTTTAAAGTCCAAACTGTTTTTTTTTATATTTTTGTTTTTAAAGTCCAAATAGTCGATTTGAACCGCTTGACATGATCTCCATATCAAAATGTGCTTGAGACCAAAATTTATATTTTTTGAATTTTTTTTTTACTATTTTTGAAAATTATTATTGTTCAGAAGATTATGAACCATAATAAATATTAGAAAAAAGTAATTTTTCAAAAAAGAAAAAGAAATGTAAAATGGTTTCTAAACATATTTTAATTGGAGATCTTGTTGAATAATTG
This sequence comes from Carex arenaria, assembly GCA_964058825.1. Taxonomy (NCBI): domain Eukaryota; kingdom Viridiplantae; phylum Streptophyta; class Magnoliopsida; order Poales; family Cyperaceae; genus Carex; species Carex arenaria. The sequence continues at coordinate 404,474 of CAXKVW010000795.1, forward strand.
TTTGAACTTTGAAATTGTACAATATAGACCGGAAATAAAATAGAGACTTCACTTTCCGAAATATTGTAGCCCAACTATAAAAAGAAATATAAACAAGGTGAAGGATCAAGACTGAGTTATATACAAGGAACAACTATTCAAAGAATTTATCAAGTAATTTTGACGTACATTTAAACAATTGACCCCAAAAATGATTGTTTCTTTTGGCGAAATTAGAGAGATATGATTTGAAAACAGTTGTACTTTGACCACCAAATCAGATTACAATGTGGACTCCACGAAATAATGTCGCCATCATGCAGACAAATTTACACCTGATAAGATGAATCAAAATATTAATTTCCATTTAGTAATGCAAAACAAAAAAAGGGGAAAAAAATATCAATTTCCATATCAACAACACCTACCAAATAACACTAATAATTATGTTAGAAAAATAGTAATCCATAGAAAAGACGAACAAAGATAGATCTCAAAGAAACTTGCATCAAGATTTGTGTGCACTTAATCCGTACAAATCATTATGCGAATCAGACGACTCTGATCTTGCATAGAACCGAATTTGATCAGATGTCGATTGAACCGCCCCCGATTATGTCAAGGAAATATATCTCAATTATAAAAGAAAATTTCTTCAAAAACAAAATGCACAACAACAACAAATTTTGCATCAATAAAATCAACATATGATTGGGAAGTGACAGAAACCAAAGATTTATTGAAGGCACGCATCATGTTTATTTTTAATCACATGTAAAACTGAAAAAGAAAAACATGGTTTCCTCTGTTTTGAAATAAATGAGGCAAAATTTTATTACTGCTGCTATTATTGAGGATATTCTACAATGAAATAGAGAGGTCTAGCCTCTTATTCTTTTCTCAGCGTTAATTTACAATTTCTTGTTTATGTTTATTCAAAACAATTTCTCAAATAGTTTATTTAGGCAGTTAACTTTCGTTCTACAATTTGCAGGTACCATAAACTCATTGATGTGGTTCATAATTAATACTAGTTTAATTTGAAATATGGAAAATACTAAGCAAGCATAATTTGATGGAGTCTGCTGGTTTTACAACAGTTATATCATAGTTCATACATTTCTTTTCTCCAAAATTGACATTGCAATTTCATTCATAGAATAAATGGATTATGTTAAAGGAAGTCGATGCATTTCAAAAATAAAATCCTAGGTTTAATTCTTTCAACAAAAGTCTCAATTACAATGAACAAAAAACATAAGCTCTCATATATTGAAAGTACAAAAAATTACTAATGAAATAAAAAAGTAGATGTACTCTCAATAATGAAAACTGGTATCTTTTCTTGTCCAGTTTTTGTTTTATCAGTATGTTTCTCTTACCCTTTGAAGCATTCCATCGAGCGCAACATCGACCGCATCTTTCAAATCTTCCGATTTGTACCTTGGATCCTTATAAATAAGCCGTGGTATGATTTTTATCACTTCTTCTCTCATCTTTTGAATTTGCTCATCGCTGTATCGAAGCAACACATCCTCTACCCGTATCAGCCCCGCTTTCACACCGTACTCTGATATAAACACCGAGAAACTGTTGAATTTTTCTGGGAGATGCCATTTATACTGCAGCTGAGCCGAAGCATCATGGAAAAACACCGGTATACATCCGGCTATCATTGAGTCAAATATTGACCGTCTAGTGTGCGTGTCACCAGGTGGTTCAAGGCAGAATTTCGATTGCATGAAAAGTTTTATCACATTGCTAGGTGAATTGCACTCAGTGCTCCCGGTTGGGCACTCGTGCAACTTACACCTGCTTGATTGAGAGCATTGATCGATCAAATGATTACGTACCATGTGAGGCATGTTTGGCCTCCGCCCCCCCGCAAAAGAGAAGAGCGAAGGTCTCTCTTGTGACCTCACCTTCTGTTGCCATGTCACCACTTGGTTCTTATTTGATGGGTGAAAGTATGTCGGATAGGGAATTGCCATATCATTATTCTCCCAAGGTCGTCTTTCGATGGATAGCACCGTCATATTCTTTACCTCAGGAATTGCCAACAATTTGCTACCCCATTTTGTATCCGGGTAACGTTGCAAGTCCCATGGCGTGCGGCCCGCCACGAAGAAGTGATCTCTACCACCCTTGGCGATCCACTCAGGCCTCTGCTTGAGCCAGTCGATCAACTTCACGGTCAATTCGTCTATCTTTGATTTTTCGGTATTTGTTTCCCATAGATATCTAATGACATCGAGACCAGGATAATACGGGATGAAAACGGCATTAGCCGTTGAATAATTTGTGGTCAGGCACTCGTACTGCTTCATACGGTTGTGGAATATAATTTCAAGTACCCATTGATCGGTGAGGTACCATCCTGTCTCTTGTAGCACCCCATCGGTATTGTTGAGTTCGGGACCAATTCCGGAATTAATGATTAACTGACACATGTCAGTCCAGAGGGAAAACTTGTGACAATTATTCAGTATTTCTGAATTGAATTGCTCGGGTAGGTCGTAGACATAAATGTACTGACCAGTGCATCGGTCCATCGCCTGAACCCGACTTTCTAACGGGAAGTCGAGCGAATCAGTCGGAAAAGGAAGATACATAGATTGAGAAATGAATAATACAATGGATAACACAATAGAGAAAGGGAATAAGAGAGGGCAGAGGTACTTGTTGCTTAGTGCTGTAGAATAAGAGAGCTCCATATCTTCTTAATTACTTGTCCTTTGAATCTGAAAGGATTGCAACTATTATTTGCTTATGCATGAAACAAAGGTGTAGGATTTAAAAGAAAGGTATATATCTAATGTAAAAGTCAAATGCTAATAGTTGTATAACTACTTATAATAGGCGCGCGTTATACCCAGATGATTAAATATTTCAACATGATTAGTGGCGAATAACAACTACTCAACAATAGCTAGCAGCGAGTTCGAGTTCAACATGATTTGCCAAAAGAAATACCAAGGACGTGGGGAAGTAGCACGTATATTATGTCAAAAGAGAAAGAAATAATAAATAATATAACACGTTTAAATACTATACCACCAACGACCAACGTGCTTGCCAATCACTTCAATCGATCATCACGTATTACAGAAACAAAAATTTCTAAGAATTACGAAAGGACTCTAATTAATTCCAAATGTATTCAGTTTAAATTTTAACACACACACACACACATATATATAGAGAAGGGATACACTTGGTTTTCAAACAAAAGAGAGAAG
>CAXKVW010000796.1:0-110753 GCA_964058825.1 Carex arenaria
ACTGAATGAAAATGAACTAATGAAGTATGAACCAATTACATGCATTGCCTTGATCTATAAACGACATGCCACAAACAACTAAAGCTAGAATTGGCCTTAAAAAATAATGATCTGGAACCAGTTCGACCATACCCAAATCGAACTGATCCATTCACCATTTGGCACATCAACTAATAGTCTAATAGAGTGTTACAGTGTACATATAATTTTTTTTTAAAATGTGAGGTAAATTTACAACTGATTCCTGGAGGAGACAATTGGCGATGCTCATGCCGTAAGTCTTGCTCTTCGACTCAATGTCAAATATGCAGTGGGTCCCCGACCTCCTCCCAGTTGAAATCGACGGAGATGTGAAGGAAGGAGAGAGAAGGGGAGCACTTGTCTGGCACAACACCATCCCAATGATACCAGCCGTGGTACCAGTGGACCCCAAGCCTTCCTGACATGTTGCTCTGTCCCGCTAAAATGATCACTTGCTTCTTCATTTTTGTTTGGATTGCTTTTCTTATTTGGTTTTGAGACTGTTTTCCTGGATTGAGAAAGAAAAAATTGGCTCTCTATTTTTTTTTTCGATTACATGAGAGGAATTTTGGTGTGTGACGTTTTCACTTTCAATTGATTTGATTACCAGAACAGTAGAACTCGAATTGAAACAAAGAATCAAAGGAATTTTAATTTATTAAAACTGGATAGAAGATTAGATAGGTGATCTAATAAAATTGACCTAATATAATAGTTTTCTATATATAACCAATGCTCATCGAAATGAATTCGTATCCAGTGGGGTACCGCAAAAGAGAATCTTTTAGACTGATTCCATTTTTAGTGGATCCGGACAGTTCTTTTTTCTTGGCACGAATCTCAAAGTCCAATTTACTTATGTGTGATGCGTTTACATGCAAAAAGTTTATATTTTCAAGTTAATTTAGTATCAAATCAAGCGGTCAAAAATATTGAAAAATGAATGCATTAAAATTAACTTAAAAACTCACACATTTGACTGTTTGACTTGATGCTAAATAAATTTGAAAATTTTAAATTTTACATATATAAACGCACAACTAAGTTGATCGGTTTGAATTCACCAATTGAAGTTGATTTGGTAGATTTTGAAAGTTAGTGTTATATAAGTTGAAATGACACTGATATTATACTAGCTAGACTCTCCTTTTTGTTCTTTGACTAAATCAAAACTGAATTCAATTTTGTCTAAAGCCAGTTAAGTTTGTTTTCATGTTCATCATTGTGCAAAGAAGTCCGGAATATGTATCATGGTCGCCGAATTGTTGATCTGAAAGTTTTGTAAATAAGTTTTTGTCACAACTCGAATGTGCATGTTTTTATTTTTATTTAACAGCAAAGGTTAATTAAGCATTGTGTTAAGTAAAACAAAATAAAAAGGAAAAACAAATTCTACCTTCATTTGTTTCCTCCAACATCTCAATTAATGTTGCACACTGATGTCGTATAATATTAATGAAGGCTTCTCCTCTTTTCTCTCACATAGCATATATTGGGAAAAAAAAATACAACAGTCTATAAATAGCAAAGAAATGATAAAATTGCGGAATCATTTCAAAATTATGAATGGTGTTAGATAAATCACAACAAAGCAACAAAACTTGACGCTAGAAGTGGGTTCACAATTAGCTAGGGTTGCAAACAGATTGGATAGTGGTAAAACCATATCCGTATCCGCTTTTATTTTTGTGATACAATATGGATCGGATATTAGACTGATACAGATACATATCGGATATTAAACGGATACGGATACGGATATCTATTTTTTTATAATAGTGAATAACATAAATTTTTTCATAACATATATTACACTATATATTATATATTTACTATTCGGATACAGTTAATTAAAATTTAAAACCATATCTGTATCCATATCCGCAAGGATATTCGAATATCGGATATCCATATCTAATTTTAATATCTGACCCGTTTGCACTCCTATTCACAATCCACCAACATTATTTAAAAAAAAAAAAAGACTTCTCTTAGTCATGACATTTGTAAGGTGCTACTGCGAGTAATCTTGACTGATACATCATACATGTCTGTACCAGTGATTCATGTTTAATTTCTGGTTCAATTATGCTAATTGTATGAATGGATACTTTCTCTAAACCTTTCTAATACCCGTCTTTGCTGATGTACCAATTTATAAAGTCTTGTACCAGCTTTATATTACATCTGTTTATGTTTCTAAATCAATTCTCACACTGGTACCAGTCAATAACAGTGTTGTTTCCGGTTTCTGGTGCATTATGATGCAAAAAGCTCCAGACCATGTTTGTGTCATTTTGTCCTTTTTATAGCTTGATGACGTGGCATCATTTTGGTGCTATACAAAATAAAAAAAAATATATTTGTTGGATTTAGAGACGTCTAATTACAATAATTAAGTTGGACATGCGTGCATTATGATTATGATATCAAATACTGTCGCAAGATTACATTTATGTAATGATTAAAATATGCCAAATAATGTGATTAATTAAGTCATGGCATTATACGTATTTATATATAAGGTTTTGGATACGAATACATATAGAACAATGTTAATTAATATAATTGTTAATGGACCGATTATAGTTGATTAAAATAATAGCAGTAATAAATATAGGCTAAATAAGGAAATCAGAATTTATTCTGATTTATTTCGGTTTTTCTGGAGGTTCCTGATTTCCAGATCCTTGAAATCCGAAATCGAGATTTCTTGGCAAACTTGTTTTCCAAGTATTAGCCAATTTTCGGCTGCCCTAGGATTAGAGTTTTGCACTGCTATAAAAGAGCTGAGTCTCCAAGACTTGCGATAATCCATCACAATTGTTTGCTCCATTGAAGACAAGATACTCTGTCATAATATTTAGGATAGCCAGAGAAAAGAATTGCAAGTTCTTGGAAGGACTCGAGAGCCAACAACTCAAGTCAAGACCAGGAGCGTATCAACCCAGAGCCTTGGAATCTGTTTGATTGATAGCATACGGAGGCCTTTGAAGATGGAAAGTAAGTTCCGCTGTGCATTAAGTTTAATTTCTTACAAAGGAGTAGATCTTAGTTAGGGTTTAAAGTAATTAAAACCCACAAAGTAAAACCAACAAGTGGTATCAGAGCACCCTTATATAAGAATTGCAGTTTAATTCAGTTTTAATTGCTTTCTATTTTTCATATCGAATTTAATTGTTGCAAAAGGAATTGTTAAAATTTTGCTTTAATCGTTTTTTCATGCGGTTTTGAATTAAAATATTGAATTTGAACCCATCCTTGCGCTTCGTGCGATCTTGGAGAAGTTTTTATTTGAAATTTTAATTTTCAAAATAAGAAAGGATTAATAATGCAACAATTTAAGGTTTTAAATTCGAATTAGAGAAAGTAATTTAGGTTTGAATTTTCAGATCTGGTCATAAACAATTGATTTGAGATAGTAATCTTAAAACAGACCAAACTTTTGACTCGTAACTCCGATTTGGACGCACAACCACAATTCGGAAACCTTGAAAAAGGATCTAGCCAGCCATTAACCACTTCGTGCTAAAGACGATTTTTCAGGCCTAAAAATACTGTTTAATCCCTCAAAAGGGCTGTTTTAGATTTTTCGACCCTTAAAATTTCGGTTTTCCCTCAATTCCATATCTGAAAATTTATTAACTCTAGATTATTTTTCGGTTACCAAATTTTCAGACTTTAGGAGTAATTGTGAGTAATTGTAAGTGATTGTAGTTTAGGTTATAATAATTATAATTGCTATAATTACTATAATTACTATATATTATGCTATATTTAGCCTAATTATTAGAATTTAGATATTATTTAAAATTGGTATTAACACCAATTAAAGGCTATAATACTAAATTCTGATTTGATAACAATAATGCTTATTATGGCATAAAAATTTGTATTAACGTTAATACCTTCTGCCTCATAAAATTATGCCATAATATTTTTTATTGCTGCCGTACTTATATCAACAAGTATGGATATACTGATTTTATGGCTGCCATAATTTTAAGATTACCTTTTATGCCAACGCTTATTATGGCATAAAATTTATACTAAGTATGGAAGCAATGAAATTATTGAAGCTAAATAAAATTATTGAACCATTTCTAAAAGATAATCATTGTAGAAATTGCTAAAGTTTTGCTAAAACCTAATAATTATTTTGATGAATATAGTTGACATATAAAATTAGTATATTCTAATTCAAAAGTGCTATAAGATACTGTATTCTATTTAGGACGAGTAGATACTATAGGTACGTCCTAGATTAGGTTTTAGGCATAATTTTGGAATCTAACTAAAGACGTTTTAGGTATACATGTGCTGTTTTCGCATGAGTCAAGCATTGATATTGGCAAACGTACCGCTCTTTGTAAGACGATTGCAAGGATGACTCATGACAAGTTGAAATGACGTGCTGACAATGGACGTGGGTGTTAGCTTTCCCAAAGGAGGGTTGGCGCCTACTAAGTTGTTTGGTGCATAAGAGTAGTGTATAAAAATAAGTTGCAACACACATGGACTAGCGATGTCTAGAAAAGCATCAGGGGCTTGGAACATAAGCGATCCATCTGTGATCCTCCTCCCCCCGTTGACTAGCCTGGTCGTTAGTTCATGGATATGTTAATTTGACCCAAAGGTTGATTGACAAAAATGTTACATGTTTGTACTTTATTCACTACGCGAAAGTGCCTGAAGGTAATGATTGCACCCAAAGGTGTTTCATTACTGAATGGTGTTTTGGCTAAAGATTTAATGAAGAATAGTTTTACACAGGCCTTTAGATAGATTTTAGAATTATGATTAAGGATCAAATCGTGAAGCATGTATCTAAATTATTTCTTTGTTCTTGAATTTCCAGATCTAAACATAATGTCAAGTCTAAGTCAGATTAAGCCCCTCATGGGGAACAATTTCAAACAGTGGGAGGAAAAGCTGAAATTAGTCTTAGGGATCATGCAATTGGACACTGCACTGAGATTTGATCGCCCCAAGCCTAATAAAGAGGGTGAGGAAACTCCCCAAGAGACGGCTGACATTGCTAGATGGGAGCATTCAGATCGCATGTGCATAATGGTGATGAAGCAAACGATCAATGAGACTTTTCGAGGCATCATACCTGATATAGAGACAGGCGCTATTAAATACCTTAAGGCCCTTAAAGAAAAATTCACAAAGAGTAAAAAAGACTAAAGTTAGTACACTTTTTGTGAAGTTGGCAACAATAAAATACAAGGGAAAAGAAGGGGTTAGAGAGCATGTTATTGAGATGACAAGACTGCAACGTACCTTGAAAGGGCATAATTATGACATCTCTGATGAGGTTCTCATTGAGTTCATTTTTCTGTCTCTCCCGTCTAACTTTAGTCAATTCAAGATGACTTATAATTATCAAAGAGAGACGTGGACACTACCCGAGTTTGAGGCTCAGTTGGTGCAGGAGGAAGAGAGATAGAAAATGACTAAGGGAGAAAGTGCTCATGTAGTAACATCTAATCCTAAGGGTAAAGGCAAGAAGCGCAAGTTTACTACCAAGGAAAAGGAACCTACCAAGGTAGCTGCAAACAATGCCGCGCAGAAAAGCAAGAAGGAAGATACTTCTGCGAAAGCAAAAGAAAAGAATTGTTTTTTTTGCAAAGCGCCAGGACATACAAAGAAATTCTGCACCATCATGCATGGTTGGCAAAGAAAGGTATGTCTCTTGCTTTAGTTTGTTCTGAAGTTAATTTAAGTTCTGTATCTAGATATACTTGGTGGATAGATTCAGGTGCAACGACTAATATCAGTATGTCGATGCAGGGTTGCTTAAGCCATCGCAAGCCAAGTGAGGCGGAGCGCTACGTTTACGTAGGAAATGACAACAAAGTAGAAGTGGAAAGCATAGGAAAATTTAGATTATTATGTAAGACATGATTTTATTTAAGTTTTGATGCTTTAGTGGTTCCATCTTTCAGAAGGAACGTAATTTCTGTATCTTATTTGGACAAAAATGGTTATGTATGTTCGTTTGGTAATGGAAATTTCAGTTTGTGTCAAGATTCTAAGCTTCTTGCTTCTGGTATCCTGTCTTCTTATGATAATCTTTATTTTCTAGATATAGACACTTCACATTCAGAGGCACTGCATATAGATAATAGAAAATGTAAATTAACTTGCGAGAAATCTGCAACATTATGGCACAAGCGATTAGGACATATCTCTATGAAAATGATAGAACGTCTTGTGTCTAATGATATTCTCCAACCTTTAGATTTTACAAACTTAAGTGATTGTGTAAATTGTATAAAAGGAAAACAAACTAATAAACGTAAGTATGATGCAAAAAGATGTAATGATGTCTTAGAATTGATTCATACGGATATCTGTGGTCCTTTTCCAAAGGCTACAAGAAATGGTCATCGTTACTTTATCACATTCATAGATGATTATTCAAGATATAGTCATATTTACTTAATAAAAGAAAAGGCGAAAACATTAGACGTGTTCATAAAGTTCAAAACGGAAGTTGAGTTACAACTTAACAAACGTATAAAGTCCATTCGTTCTGATCGTGGTGGTGAATACTACGGTCGTTATGATGGATCAGGAGAACAGCGTCAAGGTCCCTTTGCAAAATACTTAGAGGAATGCGGAATTGTGCCTCAGTATACGTTGCCAGGTTCGCTTGCAATGAATGGTGTTGCTGAGTGATGAAATCGCACCCTTAAAGACATGGTGAGAAGTATAATTGCTCGTACAACTCTACCTGAGAATTTGTGGGGAGAAGCCTTAAAGACTGCAGCATACATAGTTAATAGAGTGCCTAAAGTAGCTAACAAGACCCCTTACGAGTTATGGGTTGGGCGCAAGCCTAGCTTGAATCATTTGAGAGTTTGGGGATGTCCATGTGAAGCTAGGCCTTATAAGCGAAGCGAAAAGAAACTGGACGAAAGAACCGTTAGTTATTACTTTATAGGCTATTCTGAACGATCTAGGGGGTACAAATTCTATAATCCAATAGAACATACAGTTTTCGAGTCAGGAAGTGCAAAATTTTTTTAGGATAATGAGTTTGTGGGGGGAGATATGACAAAAGATAGTATTTTTGAAGAAGAAGAAGAGACGAATGCGAATGAGACTATGGACCAAAGTTCTAGTTTTGTTCAAATTCCGATTGCGTTTAGAAATACATTTTTTGACAATGTGTAAACTTCATCATCCCAAACAACTCAGTTAGAAACTCAACATGGAATAGAGAACACAAATGGACCTGAACCCAACCCAAACCCTGACATTGACATGACAAATGTTGATGGCCCAGGGCCTGTGGGAGATTCAGAAGTTGGTAATGATGTTCCTCCTCCTGTTGAAGATCAAGTTGTAAATGAACCTCAAGAAAATCTAGAGCCTGTGCCAATTAGGAGATCTACTAGAGAGAAAAGATCTACACAATCAAAGGATTATGCATATCTTTAAGAACATGAGTTTGATATTGGCATGTTTGAAAATGATCCTGTTAATATCAAACAAGCCATGGAAAGCTCTAACTCTCAAATGTGGATTAATGCCATGAATGAAGAGATGAAATCTATGTATGATAATGACGTTTTGGATATCGTTCCGTTGCCTAAAGGTAAGAAACCCGTTGGTTGCAAATGAATATTTAAGACTAAGAGGGATTCTAAAGGCAATGTTGAAAAATTCAAGGTACGTCTTGTTGCGAAAGGTTTCACACAGAAATAAGGCATTGATTATAAAGAGACTTTCTCTCCAGTTTCATCGAAAGACTCTTTAAGGATTATATTGACGCTTGTAGCACATTATGATTTAGAACTTCATCAGATGGATGTAAAGACGGCGTTTCTCAATGGTGATATTGATGAAATGATCTATATGAAGCAGCCAGAAAACTTTGTATCAGGTGATGCAGGGTCTATGGTTTGCAGACTTAAGAAATCTATCTATGGGCTAAAACAAGCATCTCGACAATGGTATTATAAGTTTCACCAAGTTGTTAGCTCATTTGGTTTTGAGTCTAACATAGTAGATGAATGTATATACCTTAAGTTCTGTGGGAGTAAATTTATTTTCTTGGTTTTATATGTAGATGACATATTGCTTGCCAGTAACGATAAGGACATGTTGCATCAAACTAAGAATTTTTTATTTAAGAACTTTGAAATGAAAGATCTTGGTGTTGTTCTAGGGATTGAAATACTTAGAGATAGATCTCAAGGTATTCTGAGGTTATCCCAGAGGAACTATATCGATAAGATTCTAACAAGATTTGGCATGCAAAACAGCAAACCAGGAGATACCCCTGCATCAAAAGGAGATAAGTTTAGTCTGAAACAATGTCCCCAAACTGACTTGGATAAAAACATCATGAAAGATATTCCCTATGCCTCAGCCGTGGGTAGCATCATGTATGCACAAGTATGCACGCGTCCGGATATTGCGTTCATTACCGGAATGCTAGAGAGATATTTGAGTAACCCAGGTATGGAACACTGGAAGGCAGCCAAGCGAGTGTTGAGATACCTAAAGAGAACAAGGGACTATATGCTCACGTATCGGAGATCAGAACAGCTCGAGGTCATTGGATATACCGATTCTGATTTTGGAGGATGTGTCGACAGCATGAAGTCAACATCAGGATACATCTTTATGATGGCAGATGGTGCTGTGTCATGGAAGAGCTCTAAGCAGTCATTGGTAGCCTCCTCCACTATGGCAGCTAAATTTGTTGCATGCTTTGAAGCATCTAATCATGGCGTATGGCTGAAGAACTTCGTCACAAGTCTGAAAATTGTGGATTCTATTCAGAAACCACTCAAATTATTATGTGACAACAATTCAGCAGTGTTATACGCAACCAACAACCGAAGTTCGTCAAAGTCGAAGTACATTGACATTAAGTTTTTGGTTGTAAAAGAGAGAGTGCAGAATAATAAATTATGTATAGAACACATAGGTACAGACTCAATGATTGTGGATCCTCTTACTAAAGGACTACCACCCAAGAAGTTTCACCTACATGTTGCTTGTATGGGTGTAATATCTGTTTAGGATAATTAGAAAATGTGGGAGTCTGAATATGTTTTAAGTTCTGTTTTTGATGTTCTATGTAATGCAATTGTAAACAATTTTGATGATATATACAAGTTGCATTCAGTTTCAGTTTCATTATTTTTTTCTTTAAAGTTTAAATTTTTGGCCTCATACAGTAAAGTGAAGGTGACTCAATTAGAAATAGGCACGTCTAATCACACTTGCGTGTAATTTCTAAACTATATGTCCAAATCAGATTCATGTCATTCAGTTATGTTGGCAGCGTGATTTATATCGGTTTAGTTGCGAATAAATGTGACAAATGCCGCTTAAGTCCTTTGTTAGCATAATTGATGGACGGAATTGTTTAAGAAATACGATAAGTAAAGACAGAAAAGTTGCATGCAATAAAGTTAAGGATATATAATCAAAAGGTTGCACTTGTCCATGTGGGAGATTGTTGGATTTAGAGACGTCTAATTACAATAATTAAGTTGGACATGCGTGCATTATGATTATGATATCAAATACTGCCGCAATATTACATTTATGTAATGATTAAAATATGCCAAATAATGTGATAAATTAAGTCATGGCATTATACGTATTTATATATAAGGTTTTGGATACGAATATATATAGAACAATGTTAATCAATATAATTGTTAATGGACCGATTATAGTTGATTAAAATAATAGCAGTAATAAATATAGGCTAAATAAGGAAATCAGAATTTATTCTGATTTATTTCGGTTTTTCTGGAGGTTCCTGATTTCCAGATCCTTGAAATCCGAAATCGAGATTTTTTGGCAAACTTGTTTTCCAAGTATTAGCCAATTTTCGACTGCCCTAGGATTAGGGTTTTGCACTGCTATAAAAGGGTTGAGTCTCCAAGACTTGCGATAATCCATCACAATTGTCTGCTCCATTGAAGACAGGATATTCTGTCATAATATTTAGGATATTCTGTCATAATATTTAGGATATTCTGTCATAATATTTAGGATAGCCAGAGAAAAGGATTGCAAGTTCTTGGAAGGACTCGAGAGCCAACAACTCAAGTCAAGACCAGGAGCGTATCAACCCAGAGCCTTGGAAGCTGTCTGATTGATAGCATACGGAGGCCTTTGAAGATGGAAAGTAAGTTCCGCTGTGTATTAAGTTTAATTTCTTACAAAGGAGTAGATCTTGGTTAGGGTTTAAAGTAATTAGGAAAACCCACAAAGTAAAACCAACAATATTGAGATACTATATATCAAATAGAAAGCAACATAAAAAAATTCAATAGATGATCACATAATAAAATAATTAATTTCTCACATTAAATTACGTATACAAGACACATATGTGACAATTTATTAATAAATCTTAAATAATTTTCAGTCATACATTTAGATTTGACAATAAATAATAGTTGATTAATGATTATATATGTTTCTTTATAAAATATCAATATCACTATCTATAGTCATTCTCTGTTCTCTTAATTTATTTTACAATAACAACAACAGATAGTCAAACATTAAAAATTCAAACAAACGGAGCAAGACGAAGTACAACTTGTTATTCTGTCCCTACTATTTATTGATGCAAACTACCACATTGAAATCGCTATTGTTGAAGAAACTATCACCATTGGTGTAAAATGCCGTAAATAATATTGGTGTATAGTGTAATTAGACCACAGCATCTATATCTCAACAACTCAAATGAATTTTTAAATAACTGTTAACTACTTTTTAGAAATGAAGATCTCTAAAATTTCTAAACTCACATTCTTGAAATTAATTTTAGAGTTTATATTAAGTCATATCAACAATAAATTAAAAAAGAAGAAATAATTTGAGCTAATCATTTGCCAGTGTGGAGTTTATAAACATTTTCTTAATAAGACACTTTACTGCATAGTTTCTAAATAATAAACTCTTTCATATCCGTAAAACTTAATTAGAAACTGACATATCATATTACAAACTCTCATAATAATAGAGATGTTGATGATGAACACGACCTTCTTTTTCCTATCTTTGCTTTCATTGTCATGAGATGACCCTCCATTTTCCAAATCATCAAAGCATCAAACTCCGGATAGAATGGAGTCTCTAATTCGGGGATCTAAAATATTTGTGCAATTAAACAAATTAATTGTTAGCTTTTACGTTTCACAAATATTTAACTGTTTAATAGTGTAATATTAGGTTCTCTGTACATTAATTTATGGGATTATCGACATAAAAAGATTTTTTATAGTTGTAGCATTTTATAACTTGCACATGTAGTAAGTCTAACATGTTGAGGGAAAAAACTAGAAAAAATGTTTATAACTTGCACATGTAGTACTTATTTGTAGCGACAAATGCATAGTTAAGTAATTGTTTTTTAATGGAAAAAAATATTTTTTCAGGAAAAAGGAATAAAAACTTCACTACCTTCATTTGTTTCCTCCAATATCTTGCATATATTTGCAGAATTCAACAGAGAACCCCAAATTGTAAATATTAAAAATGTATATTTTGTAATTTATGATTCATGATCTAATCCTCAAGTGTACAGCTTTTAAAAAAATTGTTTGAATGTCAATATATAACAAGGATTGAAGAACTAAAACAGGAGAACCATTTAAAAATTGTGAACATTGTTAGGTAAATCACACGAAAAAGCTTAACCAACAAAACTGGATCTCATTAAAAGAATGAAAATAATATGAACATGTCTCTTGAATAAATAATTATTGCTCCTAAAAAACAAAGGTCTTTTATATAGGCTATGCTATTGGGTGACCTATGACACTTTTTCAGGGGTAAAATAATGACATGAAATTATTGGAACTATAAAATTGGTTGATATTCATTTATCACATGAAATTGGCTCCCTAATAATAAAAAATGGGGCACAATGAATTGCTGATTGACCAATTATACGAAAACAAAAATTTAACTAGCTGGGTTGGGAGTTTGCTATTTAACTATTGGCATAAATTATTGGAACCTTTTACTTGAGTAATGGCTTAAGTTGTTATAACTTCATATATTTTACCTCCAAAAATGAAAGATAAAAAAATACCTATCAGACACTCTAAATTATTAAATTCTTTACACAAAACCTTTGAATACTTTAATTACTATATGCAATGAAGTACTGCACCAACTGGTAAAGTTGTCAACAATAGGGATAGATAAGAAGTTAAGCACATAAGCAATAAGCAAGCAAGCTATTTCCTTTTGTAACTGATGATTTTAAAAAAAAATAACAGCTAAAATTTAGTACTGGTACAGCATAACAGTGCCATCAGTTGCAAATTGATACCAAAACTGGTACTGTACTAGAAGGCACAAACTTAAAATTTGTTTTCAATTCAAAAAGGTAAATACTAAATACAAAATAGTAATACAAATCCAGGCCGCTTTGGTATCAGCTCAGTCTGGTGCAAAGTAAAGTGATTTTGGTGGTACGTAAATCAACCCAGCTAGAAGCTACAACATTGTCAGTTTTAAGATTGTCCCACTCTCTTAGTTTAATTGGTCCTTCTTTGCCAGAATCAAGCTGAAAAGTAAGAAGCTTTTAAGTTAATTTAAGCTTGATTTGAATATAGCTGGATAGATTCGAACAATTGATCTAGGCAAATTGGGTGATTGAATTTACTTTACAAGCAACTAAACATACAGTTAGCTAGGAATTTCATGCATTATGAGAAACCTAAGCTGAATTGGTTTGATCATTCTGTAGCAGTCAATGTCAGTATAACTCTTTTACTCTCTTACTGTTAGATAAATAGGCACCAACGACGGTTTACGGAAGGAGTACTGGTACTGGTATTTGTATTGATACACTGTACAGTACTGGTACTACCTGGTACTGACTGGTACACTGTACCAGATGGGTAAAACGTGCTGGTACTGACCAGAAGAAGTGATCCAGCTTCATCATTACATATTAACATACTTATCTACTATTATAAAAACCAAGATTCCAAATGTATACTTCTGATTTTTCCTAAATTTGTTTGCAATCAAGAACAACAAATGATTAAGAAGATCCTTGGACAAGAAATTGGCCATCTGATTTTTCTCTAACATCATGTACCTAATATGACTTGTCTGATTATGAGATAAGAGATAGAGAGAGAAGATGTTGAAATGACTCTGTAATTTCATTAGTCTCAAATGTTACAGGGGTGCCTCATATATATAGGCAAAGTCAAGAATACAAGATAGGAAGAACTAACTAACAGAAATTCAGTTACTCCTATTCTATTACAATGCTATATACTGTATTCTAAAAGCTGTCTCTAATACCCCCCTCACACTGACGCTGGTGGACAGCAAAGAGTCAGTTTGTTGCGCAGAAACTCAAGACGAGCTGCAGAAAAAGACTTGGTGAATAAATCTGCAAGTTGGTCCTTGGAAGATATAAAGCGAACATTCAACTCCTTTCGAGCGACTTTCTCCCGAACAAAGTGGAAATCAATCTCTATGTGCTTCGTCCTAGCATGAAAAACCGGGTTGGAAGCAAGAAATGTTGCACCCAAGTTGTCGCACCACAGAGTCGGGTTGGATTTGAGAGGAACATGAAGTTCGCGAAGGAGTTGTTGTAACCACACGAGTTCAGTGCAAGCACCTGCCATACTGTGATATTCGGCCTCCGTACTCGATCGCGACACCGTCGATTGTTTCTTCGATCCCCATGAAAGCAAATTTGCCCCAAGAAACACACAAAAGCCCGAAGTAGAGCGTCGATCATTGGGGCATCCAGCCCAGTCGGCATCAGAGTAGGCATGTAAGTCAAAGGTGGAATGCGCACTAATGTGGAGACCATGAAATAAGGTGCCTTTGAGATACCTCAATATACGCTTGACGGCATTCCAATGCTCATCAGTGAGAGCATGCATAAACTGGGACGCTTTGTTGACCGCATACGAGATATCAGGTTGGGTAATCGTGGCATACTGAAGTGCACCAACTATGATCCTATAGATGTGCGGATCAGCCATAGGGTTCCCTTCAAATTTGGAGAGAGGGTCACCCGGAGAGAAAAGAGTAGAACACGATTTGGCACCATCCATTTTAGAGCGCACAAGGAGATCTCGAAGATACTGTGGTTGAGAGAGAAGAACACCATCTTGATGAGGTTGAACTTGAATTCCCAAGAAAAAGTGAAGAGGACCAAGATCTTTGAGTGAAAATTGAGAGCCAAGAGAAGAGATAAGGGATGTCACAAGAGAAGGATCAGAACCGGTCACAATAATGTCATCGACATAGACCAAGACAATGGTAATGGAGGAAGAATCACCACGAATGAAGAGAGATGAATCGGAGCGAGATGATTTGAACTTGAGATCAATGAGCACCGATGCCAATTTATGAAACCATGTGCGGGGGGCTTGCTTGAGATCATAGAGTGCCTTTTTGAGAAGACATACATGATTGGGATAGGTCGAATCAGCAAAACCCGGAGGTTGGGACATAAAAACTTGCTCTTGAAGGTCACCATGAAGAAAGACATTGTTGACATCTAATTGGCGAATCAACCAATGACGGGAAGTGGCAAGAGATAGAACAACACGAATCATTGTAGGTTTGACCACTGGACTAAAAGTCTCATGATAATCAATATCCGCTTCTTGATTGTATCCTTTGGCCACAAGATGGGCTTTGTAACGCTCAATGGAACCATCAGATTTGTGCTTAACCTTATAAATCCATTTACAACCAATCACATTTAGATCGGGTTGAGACGGAACAAGAATCCAGGTACCATTCTTAGCTAGAGCATTCAACTCTTGAGACATAGCATCTCTCCACTCAATATGTTTATTAGCCTCAGTAGAGGAGGTCGGTTCAGCTAGAGGCAAGGAGGGGAGTGGATGCTTAGTTGTAATAAAAGTCTCATAATCAGGTAATTGTTTGGGGCGACGAGAATGATCACGTGTCCGTGTTGTCATATGATGTGTACTGCCCGAGATTGGTTCAGGTTGAGAAACTGTAGGAGTGGTTAGAGAAGAATTAACCGGCTCTGTTGAAGGATGTTGTGCTGAACTGGAGGGAACAGGAGGAAGGCCGACTAGAGATGCAATAGGAACAGTTCGGTGGGTGTAGACCTTAACAGGGCAGGTAGGTGCGGACCGGTCCAGTGGGTGAGAAGAGTTGGCTGCCTATGAAGAACTGGGCTCCAAAGGACTTGGGCTAGATCGGTCCAGAGAAAAGGTTGGCGGCCTTTGATGGCTTGGGCTAGCAGGCTGTGTGCAAATTGGAGAATCCTCTGAATTTGAAATATGAGTCGAAGGCAGCACAGGGAGCATGACTAGAGGCACAGAGCTGTACATCTGATGGTCAGAATGAGATGAAGCTTGGTTTTGTGAGGTAAAAGGAAATTTAGTCTCATCAAACCGAACATTTCGACTAATATAGATTTTATTAGTGGGAATGTGAAGGCATTTATAACCTTTTTGGTTTTGGCAATAACCCAAGAAAACGCAAGGAAGAGAGCAAATTGAAGTTTATGCAAATTGTAAGGGTGAATTAGTGGAAAACAAAGACATCCAATAATTCGAAAGAAAGAGTAATCGGGGTTTTTGTTAAAGAGAAGAGTGAAAGGAGAAGTGTATGGTGGTGTTGAAGATGGTAGGCAGTTGATGATGAAGACAACGCTTTGGAAAACATGATCCCAAAATTCTAATGGAATAGAAGAATGAGATATGATGGCAAGGCTAAGTTCCACAACATGCCGATGCTTGCGCTCCACGAGACCATTTTGCTGAGGCGTGTAGGGGCATGAGACCCGATGGAGAATTTGAGGAAAGAGGCGGGTGAGAGGCTTGTACTCGGTGCCTCCGTCCGTTTGAAGGATTTTAATGGTAGTGCTAAAAAGATTCTCAACTAGGCATTTAAATTTAGTAAAAACGCCTACAAGCTCATCTTTAGAATGAAAAAAATAAATCCAAGAGAATCTCGAAAATTCATCAATAAAATGCACATAATAGCGAAAACCGTTCTTAGAAATAATTGGGGATGGCCCCCACAAGTCTGAATGTACCACATGTAAAGGAGAAGTAGCATGGGATAAAGAGGGAGCGAAAGGCAAAACATGTGCCTTCGATTTACAACAATCATCACAAAGTCCCAATTTATTTGAAGTAGTAGGTAAAAAATGAGAATTTATTATAAAACGAGTGGTAGAAGGAGAAGTATGTCCCAATCGCTTGTGCCAAATAGAAGCCGACACACGTTCTCCAACCAAAGCTTGAGGTGAGGTAGTAAGATAGTAAAGGCCATTAGTTTGAGTAGCTTGAAGAAGCGGCCGCTTCGTGAGGCGGTCCTTCACAATGCAAAACAAGGGGTGAAATTCTAAAATAACATCATTGTCTTTGGTCAATTTAGAGATGCTAATTAGATTTTTGGTAATATGTGGTACATGTAGGACACCATTCAAATCTAAAGAACCATTAGAAGAAGATAGAGAACAATGGCCTAGATTTTGAATGATAAGTTGAGAGCCATTACCAACTTGAAGACGGTCTTGTCCACCATAGGCATGGAAGGAGGTGAAATTGTTTATGTCGGAGGTGACATGATGAGTCGTACCCGAGTCGAGAAACCATCCTTCGTTTGGAGTAGAAGTTGTGTGGAACAAGGCTTGTGGAGGAGAAGGATAGGCATCATTGTCCAATCGATACCAACATTCCAGTGCTTCATGACCTTTCTTTCTACAGATTTGGCACTGGGGCCTGTCACCAGTCAGCTGAGAAGTAGATTGCCTGTCTGATTATAGGAATTGTTATTCTGGCGACCAGAGGTGTAATTGTTGGGCTGAGCAGCAGACTTGTTCCGATTTGGGCCAGAGGTGTTGTAGTTTGGGCCTTGGTTCGGAGTAGGCAAGAGTGGGCCTTGTCCTTGATTGTTTGATGAGAACTGAGGACCCCTGTCTCTTCTTCCTCTACCACGGCCCTTGCCAGCGTAGAAGGCTCCTGGATCGGCGCAGGTAGAAGACAGAGACGGATTCTGAGAGAGAATGAGAGACTCGTGAGAGAGCAAGAAACCGTGAAGATCCACGAGAGACACAGGGACAGATCTGGTCGTGATGGCTACTACAAAGGAATTGAAGTCTGGACCCAGGCCGCTCAGAATCGATCGGACCAGATTGGCTTCAGGTACCGGATCGCCAGCAACCGCCAGCTGATCGGCAATCCTCTTCATCTGCTCAAAGTAGACATTGCATCATTGATTGCCATGAGTCGCTGATTGCAAGGATCTACGCAGCTCCATGATCCGAGCAGTGGAAATAGCTGAGTATACCTGGTGAAGAGAGGACCAGAGAGCAGATGTCGTCTAACAGTTCGTGTACTGAGAGAGCACCTCATCAGAGATTGTTGTACGAAGCCATCCCAGCAAGAACCGATCTTGCTTGTGCCACGCAAGAAATGCCGGATTAGGAGTGGAGACACCAGCAGTATAGAGATCCTTATCAGGTGGAGAAGCGGAAGAGTTTAGGAATCACGACAGGCCAAATCCATCAAGAATCGGCTCAATTTGAGAGCACCAGGTCAGGAAATTGTCTCTGGTAAGTTTTGTAGACACAGGGAGGGTGATGTGAATAACAGGATCAATCGGGGCGGGAGGAGGAGGAGGAGGAGGAGGAGGATCTGATGTTTCACTGGTTGCCATTGTTGTGGATCAGCAAACTCAGAGAAGAGAAGAATAGAGATCTTGCTCTGATACCATATGAGATAAGAGATAGAGAGAGATGTTGAAATGACTCTGTAATTTCATTAGTCTCAAATGTTACAGGGGTGCCTCATATATATAGGCAAAGTCAAGAATACAAGATAGGAATAACTAACTAACAGAAATTCAGTTACTCATATTCTATTACAATGCTATATACTGTATTCTAAAAGCTGTCTCTAATACTGATGACACAAAATGTAATATTTGCAAAAACCTCAAAGAAACTTTTTGAGTGTGAGATGCATATAAAAAATATTCGATGCCATCCATTAAAAGGAAGAACATATTCTAGTAAGCTCTTAACTAAACTGTCATGTAATATCCCAAATAGAAGGACAGCCTCCATGCCTCATCTCTACAAGCTACCTTCAAGCAACTATTGTTCATCCTCCTAAATGTGTCCCATATGTGAGCAAACTATCTGGGTCTTGCATGGCGAGAAAGCATGGCTGCACATTGCACACAGAATCATGGCAATCCTTAATTTCCAGACCCCCATACAGTCCTTTGCACGACTTTCACAAATGTTTTATGTCATTAACCCTAGACCCAAAGCAGCACTAGATTAGTTTCAGAAATGCATCCACTGAGTCGGGAAGACCTGCCGGTCTTGCCTCTATGCCATTTCTGAAGGAAGTTGCTTTTGAATAAAAAAAAAATATGTTTGAATGTTATTAAAAAAAAAAAAAAAATAAGAGCGAATGTTTGAATTTTTCAATTTTTTTAATAAATAAAGTTGAATGAATGAAGGTATATGCAGATATTTAGGAAATGCAAGGGGTTATTTCTTTAGTTTAAAAATACTGGGTGATGTTCAAACTTATTACAAATATACAAGGATCGATCCTTATATTTTTTTTTCTATTATGTTTATTTGAGGTTTCAGAACCGATTTATTCATAAATATTCATAAACAAAATGATAATACCATAACCAAAATTATGCTTCCGAAATATACTATATGAGAATAATGTTTAAAAAAATATTTATTCTTTTTCATTCTGGTCTAGTGGTCTTAGGTAATCCACAAACTCTAATTACCAACCAATCAAACTTGACATGAATTTACAATCGGCGCCTAGCTAGCCAAAGTTGTTCACAATAAAAATAAAAGGAAGAGCTCAAAAAAGGAAGAGCTCAAAATCACAATTATATTAATAAGGTTATTAGCAATAAAAAATAATCAAAGAATTAAACAATATTTTTTTTCTCCTAGAAAACGAATTAAAATTTCAATACCTTCTTAAGTTTCCTCCAAAGTCTCAAATATTTTTGCAAATTCAATATAATTTGCAATTTTTTTCTAAACAAAACAATGTATAGTATATAAGATATATGATTCATTCAATGTAAACATATACGGACGGATAGAAACTTTCTCAAAGTATATATAACTAATAATCATTAAAGAATTGAAATAACAGATATCATTTAAAAAATGTGAACATGCATGGTTAGAGAAATCACACCAAAAGCCTAACCTACAAAATTATGCCAGGTATTTCATCATGAACCTCCTACCAGGTATATCATTTAAAAATTATAGTTGGTTATAAATTACAATCTTGTACATAAATGCCTCACCGATAACATTTCCGCTGATAAGGGTGGATCGTATTTGTACGTATAAAGCTAAACTATATACGAAATTCGGACCACACCTATAACATTTCCGGTTACTTCAATTGAATACGAATCTAAGAAGAGTTAAAATTTGAATGATGATCAGCTCATGAAGTTATAACTATATATAAGATTTCAGGGAAAAGATTGACAAACAATTTTTTTTTCCAACAAGACATAATTGAATGTTTTACTAAAAAAACCCTGGATTTTGAAAATAAGTGGAAAAATACGAGTCTGGTATCACTTTATCTCTCTCTAAAATTGTTTTTTTTTTCCATCCTAGAACTAGAAAATTCGTCAAGTCAGTTCAAAATCACTGTTATTGAATTTTATTGTTTTTATAAAAAAAAATTCATAGAAATTTAATGGCCGGGTTTGAACTTGATTCCTGTCTCTCTCTAGCAAAAATCCTGCATCTGCGTGCCCCTGTGTACTACTCAAGACAGATGCTCTTATTTGAATTAACATGTTGATAAATATGAAATAATCGTATTCTTGAAGTTGTGCTTCATTCAGTAAAAAAAAAAAATGTAGATTACTTTTAATTTCCATTTGATAAAATTTGAGTATTTTCTCATGTAACATATTATTCATAATATTTTATGAGTGCTACCATATTTAATGATGTTTGTTAGCATATATCTTCAAGTAATCCATTAAGCCTAGCGTTAAATCTATAAAATATAAAATAGTGAATTACTTCTAATTCAAGTCTATAAATAGCAAATATAACAAAACAACAAAACTAGAGGTCCTTAAAATACGGCCTAGATGGTAGCCCTTTAGACTGTGGTCCTGAACCGGAGGTTGTAGAGGAAGGAGAAGGAGCGAAGAAAAAGAGAAACAAGTAAACTTTCTTTTCGAACATTAAATTCTACACTCCAATTCGAGGATGAAAGATTTTGCTAAAAATTAACACGACGCTCATCTTTCTTCCCCTTTCGAACAGTAATTATTTTCCTCCGCTCTCTCTCAATTTCCTCCTTATGGAGCAGGTGATATTAAATATATGACTTGTGTTATAACAGTGTTTTTTCGATTTCTGGTGCATTAATTATGATGCAAAAAGATCCAGACCTTGTTTGTGTCATTTTGTCCTTTTTATAGGTTGATGACGTGACATCATTTTGGTGCTATACAAATTAAAAAATATTTTTTTATATTGAGACTATCAAAGCAACGTAAAAAATAATTCAATAGATGATCACATAGTAAAATAATTAATTTATCACATTAAATTACGTATACACGACATATGTGACAATTTATTATTATTAAATCATAAATAATTTTCATTTATACGACATCTAGATTTCACACAAAATAATAGTTGATTAATAATTATATATATTTTTGTATAAAATATCAATATCACTATCTATAATCATTCTCTTAATTTATTTTACAACAACAACAAATAGTCAAACATTACAAATTCAAATAAGCCTTACTAGCATCACCAACGGAACAAGACAAAGTGCAACTTGTTATTCTGTTGCTACTTTTTACTGATGCAAACTACCACATTAAAATCGTTGCTGTTGAAGAAACTACCACCATTAGTATTACCTTTGCTTTCATTTTCATTAGATGAGCTACATTTTCCAAATCATCACAAAATCAAACCCCGGATAGCACGGAGTCTCTAATTCAGGGATCTAAAATATTTGTGCAATTAAACAAATTAATTGTTAGAGTATACATTTCACAAATATTAATTGTTTAATAGTATAATATTAGGTTCTTTGTACATTAATTTATGGGATTATCGACAAGAAAAGGTTTTTATAGTTATAACATTTTATCAAGTCTAACATGTTGAGGGGAAAAACAAGAAAAAAATGTTTATAACTTGCACAAATTGTGCTTGTAGCGACAAATGCATAGTTAGGTAATTATTTTTGTATTAAAAAAATCTTGATCTGGAAAAAGGAATAAAAATTTACTACCTTCATTTGTTTCCTCCAATATCTTGCATATATTTGCAGAATTCAACAGAGAACCCCAAATTGTAAATATAAAAAAAATGTATACTTTATAATTTATGATTCATTATCTAATCCTCAAGTGTACACAGGTGGTAGAAAATGTTTGAATGTCAATATATAACAAGGATTGAAGAATTAAAACAGGAGAACCATTTAAAAATTGTGAACATTGTTAGATAAATCACACGAAAAACCTTAACCAACAAAACTGGATCTCATTAAAAGAATGAAAATAATATGAACATGTCTCTTGAATAAATAATTATTGCTCCTAAAACAAAGGTCTTTTATATAGGCTATGCTATTGGGTGACCTATGACTTTTTCAGGGGTACAATTATGACATGAGCTTGGCCCCCTAATAATAAAAAATGGGGCACAATTAATTGCTAATTGAGCAATTATACGAAAACAAAAATTTAATTAGCTGGGTTGAGTCATGGCTTAAGTTGTTATAAATTTATATATTTTACCCCCAAAAAGGAAAAATAAAAAATTACCTATCAGACCTTTAAATTATTAAATTCTTCAAACAAGACCTTTGAATACTTTAATTACTATATGCAATGAAGAACTGCACCAACTTGTAAAGTTGTGAACCATAGGGATAGATAAGCACATAAGTAATAAGGAAGCAAGCTATTTCCTTTTGTAACTGACGATTTTGAAAAAAAAAATAACAGCTAAAAATTCAGTACTAGTACATCATAACTGTGCCATCAGTTGCAAATTGATACCGAAACTGGTACTGTACCAGATTAAGATCGTACCAGAAGGCACAAACTTAAAATTTGTTTTCAATTCAACAAGGTAAATACTAAATTCAAAATAGTAATACAGAGCCATGCTGCTTTGGTATCAGCTCAGTCTTATACAACGTAAAGTGATTTTGGTGCTACGTAAATCAACCCAGCTAGGAGCTACAGCATTGTCGGTTTTAAGATTGTCCCACTCTCTTACTTTAATCTATCCTTCTTTGCCAGAATCAAACTGAAAAGTAAGAAGATATTAAGTTAATTTAAGCTTGATTGGAATATAGTTGGATTGATTCGAACAATTGATCTAGGCAAATTGGGTAATCGAATTTACTTTACAAGCAACTAAACATACAGTTGCATTATGAGAAACCTAAGCTGAATTGGTTTGATCATTCTGTAGCAGTCAATGTTGATATAACCCTTTTACTTTTTTAATGTTAACTCTCTTACTGTTAGAAAAATGGGCACCAACAAGGGTTTATGGAAGGAGTAACAGTTACTGGTATTGGTATTAATAGACTGTACGGTACTGGTACTACCGGGTACTGATTGGTACACTGTACCAGATGGGTAAAACGTGCTGGTACTGACCGGATGAAGTGATCCAGCTTCACCATAACATACTTATCTACTATTTAGAAAAAACTGAGTTCCCACCTGTAGGAACTTGTAACACTTTGCGTGCTTCCTGCAATTAGGATTAAAAAATAAACTATAACTCTACCATATACAAATTTACATTTTTTACGTGCTTCCTGTAAAATAAACTATAACTTTGTGTGCTTCCTGTAAAAATAATATACATTTTTTACCTCATCTAAAGATATCATATCCATCGGCCATGCACTGAAACTGCCTTGAGCTGAGCGAATGGTTACCAACTCGCCATTTGGTACAGGTACAGGGGTATTTTCTTCACCCGCATGAAAAGCAGCCACCATTACTCTTGCATGGCCGGGCGGTATAGGTCTACCGTGAACAACTGTGCCTTCTAGAATTGGAAGATTAACCATCCCTATGGCCACTTCAATCTTCTTCCCATCTCGAACCAAATGGAGTTTGCATCTTCGTTCTCCCTTTAATGACAAATATATAAACTAAAGCAGGAATTCTTTTTTTTATTCAAATGAAATAATAGGTATTTGCATTACCTCAATCGAATCAAGATAATGTGGTGATTCGACTGACTGGCAACTGCTCTGAACGGCTCTTGGGCTATCCATGTCCATTTGTCGTTGGCCCATCAACTTTGCCATTTGCTGCTCTATTAAAGTTTTCACTGTCGCCTCCATGTCTCTTTTTAATCTCTCCTCTACCTCCTGTAATCTCTCCAGTAATCTCTCCTTCACCTCCTGTACTCTCTTCTCTACCTCCCTCTGTATTATCTCATTGATTCTCGCCTCAGACTTCAAAAAGGTGCGTCTCTTCCTTTTTCCACACCCCTCATAACTTTTTTTTATACCCACTAGAGTTCCAACACCTCTCAGCCTCCCAGAATGTTCCGGATTTGGCAGAGAATTTCCTAGAACATCATCGTATCGTTTGACAGTCAGCATGCCTTTCTTGAAATCCACTTCTTGTTCTTCCTGAAATGACAAAGCCAATGCCAACATGTTATAACATAATAAATTAAAGTTGAATTTCAATTTATGACAATATCTAAATCCTCACAATTGTCTTGATGACTGCTTTTGTATTCGGGTTAGGATAAACACAACCCCGGCCATTGTCTGACAGCTTCTCTTTTGCTAGTTTCCATGCGATGTGCCTATGTTGAATCGTCATATCAACAAACTGCTCCTCTGACAATGCAGTAGTTGACCCTTGGGAAGACAGATCACTACTTGATCCATTTTCGTTTGCAATCGCCTGCAAAGGATCTTTAAGTCTACTCTGGAATTTCTCGCCACTATAATTTCTGGATCCTAAGAAATGTGGATACAAGTTTTGGGACTGATTTGCCTCTCCTTTTTCACTTAGTTCCTACAATTTGAACAAGAAAACAATTGGCCTTATGAAAATATTTGAATTTTTAATTAGAGATAAGGTAGGTAATTCTTTAGAAATAAACATACTCGGAATTCATCCATCTGGCAGTAATTGTCAAAGGCATCCCAATCTTCTTGTGTAATCCAGATCTGGTCAAGTTCGGGTGTCTTACCCTCATTGACGTACTTTGTAGTCAGAGTGCTTCTAAACTTTCGATGCATTACAGCGTTTTTCGATTTTACATTCTTCTTCAAACGGTCGTCATCTAGTAAACTCCAGGCCAGCTGCCAAACAAAACGGGTAGACATACTGACACCACACACATTTATATTAACACAACATCTTTAAAAAAATTAATTTATGGACAAATTTAACCTCATTAAATATCCTTCTAACTGCCATATTTTTCCATAATGTAATTAATATAGCGATCATTTATTAATTATTTGATTTCCATAATTGTTAGATATTTTTTTCCTTTATTATATTTTGCATTCATGTAAAATAAAAAATTATAGAATTTCGTTGATCTTCTCTTTTCTCATGGAAATATAGCTATATAATTTACACAAGAGAATATTCAATTCAATTGAAGTTTTAAGCAATCAAGTCAAGGTACGTTAACTCCTTTTTTTTGTAAATTTAATTTTTTTTTATATTATGATACACTCGTTTTAATATATAATATATTCCAACTCAAATATATTTTTAATTTTATATTTATTTCGCTCAATTTTAATACTTATAATCTATATGTCTATTTTAATTAAATTTATTAGGAACTGTTTTTATTGATGTTTTGTAATTAATTTATATTTGTTAATTGAATAGATGGATCAATTTCCTAATCCACTGGAAGAAAATCTTGAAAATCAAGTTTTGAATGATGCAAATGAAAGCAATCAATGTCTTAATTTAAACTTTGAAAATCGTAATGATTTGCTTCTTGTTGTTCGTGAATTCTATTGTGCTTGAGGCTAGGTGCTAACAACTCGCGGCTCGCGACCAAATAAATTTGTGATTTTGCATAGCGACAAAGGCAGTATATATCAAGACACTTGACGAGTTCCTTCTAAACTACGAAAAAGAAGCACCACTGGCCGTCTCATTGGTTGTTCTTTTGAAATAAAAATTTTGTCACACAACCATGAGCCATCGAGTAATCTATCTGGGCATCCATTTTATTGTCGGTTGTCGCTCAAAGAATTGACAAAGCATTAAACAGATCATCCAATTAGGAGCGCCACCAACGTAAATTTTGACCTCACTTCAACAACATAATTACACACTTCAAGCTATATCAAGATCAATTTACAATGGTAAAGCAAATATTAGACGAGAACAAACCAATTGCAAATATTAGACGAGAACAACCTACAGAACAAACCAATGTAAATTTTATTAATTTTAATATAATTAATGTATTTTTTATTGTACTTTTAGTTTATTATTGTAATTTTAAGTTGGATTCAAAATTATACATGATAATTTGCCTTCAATATGTTTTTTTTATATAAGTGATCATGTTGTTTTCTTAGTGATTTTTGCATTAAAAAAAAGAAGATAAAATGTTAATAGACAAAACACTTTTTTGAAATAGTAGATTGTTACAAAGTTTTATAAAATAAATTTATATATACAATGTTGATAGATTTAATAATATAATAAAATCATTCAATGTTGTAATTCTCTTAAAAAAATCTTAAAGATTTGATTAAAATAAATAATGAACACTTATTTTTTATAACATATTGTTTAGAAACAGATTTTATAGTAACTTTTAAGGAACAAATTTTAAAATAATATATGAGAGAGAAATATATTTAAAACAAAATAACATACTTTATAAAACATAACTTTTAAGGAAAAATTATGTAATAAATAAGAGAGAGAATCAATTTTTAAAGAAAATACTTAATGAAGGATAAAATTGTCTTTATAGTAAAATATTTTGATAATGTTGTGTTAATAAAAAATCGAGTTGTTTTAATATCATCACCCAAACAAAACACAACAATTTTGTGAAATTAGTATTATGTATTTATGTTATTTACCTTGATATCTTGCCAAATCTTTTCCTTTATCCAATATGGTACGTCAGACCACTCTTTCGTAGTTAAAGGAACTTGGGCTCTGACCAATATCCCAAGTTGCGTCAGAAAACTTGATAGATAGGTAGATAGATACACTATAAATATATATATATATGTATGTGCTTGCTAATTGCTATCTATTGCCTTTTGGAATAACTTTCAAACGTCAATTAAGGTTTCTAGAGATACCAATATAAATACCTTACACTACTACAGAATATGGTGATTGTACACGGATAAATCACGAAGAGCTACACGGATTTTCAGCAGTGTAGGATATTAGGGTGTAGGAATGTCCCATATTTTGCAAACGGATATTTATCCGTGTGCAATTATCAACAATCTACACGATTTTTTAATAAAAAATCCGTGTAGGAATATCAACATTCCTACACGGATTTTTAAGTAAAAATCCGTGTAGAATTGTTTCCTACACGGATTTTTAAATAAAAATCCGTGTACGAAGGTTGCTGAACCGTTTTTTTTTTTTTTTTTTTTTTTTTTTTTTTTTTTTTTTTTTAAAGCTAGCCTCCACTTTTGCTAGCCAGTAATTATATATTTCAGATTGAATATACATAATCTTTTGCAAAAATAAATTTATAGCATTTTGTATATGCATAGCCTTTTGCAAAAATAAATACATAGCCATTTGCAACATATATATATACATAGCCTTTTTTACATGCAATCCCATGTGATCTAACACATAACATACACTTCTCAAGATCCAATACAATGTTTGTATAAACATTATGTCCTTACCACTTAGCAACCATGTGATCGAGGTTTGGGCCAAATTTCCATAAGTTGGGCTCATGTTGCCAAAACTCATGGCTATGATCTACTCTAGCACGAAATTTCATACATACTAAGTTGTATTAGATCCAACATATCAAAAAGGAAGTTTGCATGTGATCCATGATATGATGTATCTTGGTTAAAGATCTCGAACAATATTGCATCTCCAATAAAAAATACAAGGATCAACATATTAATTTGTGCATACATACATACATCATAGAGAATAAAAATTCTCAATTAAAATTTATACATAAAATTAATTGAACCTGTATGGCTTTTATACGAACCACTGAAAATCAATTTCGTAAGAAAAAAATTATTGCATCTTATATGAATTTATGGAGAGAGGGTGGCGAAGAGGATAGTAACCAACCAAGGCGAAGATGACAGTAACCAACCAAAACCCTACAAAACTGAAAAGAAAAATAAAAGAGAAATAAGCAATAATAATTACACATGACCTAAATAAGCAATAATAAGTAACAGAAAATTAGATAACCTTAGCAAGATAGAGAGAAGAAAATAACAACTTCAAATATCTCAGATCCCAGTTGTGCTACGAGCTGAAATCAGACCAATATTTTAATACAGAGATAGAGAGAGAGAGAGAGAGAGTATTATAAAATCAAAACGGCGTTGGAGGGAAAATGCATTTTTATATAACCAAAACCCTAAAACTACCTTTCTACACGGATTTTTCACTATAAATCCGTGTAGCTCTCTAGCCTTTTTACATTGTTATTTAAAGAATAATCCGTGTACAATAATCCCTTCCTACACGGATTTTTTAATAAAAATCCGTGTAGCTCTCTATCCTTTCTACACTGTTATTTAAACAATAATCCGTGTACAATAACCCTTTTCTACACGGATTTTTTAATAAAAATCCGTGTAGCTCTCTCACCATTCCTACACGGATATTTAACTAAATATCAGTGTAGGAAATGTAAACTTCAAACGGCTTTTTTGAAACATTGTTTTTCAATGAAATATCCGTGTGGGATTCTTAGAGATATCATTGATCATTGGAAAAATCCTATTTGGTACACGGTTTTACATAAAACCGAGAAAATCCGTGTACAACCACAGTGTAGGAAGCGCCATTCTGTAGTAGTGTTATCGTCTCTCATCATTTTTTATAAATTAAAACTTTTGACCAAATAAAGTTTAGATTTTTGTAGTGTTTTGAAAAAAACCGGGGGTTCAAGAACCGGACCGTGGGAACCGTGGACCGCAACCGTACCGAACCGGACCGAGGTTCAAAACCGGACCGGACCGGACCGATTCAATTTAAGGTTCTAGAAAAGTTTTTATCTAATATTTTGGACTAGAACCGAAATAAACCGGACCCTACTAAACCGGACCCTACTAAACCGGTGAACCGTGGGAACCGTGACAAAACCGGACCGGACCGGACCTCATACTCACATATTCTTATTATTATTAAACTTTTGCTCTTTTCATTATTCTCAAAATTATATTTCATTGTTTCAAAAAAAATATTTAGTTGCAAAATCTTATTATGATTATAAAGTGTATAATTTATAAAAATCTTATAAGATGGGTGCAAAAATTAAGTAAGGAACACTAGTACAGAAAATCCCTACACCGACCCTCAAGCACTGACTGTTTTTGTATGTAACAGTCGGTATAGAGACTGCATGGAAAAATCATAAATAAGAACTACTTCAACACTGGCTGTTCAATTGTCAACGACCGTCAGAGAACCAACACCGACTGTTTTTTAAAAAAACAGTCAGTGTTGCTCATATCCTACACCGACTGTTTTATTAATAAAACCGTCAGTGTTTGAGCTGTAACTAACACTGACTGTTTTAAAAAAAAACAGTCGGTGTTGCTCACACCCTACACTGACTGTTTTATTAATAAAACCGTCAGTGTTTGTGAAGTTACCGACACTGACTGTTTTTTAAAAAAAACAGTCGGTGTTGCTCATGTCCTACACCGACTGTTTTATTAGTAGAACAGTCAGTGTTGAGCAGTTCACCAACACCGACTGTTTTTTAAGGAAAACAGTCGGTGTTGCTCTCTGTTTTGTTTCATAATATACCTGGGTTAACGTCGGGCCTACTAAGTCCCGCCTGTTTTGTTCCCGCTAAGTCCCGCCTCTCTCTCTCAAATTTTCAGCGCAGCTAGGGTTCCTGCTTCTCTCCTCCGCGCACATCCATCTCGCGTCGCCTCCATCTCCGTTCAGCTAGGGTTCCTGCCTCTCTCCTCCGTGTACCTCCATCTCCGTTCACCAGGCGCCTCCATCTTCTCCGCTCACCTCCATCTCCGATCACCAAGCGCCTCCATCTCCTCCGCTCACCTCCATCTCAGCTCACCAGGTTCCTCTCTTTCTTTTTTGTTGCTTGATTTTTGCTCTCATGTGTTGAGAACCTTGCCATTTCTCTCTATTTTTTCGTTTACCTCTGAGCTTGCGATTTTTCAAAACCCTAGCACGGTTTTTGTTGTCTCAGTGCTTGCTGGTGCCTTTCTTGCAGTGTTTCTGGTACCAGGTGGTGCTTCTCTATAATTTAGGTGCAATTTTCTGTTGTGCCCAGTTGTGCAATTAAGTATAGAAATTGATAGTGACTAAAATGTGCAGCATAAACTTCACCGGTGATACCACCATCACACAGCATAAACTTCACCAGTTGCGCAATTTCTTAGTGCTTGCTGGTGCCTAGAAATTGGAAGCCAATAAAACCCAAATAGGCGCAATTTTTTTTGCCCACTAGTCGGGGGTTGTAAAATTGGAGCAATTGAAGCAAAATTGAAGCAAAATTGAGGCAAAATCTGTATTCAAACTAGGGTTTGCTAAATTTCTTTAAAGGAGAACAAACTAGAGCATCTCAAATTGGACTATATACGGTTTATGAATCTGGTATCATATATGGTTTGAAATCTGGTAGACTGGTACCACATATGGTTTATGAATCAGGGACAGTGGTACCAGATATGGTTTATGAATCTGGTACAGTTGTAATTCATGACTTCATGTAATGTAGTTATTGAATTATGAACAATTTATAACTTGATGCGGTGCATCAAACTATTATATTTATAAATAGATGCTAATATTAGCATTTTCTGAATGCATTTTAGGCCTTGTAGTTGTAGGAATTGGTGACTTGCTGAGCAATATTCTGAGAGACAAATGCCGTTGTCAGGTATAATGTAGTATTTTTTTCCATTATCAGGCTCTCAATATAAATATAAAGAAACCAATGAAAAAACAAAATATTTTTCCAGGAAAAAGAACTTGGAAGGAGCTGCTTCCAGAAATCTTGCAAGTGCATGCACAATCAATTGCAAGCAGCAAAAGAAATCACGATCCCAGTTTAAATTAGGTACATATAAAATTTGAAATGTGGTATTATATCAGTCATAAGCACATTCATAGCCGGCACATGCCTTATTTTATATCAAGGACCATACAAATAGAGAAATAGGAACAAGAAAAATGAACAGGTAGTAATGTTAAGAGCACCTAGTGGAAAATATATTTTTACATTACTAGGAATGGATACAACAAGCCATGTATGTATTTTATACTTGAACTTGATTCATTTTTCATATAACTTGGATAAAATTAACTTCCTCAATTTGTATTCATGCAGTGTGATTTACCGACAGAAAAATATACGCCGACGCAACTTCATGTAATAACACGACAGTGGTGTGCATTTTTCTTGTACAACTTCTAAACTATTTATAAGAAATGCAATGTTGTTAACTTCATATGTATATTTTGTAAGTGTGTTATAGTGTATTTTTTTTGTGAATGAAATATAAGTAGTGTTTATATTGTATTGTCTTTTGTTTGTGTTGCTCAAATTATTTGCATGATATTTTATTTAATTTAGATGAATGCTGAATAGTAATATATTGCTAGCAAAAATATGGAGGCTAGCCCCGATACAAATAGAACCATGCCAAAATTTTATGCAAACACCGACTGTTTTTATCACTAATTATTGACTGTTTTTTAGAACTACACCGACTGTTTTTTAAAGAAAACAGTCGGTGTAGGTGCCCAACACCGACTGTTTTTTAAAGAAAACAGTCGGTGTAGGTGCCCAACACTGACTGTTTTTTTTAAAAAACAGTCGGTGTAGGTGACCAACACCGACGGTTTTCTTTAAAAAACAGTCGGTGTAGGTGCCCAACACCGACGGTTTATTTGAACAGTCAGTGTTGAATGTCTACACTGACTGTTATTTACCCGTCAGTAAAGAATACCTATACTGGCGGCGCCATCACTGACGCCTCAATAACAGTCGGTATAGGGATTTTTTAACAGTCAGTAAAAGTGTTTTTTGTACTAGTGGAAAATTAACATTCAAATGAATAAATGGTAATAGGGGTTGGTCTAGGACCGGAACCGAACCGAACCGAACCTAGAACCGGACCGGACCGTGCGAAATTGGACCATGGTTCTAGCAAGATTTTGAGCCAACTATTTCAAGTTAGAACCGCCGGAACCGAACCGTATAGAACCTTGGACCGTGAGAACCGTGACCCGTGCAAAACCGTGAACCGGCCGAATTTGAACCGGACCGGACCGGACCGAACCGTTTGGTAAACACTAGATTTTTGTAAGATAATTATTTTAATAAAATATGACAATTATGCCCTTATGATACCTTTCTCAAATAAGCAGCTTGGAGACCGATTTCATATATTTGTACAACATAGAAAACTCAACAAAAAGATAGAGCAGAATAAATCAAAATATTTTCAGAACAATGCCCATGCAAAATGAAATTACAAAAGCCATTCCTATAGAAATGGGCTACTTTGCAATTTGAACATCAAGTACCTTTTTCTAAAAATGTTATAAGATCAAATGAATCAAATTATTTCTCTCTAAAATCAGTTACTTCCAAATTGGACAATATCTTTCCAATCAACTAGTAGACCAAAATCCCAGCTCCAAAGGCGTACGATCTAAATTCAACAGTTTATTTCTCTGACAGTGGTAAAATTGAACACAGTTCTCTGACAGTGGTAAAATTCGACAAGTATGAAACTTTGACTTAAAAAAGCACCAGTTGTCCAAAATTGAACACAGATTAAGAACGAAAAAGGTTAAAATTGCACAGCTAGGTCAAACCTGTCAGCGGTAGTGCACGGCCCGGCCTGACGAAGAGAGACGCACCCTAGTGAGCGGTGGTGCACGGCCCGGCCCGAGTTGCCTGGTGATTTTCGCTAGCTAAGTGAGAGAGGCGCCAACCCTAGTAAGCGGCGAAATGAAAATGCGAACGGGAAATGCGAGAGCTGAGAGGGAGAGAGTCGGATCCTGAGGGGGGGGGGAGGAAATTTCTAAGCACCAGCACCGTCTAGCACCGTCTAGCGATAGGGTGAGACCGAGAGAGACGCACCCGAGAGAGAGAGAGAGAGAGTCGGAGCTGAGAAATGAAAATTTTAAATGGTGTAATTTTAGCTAAGTTCTGAAAATGAGAGAACCCTAGACGCGCGAAATGAAAATGAGAGAACCTTAAAGGCGCGAAATGAGAGAACCCTAGTTTTAGGAACGGTTAAATACTAGCAACCGATCCTGATTACTTAATTAGGAACGGTGATTACCAAATAGCCGATACGGAATGTCACAAACAAGTACGGACCATTAAAACAGCCAATTCCGTGAATATCCCAAAATTAAATATAAATTGTCAAATATATCCACAAAAAAATAAATAATTTTAAATATCTAAATTGTCAATAATTAACCGGTTCTTGGTTTATTTTTTATTTTTTTGATGAGATAGTTATATTAAATGTTGAGTTTATATTAAAACTAATTTTTTTATATTATTTGTTATATATGCATTGACTAATTAAGTAAATATCAAGTATCGAGAATGTCTGATAGGTAATAAATGACTTTATTTAAGTTTGGAGAATGTCCTATATGTAATAAATGACTTCATTTAAACATCGAAAATGTCCGATACTATATAATTTGATTGATTAGAAAGACTGCCAAATTTTATATTTGATTTATTTAAAATAAATATTATATTGGAAGGACTATCGAGAAAATATACTCTTCACAATTTTCTTTTATTTTTAAGTCAATTTGTGTCATCTTTCATAAATCATAAAAAATAGTAAAAAAATTCTAAAAATAGTAAATTTGGTATTCTACAAGTTTATTATATAACCAATTTACAGAACTACTTAGATCGAAAAATAAAAATGAAAATCTTAATCGAAAACTTTAACTAAAGTTTTGAAGCTCTTTATTTTGTTTTTTGGCAATTCTGAATTTTGAAAAACACCATAGTTGTCATTGACGCATGTGTATTTTCGCAAGCTTTCCAAAAAGTGGTCATTTGCTGAAATCGGACACTCAAGCACCGTTTTATGGCCGTTTGAAGTTTCGTCGTCGTTTTATGCCTTCTCAGTGAAGATATCATCTCTCTTGTTTTATTAATTGTCCTAACCTCATCTGTTTATGAGAGATGTCTTAGATAAATACATGTACAACATGTATGCGCTTTAGAAATGAGAAAATTGATTTAAAAAAATTAATACAGATGCATTATAACATAAAAACACATATCGTATTTGTTAGAGCTCTAATAAATATCCGTCTGAAAGAGATATAATATTAATTTCAAATAAATCAATATAAAAATCGACAGTCTTTCTAATAAATCAAATTATGTAGTATTGGCCATTTTTCGGAGCTTAAATGAAGTCATTTATTACCTATCGGACATTCTCAAAATGTGATATTAACAAATTAGTCAATGCATATACAACAAATAATATTAAAAAAATATAGTCTTAATATAAACTCGACAATTAGTATAACTATCTCAAAAAAAAAGAAAAAACCAAGAACCGGCCAATTATTGGCCAGTTCTAACAAAAAATAAGGACCGGCCAATAATTGGTCGGTTTTGACATTTTTAATATTTTTGAATTTTCATGGGCATATTTGACAATTTATATTTATTTTTGAATATTAATAAAAATCAGGGCTGCCAATCCTAATTGATTTGATAAATTAATTTTCTATTTTTTTAGTAATATATTATTTCTAAATTTTTTACTTATAATAGCAAATAAAATAAGCTTTGTCCCTCTCTGAAAATTGTTTTGTCTCTCTCTAGAATTGAAAAATCCGTCAAATCAGTTCAAAATCACTGTTAATGAGAATTTTTGTTGTTTTAAAAAAATATAAAAGTTTACGGGTCCGGGCCAACTTTGTTTGTTTTTTAATATGTAAAATGATATTATTTTGTTGTTTTTAATATGTAAACTAGAGGTCCTTAAAGTACTGCTTTGACGGTGGCCCTTTAGACTGTGTTTTCTGAACCGGAGGTCATAGAAGAAGGAGAAGAGATGGAGAGAAAGAGAAACAAGTAAACTTTCTTTTTGAGGGGAGGAACCGCAGTGCGTTTGAAGCAGCACAACATGCCTGGAATGAAGCAGTACTGTGGTTTAAACATTGCTGACGCCGATTGTTTATTTGGTTTACATATCATTAGATAGAGATGTATACGGTTTGTTTATTTGGTTGTTTTATTTTATTTTTTCCTGTACCACTGATAGCCACTATCAGTTTCTAAAAAAAAAAAAAAACAAATCATTGCAGTTGCCACAGAAAAAAAATGAATCAAAAGAATTTTTGAAAGTAAAACGAAAATTAATCGGAGAAGAGAGATTAAGAAAAACAAGGTGCAGGACCAATTTATGAGACCAGAAGTATTTCTGAATATTTTTAAGTAATTACATTATATATTCAATTTTTTTTGGGAAGAAAGTAATGATATCACATTGGGCGACATCATGAGAACAAACAAATAGACAAATATAATAATGATTTCACATTACATGATGGCTTATCAATTATCATGAGTAATAATATTGAACTGTGTATTTTATATCATTTTCCAGACTTATTTCATAAAAAGACAATTACATTATTTACCAGAAAGTAAAATATCAAATCAAATAACTTCTAGTTGTCTATAGCAGTATAGCTCCATCTACCAGTAACAATTCAGCCGAAGTGATATCCATAACTGAAACCTGTAAAATAGAAAAAAATGCCAAAAATTTAATATGAAAGGAAAAACCTACATGCTGTTAACCCAAATAAATTAAAAAAATATAATAAAATTACCATATTAACATTTGAACATTCGTTTCAGACCAACTTATGGCATTAAGAGAAGACCATGTGTCAGTTTGTTGCTCTACCATATGTTTTTCCTTTTCATAAATTGTCTCATAAGTTATTTAATGCAGTAATAACAAAGAGAGATATAATCGACATGCCAACAATTATGCAAAGTGCTTCAATTACAATTTATTTGATGCGCAACTTTGATACCAGATTTGTAGAATTGTTCCTGAAAATTTACATTAAAATTAGTAAATAATTTTTAATTTAATTTTGCATGCAAATATCAAATTAATACATTTTGAAATACCCCCCCTCCCAAAAAAAAACCTGATAGAAAATTATAATAATAAATTATTGAGGTGCCAAAATAATCAAATATAAGATGGCAAAATTTTAATAAACATTAATCAATTTTCAAGAAAGTTAGCTAGCTACCATCAGCAAAAAATATTTTACGAGCGCTTCTATATATTTAAGCATGAAGCATATTTGTTAATTGTTAGCGGTCAAGTTTAAGCATTTCTTTAAGCCCTACCTTCATTTGTTTTCTCCAAGATCTTAAATCTTTTGAACTACACAACCTTGAAAACTATATATTTATAGACACACATAGAATAATGAATTACTTATTACAGATTATTTAGTATCTCAGCACCACTATAATAAAAAACATGAAAGTCTACGAACAACAATTATATATATATATATATATATATATATATAGAGGAGGGCTCCAATGCCCCAATAATTATGCCCCAATCCTCTCCCAAAATCTGAACAACACATCTAATTTTAGATTAGCGGTTCAGATTTAATTTGTCCGTGACTTTTCATTTCCAAATAAGGTGCGCCCTTCATCCAACGAAATCTCTCCAGTTCTCTCTTTTGACTGTCGGTCTCCAGTTCTTACCAAAAATGACTGATCGTGTCTCTTCGTCTCTTCCGACCGACACAGTCGTGTGCGCTCTCTCTCCTCTTGCCAGCGAATGTGGATTCGTTAATCCTACTATGCAACAGGTCATGGATGAAGAATACGTCAAGCCTTCACCACCAGAATCTCAAAGAATTGAGGTAATCTAATATTTAAATTGAGCAATAACCATCTAACTTAGAAACGATTTATTCTAGCGAAAGTCTTCATCGCCAGAATCTCAAAGAATTAAGGAAATCTGATTTTTAAATTGAGCAATAACATCTAACTTAGCAATTATTTATTCTAGCGATTAGTAACGACATCAAAAGCATGGCACCTTTTATTTGTCTTGATCAAACTAATATTGTTTTTTTAATAAAAAAAAAATTTAATCAAAAAACTAATATTGTTTTTTCCCAACAAGAAATTTTAAATTGAATAGGGAAAATAAGTTTTAGCTGTGAACTTACAAACCAAAAAACTTATAAAATTATTTATATAGTTATGAGTCCTCACTAAAAATTATATCTTTGAAAATATACAAAACAGGAAGCATTAAATTGATATGAGTTCTCACTAAAATATTTATTGTATTAGGATGATGGTTCTACAGATGATGAGGTGGAGATGTATATTTCTGGTGAAGACAATACAAATAAGAACAGATCTCCATCTAAGAAGAATGTTAATGATTTTGTCCCAAGAAAAGGTATGGAGTTTGCGACACTTGAAGAGTTTGAAAGATTCTATTACAATTTTGCCATCTCGGAGGGATATACGGTACGAGTAAAGAGAACTATTAATTTTCCACATACAGATAGAATTCGCTATCGGCAATATCTGTGCTCTTGTGCTGGATTCTGTGAAGAGAAACAAGAAAAAGATGAACTTAATTTGGATCAAGAAAAGGTGGGTAGAAGAACATTAACTCGTAGAACTGGTTGTCCGGTAAACATAAGTGTGTCAAACAAAAATGGTATATGGAAGATAGGAAACATTAACAAGGAGCACAACCATCTTTTGGTTAGTCCGAGTAGTCGGATCCACTTAAAAC
Organism: Carex arenaria; assembly: GCA_964058825.1. Lineage (NCBI taxonomy): Eukaryota > Viridiplantae > Streptophyta > Magnoliopsida > Poales > Cyperaceae > Carex > Carex arenaria. The sequence continues at coordinate 37,140 of CAXKVW010000796.1, forward strand.
AACGAGGGGGGATGCCATCTGTGGCAAAAAAACTAGTGGAGAAGTTTAGTGAAACAGACCTTCCTATTGGTAGAGTCCCAGATATTGTTAATTGTGATGCTAGTATAAATGTTTCTCAAAAAGATTGTTGGAATCATAGAAGAAATCTTAGAAGAAAGAATTTGGATAGTGGAGATGCAAGTGCTGTTTTACAATATTGTATTGAGAAGAAAGCACAAGATCCAAATTTTTTTTTCGCAATCCAAACTGATGAAGAGGATAGGATGGTAAATTTTTTTTGGATAGATTCGACCGCTCGTCAGTACTATGAGCGGTTTGGAGATGTTTTGGTCTTTGATACAACTTATAAAACTAATAAGTATTGTTTGCCTTTGGGAAATTTTGTTGGTGTCAATAATCATTCCCAGTCCATCATGTTTGGTTTTGCTTTATTGCAAAATGAGCAAGAAGAGACATTTGTGTGGTTGTTTAAGACTTGGCTACATGCATTGCGTGGTAAATTACCGGTATCAATTCTCACGGATCAAGATCGTGCTATCCAAAATGCCATTAAAAGGGTTTTTCCAACCGTTTCGCATAGATTTTGCCTTTGGCACATCATGAAGAAATTTCCTGAAAGGTATGGAACCATTTACAAGGAGAACTCACCATTTTCCCCAGATTTGAAGAATTGTTTGTACAATTCAATCACCACCGAGCAATTTGATGGTGAATGGAAGACGATTATGGAAGGCTACAAGCTTACAAAGGATGAGTGGTTGATTAATTTGTTTGATATTTGGCAATCATGGGTTCCTGTATACAATCGTACCATATTTTATGCCGGTATGAACACTACCCAAAGATGCGAAAGCATACACTCTTTTTTTGATGCATTCCTAAACAAAGGCACCACCTTGAGGGAATTTGTGATCAAGTATGAGCATGCTATGGAGCATCGCTATAGAGCAGAGCATGCTGAGCGGTTTGTTTCAATATACAAAAAACCAATTTTGAAGTTGAAATCCTCACTTGAAGAACAAGCTGCTGATGTGTACACGCGTAACATCTTCAATCAATTCCGAGATGAGCTCATTGAAAGCAACAAGTTTAGCAAAAAGAAGTTGGAGAAAAGTGGATCCTTAAGAAAATACAAGGTGATAAATTTTCATAATCCTAACGAGGCATTTGTTGTAACTTTGGATGTTGAGTCGTGGGAGGTTCTCTGTCAGTGTCACTTGTTTGAATTCCAAGGTATATTGTGCCGCCATGTATTAGCAACTTTCAATAAAAAGGATGTTGTAAAAATTCCTGAGAAGTATATCTTACCACGATGGACAAAAAAAGCAGCAGAAGGAATCTCCATTCCTCTTTTTAAGAAGGATGTAGATGAAGCTTCAATGGTTCGTGATTTACAATTTAATAATGTGATAAGCCAGATGAGACCATATCTGCATGCGAGCACGAATGCTTTTGATACTATAATGGATGGCTTAGATAAGACATTTAAAAGGGTTGTTAATTTAGAGGAAAACCAAGAAGGGAACGAAGGCGCAATGGTAACAATTGGTCATGCTGAAAACAATGTCGAGCAACCCTTGCTGGCCAATCCACCCATTATAAAAACAAAGGGTCGCAAAAAGGAAGATTGTGGGGAGTCGAAGAATGGGCGTTTCAAAAGTGGCTTTGAGATAGGTATGGAAAACTCGAAGAAGCCGAAACGACAGTGCAAAAATTGTGGTCAATATGGCCACTACTCTTCCACTTGTGAACAGAGGAAAGGAGCTGATACTATGGAGAATGAACCAACTGGAGACTAGAGAACATAATTGAAGAATGTAATGTTTAGCTGAGTTTTTGTTTTTTTTTTCAAGGTCAAGTTTCTGTTGTTAATGTAATAGTTTGACTTTTGCAGAATTGAAGACTATAGAAAACAATTGTTGGCTTTTCAACGCAAGTTTAAACTTTAATTAATGTTGGTTTTTCACCTATTATAATTATTTTCTTCCTAAATTATAAGTTTTGGATTTTGTATATAAGATGTCATGAACTATATTGATTTTATGAACTATATTGATTTTAACAAGTTCAATTATGTATAGATGCCTTTTATAATTTCTTATCTATAGAAAATAAATCTCTAAAAGCATTTCTATTGGACCTTTTTTTTTCATCTAGTAGTACACATAATGTAAAAAGAAAAGAAAAACAGTATTATACATTTGAAATTGAAAGAATATATAGAGGAACTTTATTACTAAAATTATTTAAAATATTTTCACATTGTATCTTTCATCACAACATCATAGTGTGTCTACATTTACAAGCATATATATATTTACAAAACACTCATCGCAACATCATGTAATAAGCTAATTGAACAACATCATTTGTCTTCTAACCAACTAGTAACCCAACTCTAACTACAGCATACTGTTGCATGCCCAATACCCTACCCTTTTATAAGAAACCATTATCAGTCAGTGGTATTTAAGTAAAATCTGTAGAATTTGACTAAATTAATCATTCACATCACAAAATACATCTTCAAGTAAACATCTAAAACAAAACACAACTTAATTGAGAACTTCATGCCAGTACTCTCCAGCATCGGTACCAGCGGTACCACCCACTGTACTGCAGATAGCCTGAATCCTCGGGTCTTCAAGCAATGCAATTATGACCCCCTAGAACTTGTGAAATATATACCTTTTCATATTGACTCTCTGGTATCTGCAACCAATGATAAAAAAAAAAATTAACAAATAGCTAGATGGTATATAAACTCCATTCAAATTTCGTTGACCATCTTTAATTAACCAACATTTTTCAATAAAAGACTACTTATTTACCGTGCTAGTAGATTAGGCAGGAGATTTGAATGAAAAATTAGAATAGAAAAGAAAAACCTGAACAACGTCTCTAAGACAAAACTCGTCACAGTAGGTGACTCATCTGACACGTGAAGACAGAGTTCCTCTACCATTTGTTCCAGCAATGATATTATTGTGTGACTGCACAAGGAAACAGAAATAGACTTAGTATATGAAGAAATCAAACAAGTTTTTAAACAGTGAAAACAGTACTTAAAAGCATATATCAGAAATTCAACCATAATAATAATCCAAGTCTAATTTTCCATTAAAGAAAAACATACTTGTCTAATTCTCCACAAATTCTTTAAATTTTTTTTAGTTACATCACCCACAAGAAATTTTCTTAATTGCAATCAAGTGAAATAATTTATGAGCTTGAAATAAATGAAAATAACACAAATCAATCAAATTAGAACACATAAATATCAACTATAACTTGTTTACGAGAAGGAGAGAGACAGATTCTCAAAAAGATTAGAACTGGGGTAGACGATTTAGAGAGAGGCGACCAGTAGGGAGTTCCTTTGAAAGAGGGGTGTGCGGAGACAGTAAACCATTGGTGAGGCGGGGCTGAGTCACGAGAGGTATATAGGCTAACCGAGCGTCCCCGAATAGCAAGAGGTGCTCGGGTCGAGGGAGATGGCACGAGACGAGGAAAGAGAGCGACGGAGGGTTGAGATGAGAACTAGAGAAGAGAAAAGGGTTCAACACTTTTATAACTGGAGAGAATTAGACTAGAGCACTAGAGAAGAAAAGGGTGCTCTGAAGCGCTCAATTTATTTCTCAATCTGAACCGCTAATCTAAAACTAGATGTGTTGTTCAGATTTTGGGAGAAGATTGGGGCATTTGAGCCCTCCTCATATATATATATGAGGAGGACTCAAATGCCCCAATAACTTATGCCCCAATCTTCTCCCAAAATCTGAACCGCACATCTAATTTCAGATTAGAGGTCCAGATTGTATTTGTCCGAGACTTTTCATTTCCAAATAAGAAGCACACTTCATCTGGGGTCTCTCCAGTTCTCTGTTTTGGCCATCGCTCTCCAGTTCATAAAAATGACTAATTGCGTCTCTCTCTTCAGACAGACAGTCCGACACAGTCGCGGGCTCTCTCTCCTCCTTTCGAAACATCAACGGTCTCTCTATCCTCTCGTCAGACTTCATCCTACTTTGCAACCAGTCATGGAGGAGGCGGCTTTTTATTTCTCAATACTACAAAAGAATCCCAAAGACCAATTTAACTTTTCTGAATTTTCATAACAAAAAGGAGATTACCCAGAGAAGAAAATTGTGAAAAAATGGTAAGGAATGAGATGTAAAATCATGGTAGTATTCTTAAACCAGGCCCAGCAAGCATGATATCTATTTGAGATTGTTAATGGAACTACCATCATCAGTTATCCACCAAGCAAGTCACTACAAAGACAGTAAAAACTGCTACAAACACTTTGCGTCCCTGATTATTAATTTCGGCAATTTGTAAGATTCCAAAAGTATGGGGCAATTTGTAAGATTCTAATAGTACGAATTTCGGGCTCACCGGGTATGATACACCGACCATATCGCTAACCAGCGCCGAGATCCGGACAGAAAAACCGAGAGGTAAGGAGAGTTGAGAAGGGAGCGCCATCAGTATCGAGAGGGCGGGAGGGGTGAGAGGAGGCCAATCGGAAGGGATTTTAGAGAAATAGCGAAACAGAGGGAGAAGGAGAGGTCAGGAGCAAACTGGGAGCTCCTTATTTTTGCACGAATCTTAAAGTTAAGATGTGCTGTTCAGATTTTGGGAGAAAATTGGGGCATAAGTTATTGGGGTATTTGAGCCCTGCTCTATATATATATATATATAGAGTGTGGCTAAATTGCTTCCGGTAGCACTTCGACCGAAGTGCTACCGGGGCCATATCTTAGTATCTGATGTTCAAACAACAAATCCAAACCGTTAGATGTTCAATCTATATTAAAATGTGCTTGGAGACCAAATTTTACATTTTTTGGAATTTTTTTGCTATTTATTAAGCTGGTTTGAAAAACGCTGTTTTCAATGCTCCAGAATTTTCAACTATTTATTAAGCTCTACAAGAGTACTGATATTTCATATCAATACAGGCGCAAACCTCCATTGGTATCCTAATACAGTGCCAATACTTTATTAATAGGCAATATGAATATATGATATAGTTATTCTGATCTATAAACAAAAAGCCAGAAAACTATAGATGTAGACGTACATGCACAAAAATGTCAGCAGAGTATGAATGTACAATTTTTCAATTGACTTGTCCATATATCAACCAAATAAAGAAGAAATATTTTACATGTCAGGTAATAGGAAAAAAAAACAAAAAATGAGTCTGTTGAACCCTTCTACTACCCACTGGTATATGCCATTACATTATGAGAAGCTTTAAAACAATAAATTCTTTCTTAAATGTATAATGCACTCTCTGAAATAATTTCTTTAAATCACCTCCTTGCTTTACTGCCCATTACTATCAGTGGCACCAAATAACTTGACATATCCAGTCTCGTCTCTTTCGATCCATGAAGGGCATTTAAAGGAACTGGTAACCTCCCCTTACCGACATTATTCTCAAGAGTTCCCATAAAACTTTCAACTTTAGCTCCCTTTAATTTGACGCCATACCAAATTTGTGCGCCATTTACAAATAGGAAGTTTCTCATCGTCCCATTGACCCCCGATTGATCGATGCTAAGCCCCAGGTAGGTACAACTTCCTGTTAACATATCCAAGTAAATCACATATGAAAACTTTTGTTTGGTGTCATCACCGAAATTTTTTTGGTTTGGTACGTTGTGGCAGTGTATATTCCTTTGCAGACCAGCAAACCCAGATTAAAAGTAAATTTACTGAAAGTTTTATCCAACCAAATTTATCACCAACTTTGAGCAGCACTCTTACCTTTCCTAGACCACTCATCCCAATTGGAGTACTCAAAATTTCTACTCTGGAAAAAGGGGAAAAAAGAAGAAGATGTTAGTTAGGTAAATGATTGATTGATGATTTCAAGAGGAAAAAAGTTTCTGAAGATTGAGCTTTCATTTTTATAGAAGTAATAGCAACCATGAAAGTTTGTTTCTGAATATATTTCTATAATAAACCTTTCTTCCAGACTATCCAAACAACAAGCAGAACAATCCTTTCCAATGTTGTAATTTCCACTATAAGATCCCTGTTTATAAGAAAATGAAAAAAAAAATGCTATCAAAAGAAGATCTACTATCAAAAGAAGTAAAAAAAGAAACAAAATTGCGGACCAGACACAATAACCTGAAGCACAGTTGGGTGTCATGATTGTCAGTACTGGCTACTAAGTCATAGATCTTGCTATCTGCCATTCCCCACACCTAAAAATTTATTGAATAAAAACATTAATTATTTTCAAGTTGAAATCCTAATACAAGTTAAATAAAAATATGCATTGACATGAACTAGGAAAAAAAACCTTTTGAAGAAACATGGGGTTGTCAATGAAAACACGGTTAACACCGCTCTCATGGCGGTGAAAATAATGGACTGTTTCATATTTGTCTCCGACATCTATCTACACATAAAATCAAAGTTCTCCCGTTAGAAACATGAGTTTCTAGGGGCGTGCATTAATCTTTTCTTATTACATAATTAACAACAAAATTTCTTCCAAAGATTATAGTCTTCCAAGAATGGCATCGGGGCCGTTCCTCATCCTACAGCAGCCACTAGAACCTCCGGTTTGGGGATAAAGGCGTTCTTCGGTTTGGGGATCTTGTTTATGCTCATAACTTGAACAGTCCTCTGTTTCTTAGCTAAAAATATAAGAAGAAAAAAACAGATTAAATTAGTTGATTCAGTTTTGAAGAACAAAGTTAGCTTTAAAAAGTTTGAAAATACTGCACATCTCCAAAAACATTAAGTACTCTGTATTTTACAGGCAACACATCTAATATCTCCTAATTCTCTTTTTCTAAAACAACAAAATTCTTATTGTAATTTTACTCAAAAAACAAAATTCTTATTGTAATTTTACTCAAAAAACAAAATTCTTATTGTAATTAAAGTGCAGAATTAGTCTCATATTATACATAGTCATTTGCACAAATGGCCTATTTGATTAATTTCAGGTCTTATTTTGGTTGTACTTGGAGATAATCAAAGCAGAACGGTAGATCTGAATTTATATTTGGTGCAATCTGCATTATTATTTGCACAAATGTCAATTTTTAAATTAGCTAACTTGAGGGTTAATTTTGGTAACACACTGAGACCTTGTAAACATGAGGGCAAGAAATCATGCTAAATTCAAATTATGACCAATTTGAGCAGCATTCTTACCTTTCCTAGACCACTCATGCCAAATTGAAGTGCAACTCTTTGAGTTTTCAGTTTTTTCCTCTGCAAAAATCGCACAAAAAAGAAAGAATAGTGTTACTCATTTTAAAAATAATTGACTGACTATTTGCTGCTCATTAGGGTGACAATTACAATATTCATTACTTCAATATGATTCAATTAAAAACAGAGCTAATATAAAAGATAACGGTCAACTATGACATACACTCGGGTCTGAAAATTTTACACCTTCATAAATACTCTTGGCCTTTTCAATAGTTAATCACCAAACAATAAATGGAGAGATGATCTCTGTTTGTTTGGTATTTCTCTTTATAGAAGCAACTACATTCGCTGATGTTTATTTCTTAATCAGTTACTGTAAGGAAGTCGTCTTCCAGACTATTCATACAATATGTGCAGTTGAATAAAAGCATTTGCGGGACTATTCGCAGATAGTATTTGCGGGACCATTCGCAGATAGTATTTGCGGGACCATTCGCAGATAGTATTTGCGGGACTATTCGCAGATAGTATTTGCGGGACTATTCGCAGATAGTATTTGCGGGACTATTCGCAGATAATATTTGTGGGATGAAAGAAGCAACAGAATCTTTCGAAATATACATATAGGTGGATAAAAGCATTTCAGATGGCTTTCTGCTCTATAAATTTCAGTTAATAATTTTTTGTTACCAACAAGCACTAGTAAGTAGTAAGGAAAGTTTGAAAGTTTGGCTTGAGTTGGGGCCGGAGACAACCAAACTTTCGCTTCAAAGGTAAAGTTCCTCTTTAAATTTAGATTAAGGTAAAGTTCCTCTATAAATTTTTCGACCACTGGTATTAACCATACAAAAAAAGATAATCAAAAGTTACTATATAAATTAGCATATGAGATATGACACAATCCAACATTTGGAAGGGCTAACAATCAAATCACTCGTATTCAGATCATATTTTAACGAATTAAAAATACTACTCTCTCTCTCTCTCCCTCTCTGCTTTTGTGTCGGAACATCAAATTTCTTAACCTAAATTCAATTAATAAAAAAAACTTACCACCATCAACAACGTTAACACCCGCTACTCCTCTCAGGGAAAAAGAAACTAGCAGCAAGGAACTGATAACTCCACAATCAACGACCAGGAGAGGTGTGAGAGCTGGTGTGTGGGGGCGGGTGGTTAGGGTTTTGGGATTAATGTTGGGGTTAGATGGAGCTGCGGGGTGAGAGAGGCGGAGAGGGGAAGGGGTGTATTAAATAGTGCTAGGGTGGGGGTAGAGTAACGGGAAAGTGATAAATGAGGAGGGTGAATATGCGCCACGCGGCACAGAGAGCTGACAGGGTGCCAAGGGTCACAAGAATTCGCATCCTCTGAGATATCTCAAACTTTGCGTGACTTTTTGGAAAATCCCAATCGTTCAAATAAATTCTACGCGAATCTCAAAGCTCAAATAATACTGGCCCCTGCATTCCCCCGAATAGGCACCGGACACGTCGGTCACGCAAAAATTGAGATATCTCAGAGGATACGCACCCAGGGTCACAATGGAATGGATATCCAAAACAGGACTCCACTGCTCTCCAATTTAAATAACAGGACTCTCTGTTATTCTCATTTTAATGGTTAATTTTTTTATACACGAATCTCAACGCAGATGAACAGCTGAGCTTTTAATAGCAGTCTTGCTATCTTATTCGAAGAACAGCGAAGTCGGATCCGGCCGGCTCTCCTGGTGAATTCGGATCTTTGGAAAGTAACTCAAATTTTGTGTTTGAATCTGGACCGTTTATTCTGTTATGTTATGAATATTAAAAGAGATTTCATCTCGATCCGATATCTGATAGGCGGTCCGAATCTAAAATCAATAAGCAGGGTAACAAGGGGTCCGAATCCCCTAAAGTAACTCAATTCTTGAGTTTTGGATCAAGACCGTCCAATTCTAATTTGTCGCTCAGAATCGTCTTGGAATTTGAATTTGTTATCAGAATGTGTGCACTCCAGATCAGAATAGATTGTCTCAAATTCGAATCGGACAGTTTCGATTGAAAACTGAAAAATTGAGTTACTTCACTGGATCTGAATTCGGGTCACAAGGGATATCCAAAAATTCGGATTCAAATCAGACAGTTCCGATTTTTGTCTTTTTACAATTATATGACAATTTTTTTTTTATGAAGATAAAAAATTCTCAAATTAAGAGAAATTTTACATACGTGTTGTGAAATATTTATCTAGCTATTAGTCTATTACAACTTCAATTCCTGTATTAGTCTTCTATATTCTCAAATTAAAATAAATTTTACATATGTGTTGTGAAATATTAATCTAGAGCTATTAGTCTATTACAACTTCAATTCCTGTATTAGTCTTCTATATTCTCAAATTAATGCTCTAATTTGAATTAACATGATTGTGAATCTCCAATGAATCGACATCATGAAAATCAGCAAAAGTCAATAAAAAATTATGTAAATCACTTTTACTTTCCATTTCATAAAATTTGAGTATTTACTCGTGTAACATATTTTCAATATTATTTGGTGAGTGTTCTAATATTTAAGCATGTTTGTTAGTATCCAATTTCAAGCATTATTTCATTAAGCCCTGCCTTTATTTATAAACCGATCAAACGCTGATTGTTAAAGATGTTTGCTCCTTGCGCACTACTACAAAAAGGTTAATTACTAACAATTTATTAGCCACGGTTCCAAATTTTTTTGAAGGAGCCGTGGGTAAACATGGTCAGATGGGCTGTATAGACGGTTCAACCGTGGTTGTTGTATTTCAAACAATCTAACCGTGGGTAAAGAGGTGTGAGTAAATAAATGTTAGTATTCAACCACACCTTTGAGCAGTGAGTAAAAGGGTGTGACTAAAGGGGTGTGAGAAAAAGTTTGAGCCGTGGGTAAAGAGGAGTGAGTAAAGAAAATTGAAGTATTCAACTACGCCTTTGAGCAGTGAGTGAAAGGATGTGAATAAAGAAGTGTGACAAAAAAGTTTAGCCGTGGGTAAAGAGATGTGAGTAAATAAAGTTTTGGCATTCAACCTCGCTCTTTTGAGCCGTGAGTAAAAATATGTGAGTATAAAGTGTGAGAAAAAATTTGAGCCGTGGATAAAAGGTCAAATAATATGTTAATTCTAACTAAAAATGAACTATATATTTTTATTATAGCAAAGAAATAGAATAATTTTCAAAAATAATAAAATAACCAAAAAAAATTACAAATGTTCTATTTTAAACCATTTCATTTCAGTAAGATATTATATATCTAAAGATTTCAAAATGTTATATTTTTCTTCTCCAACTTTATTTTTGTAATGACAAGTTAATTTTGGAAAGAAATTACTATTTTTCACCCTCCTATACTTTTCTATATTATTTTTTATCAAAAAAAAGATAAAAAAAAATAATTGAAAAAGGTTTCCATAATTATATCAAGTCCTATATAATTATTATTGTTTTAGCTTTTAGTCGGAACTTTTTGTCTCCTCCATTTAAAACTGTTATTTTTCATTAAATTGAAATATATTTGTAAGTTTTTTTTTTCATCAATAATTTTTTTAGATGCATAAAAAGAATTTTTTTATATTTATTGATAGAAAATTCTCTCTCCAATTCTCAAAAATAGAAATAAAACAGGAAACAAACAATATATAAATTTGTGCAGATTTCAAAAGAAGAGATGAAAATATAATATATCATTAATATTTGGCAAGAAGACAAGCTAATTCTAAAAATATAATAATATCATTAATTTTAGAAAATATAATATATCGTTAATTTTGGAAATGTGGCAAGTTAATTATGGAAATATAATATATCACTCATTTTAGGAAATATAATATATTATTTTTTATATAATATAGTTCTTAGCTAATTTTATGTAATTATTTTTGTAATATGAAAGGTAATTATCGTCAAGAAAACTACCATTAAATTTGACAGTGAGTGAATAATTTTTATTATTTTAACTTTTAGTTGGAATATTTTATCTCCTCAAAACTTGTTATTTCTAATTAGATTGGCATGTATTTTTAATTAGTAATACACAATAAATTTGTGAATAAAGATGGTTCATATTAAAAAAATACCATTAGATTTCACAGGTGAGTTATTCAATAATTTTTAGTTAGAACTTTTTTGTCTCCTTCATTTAAAACTTGTTATCTCTAATTAAATTGACATGTATTTGTATTACGTGGTAATACACAATAAATTTGTGAAGAAAGGTGATTCTCATTAAAAAAAAAACCTACCACTAGATTCAATAATTTTTATTGTTTTGATTTTAAGTCGGAATTTTTTGTCTCCTCTATTTAAAACTTGTTAGTCTTATATAATTATTATTGTTTAAGCTTTTAGTTAGAATTTTTTGTATCTTCCATTTAAAACTGTTATTTCAAATGAAATTGACATATATTTATAAGTTTGATTTTTTTTCATCAATAAATTTTTTTACTTGCATAAATATTTTTTTATATTTTTTAGATATATTTTGATTTTTTATAAATATATCACTCTAACATGAGCTGAAATTTTTTACAATCTTGGTGTCATCTCTCGTCTTTAAAGATAAGCAGTTGTAAGTATCAAGAAATTTAGATTCACTAATGTCTGTAGTCTGTACAGGCCCAATAACAACAGGAAATAATTCCATTACTAACATATGTTGCAAACTTATTCTCAAAGACTATATATTTTGTTTGCTAATATGCCCTGTTTTTATATTAATCGGAACTCAAGGAAATTGGTATAATTAATTGCACCAGGGGAGATTTAATATTTCCGAACTAAGGCTGTTTCGGTGTGACTTATGACTTTAAGCTGATCTTATTGCACAATATAATTAGTTTAACTTCATTAAATGCAATATAAACCAAAGGTAGAACAAGTAGGGACGGAACTAGAAAATTTAGTTGGGGGGCTAAATTTTAAAATACATAATTATTAAATTGTAGTTATTGGAATTTGAACTCAAGATCTCTCAAGAATAAAATAAAGTCTTAACCACTGAACTACAAACACACATCTAACATTTTATGAGGAGAACTGAACTATATAAAAACTTCATAGAAATAAAAAAAAAAAACAATCAAATTGCAATGTACGTGATTAAAAATTTCGAATCATAGAGTGGCTTAGCACTCCCCAGACAGTGTGTAAGTCCGCTCCTGAGCACAAGCTAAAGGAACCAAAAGTAGTTCCATGCTTTCTAGAGCATCTCTGCATCTTGATATAATTACAAAAATTTATGCTGCTGGATCTATCACCTAGGCACCTCGGTTTCAATTTCCAGCACTGAGCTAAAACCAGTACTGTGAAAAACAGTTGCATCTGATGTAGTATAAGAGGTTGATTCACCTAATAAGCTCACTTTCTCTTCTTCTACTCTTTCTTGCCACTGCTGGCTGCTGTCGAGTCTTGCTAGATATTGCAGTTTCTCCACAACTTGTCTCATTGTTGGTCGATCCTCTGCTATGACACTTAAACACCACACTGCAAGCTCGCTCACTTCTTGGAGAACCTCAATCACCTTCTCGTCGTTACTGATAATATCCTTGTCTAACAACTCGTGAAGCTTGTTCTTCCTCAGATTTGAAGCAAAGCATGAAGCCAAATGCTTTCGTTCTTTCGTCTCATCCGTGAAAATAGCACACTTCCTTGTAATAATCTCCAAGAGAACTACCCCAAAACTATACACATCGCTTTTCTTTGTTAATACTCCAGTGGCGACATACTCGGGATCTATGTAACCCCGAGTCCCTTGTACAACCTTGACAATTTCTGTGTCATCAATTGGAACAAGGTTTGAAGCACCAAAGTCAGAGACTTTGGCATGATAATCATTTTCTAAAAGTATATTGGCTGACTTAACATCACCATGGAGTATAATTCGAGAGATGGAGGAGTGCAGATAATCAAGTGCCTCTGCTGAGTCCAAAGCAATTTTTAGTCGACTACCCAAGGAAATTGACCTTTTGTTGCTGTTGCCATGAAGCAATTCAAAGAGTGTCCCATTGGGAACAAACTCATAGACTAACATAGGGATTTTACCATCTAGACAACAACCCAGTAGTCTAATTATGTTCTTATGGTATATTTGTGAAACAAGGAGAATTTCATTCACAAATTCTCCTCTTTGTGTTTCTTCAACTTCCTTTGCTTTCTTTATTGCCACAAACTGGTTATTTCCTAACAACCCCTTGTACACCTTCCCTTGTCCTCCCACGCCTACTACATGAGTTTCTGCAAAATTATTGGTTGCAACTTCTATCTGCTTTTTACTGTAAACGCTGAGGTGGTTGGCCATCATCTGGTAGTATCTTTGATACTCTTGTCTTTCTTTTTTGTGCCTTTCATGTTGTAGACGTATGATTACCAGAAAACATAAGCCCAAAAAAATAGCAACACCAAGAATAGAATCTGCATTTAATCAAGAAATAGGTTTAAGTACAATTTGTTTCTCAATTTCCTCTGACCAAGCATATTTTTTGGTTCTCAAAACTACCTAGACCAATTGATCCGAAATTGAGAAGTTAAAACAGTAAAATTAGTCTCAATATGCACTCTCTAAGCTTTTTCAGATGACGTAGGCTCAGACTCGGTATGATTTCAATTGAGAATTTCAGTTTTCATTGCAAATTACAATGCGACAAGTAAATCGGGCAAAACTTGGATTGTCATGGGCCGATTATGCATGATTTTGAAACTTAGAATCGGAATCGGATGAATCGGCCGGAATCAGCCGAGTTGACTCCGAAACACATATATTGTGTAAATATTTCTGTATAAACTAACTTTAATATCCACACTAGCAAACTCTTCCGTTGAATTATTACTTACGTTCTATATAAAACTGACGGTCTGAGATTTTAAAACCCAACAACATAGAATAATTAATTATCAATGCCAGTATATATTACAAAAGAATGTGAATAACAATTACTAAATGATTAAATTAGTTATTGTAATTCGATAATTAATCTTGGCACGGATATTATTACAATTATACAACTTAACGATATCTAGCTAGAATCAAGTATATATGACTAAACATGAAAACTAATGTTTAATATTATCATTATATTTAAGTAAAATAAAGATTATAATAATTTCTCACTTGTTCATATTATTACAATTCAAATGAATTTTATCTGATAGTTTTTATTCATATTATAATAGTTTCTCAATGCATTTATAGTAATTTCTCAATTTATCTGATAGTTCAAATTATTTTATAATTTAGTTTTATATTATAATTATATTTAAGTAAAATAAAGATTATAATAATTTCTCACTTGTTCATATTATTACAATTCAAATGAATTTTATCCGATAGTTTTTCAATTCATATTATAATAATTTCTCAATTTTTCTGATAGTTCAAATAATTTATAATTTAGTTTTAAAAAGAATAGTATGCTGAGGAGCAAATCTCGTGTGCCAAGATCTTTGAGATTCTATTGTAATAAATATTTGTTTGACCAAATGCATCCTCAATTAATGCTAGTTCATTTTTGTTGCCACTGGTTCCTGCGGACCAAACATCTTTTCAAAGTCTATATTTAGTAGTCCAATAAACCAAGTTCATTTAAAAAATGTATACATTTCTCTTTCTTCCTCACAGAGCCTTTCGTTTTCTTTTGTCCCAAATCGAAACTTATCTATCTTCTCAAATCGACAACAATAAATCCCAATTAAAGCCAAAAAGATGTGGAATCGGCCCCAAATAGAGGATAATCGCCTCAAATCGGACTGATTCAGAGTGAAAACTCGGTTGAATTGACCGAGTCAACTTGGTTTAACTGATTTTCGGTGGAAAAAACACTCGGGTGAGAAACTTGGGTGAATCTCGGATCGGACCCGACCGATACCGTTCCGACTCGGCCGATTTTCCATACCATGTGATTATGGTTCGACTCGGCCGATTCAACACGGAATCAGCCGATTTTTAGAACAAGATTCACTCCCATTGAAAAGAAATATTTTCTCTACTTCATGAAAAAGAAGGACATAGCTGCAGGATATCAATGGCTACAACAAGAACATCAAATGAGGATGGCGGCTGTAATTTCCGTCACACCATCATCATAAATATTGTTGTTTATTTGTAATATTGTTATTGGTATTGGTTGTCATTTTCATTAAGTATCACATATTCTGAACTTTGTAATGCCACATTTAGATAATTCAATTAGCAAAATCGTTTTTCACTTGTTTATATCCTGTAATTATTAATAATTGGGTTCTGTTTTATTAATTATTAATATTTTAGAAGAGCCAATTTCTACCGGACAATAACTTATTACTTTAAAATAGGAATGGTGAATTTATTTTTAGTTAAAATACAAAATGAGTAATTACAAGAACTAGTCTTTAGTCTAGTGGCAAAGACATATGGTCTCTATTTAATAGGTTATGGGTTCGAAACTCAGATGGGAGAAATCATTTGTTGTAATAACAAGAGTATTAAATAGTTGGATGGTTTGACCAATGGTTTTGAAAATCGGCCGATTCCGAGTCAACTCGGAATCGGACGGGACCGAGCCGAGTTTCACCCGATTCTCGGGTCTATGCGAGTTTCTCAGAAAAATTGGATGAACAGTGACGGAATCGGCCGAGTTACACCGAGTTGAGCGGATTTAAAGCAAAAATTTCCAATTCTCACTAACCTGGACTGTGCTGTGCCATTCGAACGGGACAGGAAGTAAGGAAGAAGAAAGGTGGAGGAGAAGAAGAAAGGCGTCCTTCCTTCCTGTGCTGTGCCATTCTCACTCACCAAGTTGAGTCTCAATCGCAGAAGAAGAAAGGCGGAGGAGAAGAAGAAAGGCGGAGAAGGAAGAAGGTCTGGACGCGTAGAAGAAGAAAGGAAAAGTGGGAGTGGAGGCTAGCTGTCAAAGGGTTTTAATTGTTTGAACGGTTTGAGATTTCTCTAGTAATGTGCTAAATGTAAAGGGGTTGACTTTAAGATTAGTGCTAAATGTATTTAATGTGTTTGAACGGTTTGAGATTTCTCTAGTAATTAAAGAGGATTTTAATTGGTTGGCACTAGGAGCAAACATATTTAATCAAACCAAAGTTTGAGTTTATAAATTTTTATGAATTTCGAATTTTTATTTAAAAAAAAATTTATTTATGAACTCCATCAAAGTCTTTAATAAAATTATTATTATTATTCTATAATTTCTTAATTATAATCATGTTGCTAAAAATTCATATTCTAAATTGCAAAATTCATATTCTAAATTACCTATTTGTATACCAAAGAAAAGTGAGACTTATTGTAAGATTTTTGTTTGTCAATATGTTGTACCATGTCTTCATTATTTTTATTTAATTTAATGATGTCATGCGAGCTAGTATGAAAGTTGTTTTAACTTGACATTTTTACTAAATTGTTTGCAAATGCAACAAATCTCCATTTTAGAGAAAAGATACCTTAATTTTTTTTAATAGAAATAATAAATTAAATAAATAATAAAAATAATAAATAATAATCTTGTTGCTAAAAATTTGTATTCTAAATTACATATTTGTAGATCAATGAAAAGTGAGATAGCATATTTGGCTTTAGCTTCTGGCAATAATTAGTGTGTTTAATTTTTAATACATGTATTACATTATATAATTAGTTAATTATTTGAGTGTAATATTTTGTCTTAGCATAGTTTTAATACAAATTATTTTTTTACCAATTATTTCCTACGTTTTGGGGCGTTTTGGCTACAAAACAGGCTTTCTGTCAAAAAAATCCTAGTTTCCGAGTCAACTCGGCCGATTCCAGCCGATTCATCCGATTCCGACCGATTCATCCGATTCCGATACCACGGTCAAGAATCCGATTCCAATTCCGATTCCGAGTTTCAGAACCATGGTTTGACCTTCAACTTTACTGGAAAAAAAAAAAAAAGAATGCTTACAGGTAGCCACACGAGCAGGATAGGGAAAACTTTCTGAGCAATTTTGAGTTTTGCCATCCCCGTAAGTGCCTTTTGGGCAGCGGCAATTGTAGCTTCCTTCTGTGTTAATGCATTTTCCGTCCTTGCACACGTCCTTAAGTTCACATTCGTTGATATCTGCCCAAATACAAATTAAATTAATGATGAGAAACACGCACAAAACAAGAAGTTAATACTTGGCCTGTCATTCCTGATTGCACTTTAACACCAGCTTTCAACCAAGAACTGGTAAAACTCTTTGTCTTTTTTGTGTCCGTTCTAGATGCCTCCAAAAAACTTTTTTCAAGGTGATCGTTTCAATAAACAACAGGATTCTATTAAAAGTGAGAACCTGAGAATTAATTAATTATATAGGAAGCCAAACAGGATCTCAAAAGTGTTCAATCGAAGTACATAATTACCTGTGCATCCATCAAGGAGGTAGGGGTTGCCCTCATATCCTTGTGAGCATTGGCAGATGTATCCCTCACCGTTGGCAGTGTCATTGCATCTGCTGTGTTCACTGAGACATGCTGGATTAGGGCTTTTTTCTACACCAGCCTGGCATGTGCCGCTGTCCCTGATAGCCCAGTCAAGCACAATTGGCACTTTGCCCTTATTCCTCTCATAGAATCCAGACCCTTCTAGATCATTTACATGAAAGTTGTACCAGTCGTCCTCCACCAACATGTCATAACCGCATGGGTTGTTGGACAAGGTTTTGTTACTAACTGGTTGAAATGCCGTCTCAATGTAGTTGAGTCCTTCTGTGATGGTGGTCTGGCAACAACCAAACCCGTTACATGAACTACCGTCTGTTGTTTTGTTCGGCCTGTCACAGATCGATATACAACTTGACGCGTAACTATAACTGTTACTTTGGTTACCAAATATAATTGCAATGTTGAAGCAGCCAATTACAGTGAACTTGTTGCGTTTGCTGGAGAAGAGAAATGCTTTTGGGGTGCCAATCGTTGAATATGAATTGTTTCCATTATTTACATCAAACGTCTGGTTTTTATAGCAGTAATAGCTGATGTTATTTAGGACGCGTGCTTCAGCAGCAGTTATGTTGATCTCTAATACCTCGTTATTTTGACCCAAGAATGGTTTCGGGGGAGTAAAGGAGTCATTGCACGTAAGATTAAATCCATCTCGATAACAACCAGAAAGGGTGCCAAATGGGTAGGGGATGGTGATGTTGCCACATTTGTCTGGGCAATCGGGCCGTGAAGTGGGAAATGTTGGGGCTACCAAATATGTTGGCAAGAGTAGGCTTATTAGTGTTAGGTAAAGAAAGCAGTGCAATAGTGATTGAGTCACACAAGCCATGGATCTCTCTCTCTCTCTCTCGATGCAATTCTTTCGATGAGTATGGACTGGATATTGATTAAACAAAGGATTGGTAAATGCAGATTTATAGAGATCGGAAAGATGATTCCTCTATTTTTTTTTTTCAAATATCAGCCATAAACACGGTATAATATAGCTAGGTTGGTTTGACTTAGACTATCAAGTCTCACAAGGCTCACAGCCATATGATTTTACCTTTTATTGGTAACAATATAATGTAGAAGAGAATTACATTCTTTAATTATTTAATTAAGAAAAAGTAGTTGTAGACAATATCTGTTTCCGCCGGGTCAATTAAGAGTTAGCACAAACATATAAATTGTAAATATATAGTGATTTTGGTATAACATTATGATTGCTAATGATTCTTACGATATTTCTAAATTAACATTACGCATATTATATTTATTTTTATTTTTTGTTATGTAATATAAGAATAATTGATTTTTGGTTCGCAAAAGTTCGTAAATATATATCTGTTTGGATTCTAAAGCCATGCTGCCATTTTGATAATTTCAGCTTCCATAATTTGCGAACCCGGACAATCACCAATAAAATAAAAAGAAAAAGATGTTACCGCTTGGATGAAAGCAGTTTTCAACAGTTTTTTTTTCTTAGTAGAGATGGATAAAAAAGAAATGAAAACATACATTATTAGTAATAAGTAATAACTACCTTCTTCATTTCGCAACAAATAAATATTAACAAAAAATAATACATTAAAGCACGATGGGAGAGCATAAAAGATATTTTCTCTAATTTTCAGTCTGTATCAGACCAGAATGGAGAGCACATACTTACGGTATTGTCAGGATATACACAATGACACGTTGATCCATATATATATATTTGAGAGAGGGTGTGTGGTCACGAAAAATATATACGGAAAATACTTTGTAATTAGTTATATTCTGAATTAATAAAACAAAGGGACGGAAGGGAGCTTCATGGGAGTGATTGTGTTTGTGTTCTCTGTTATAAAATTCTAATTAATATTTTTGTCAGGTATATTCATAACCTGATTTCTTTTTCAGTATTGGATCCTGTCCGATATAAGTTGTAACATTTGACAGGGCATGTCTATACTATATTTATAAACAAGAAGCTCTTTGAGTCACCTGAGGGAGATAATACAACATTAAATATTGTATTTCAAGGACATTTAATTACGGGTGTTCCTCTCTCTCTCATTCTCTATTTCTAGTAAAAAATCTCTGAGGGCTAACAAAAGAAGTCCTGCGTTCAGTTCAAAATGTTTTTTATATAGGATCATTAATATGATTCCTTCTAGTTAGAATCATATTTGTTATTTAAAAATGATTTTTCAATTACTAAAATTAAAAGATGATGTCGACTGGACTAATTCGACTAGGAACAGCTGTGTGATTTGTACACCTTTCCCTGGTTCCGAAAACGATTGGGTTGAAAAGTATACTGTTTTATTATATAACTGACGAAAATACTCATGGGACATAGCTTTCAATGGCATTGATTTACATAAACTTACAAATTGCAGAGAAGTTGCTAGGCGCTCTTCTTCCACCAGAAATTAAGAACACTTGTTCAAGAATACTTGGAGTCAATCGGATAAAAATCAACATTGCGAGAGATATTTACTTATATCCAATCGTGTACACATAAAAAAAAAAAAGGAAAATCCATCTGGATATTCTACATCTAGAAAAATAATGTTCTCCAAGAACTTGTCGTGTACTAATTGACTGGAATATTCATGCGTTACAATTGATATCTTTTGCATCTAATGAAATTTGTTTGAATTCTAAATGTGCAACTTGTACAGGGAAAAAAACTCTAGCTCATAATAATAAGAGAACTTGTTATAAATAGATATTAGTATTAAATAATATATTAAACAAAAAGAGTGGCTAGGATTTTCTTATTAAATATAGAAGGATCCCAAAAAAAATTTCGGCTCCAAAGTTTGGAGCTGATTTATTTTTGGATCAGAAGTAATTTTTGGCCATTGCTTCTATTTCAGAAAAAAAATCACACCATTTTCTATTTAAAAGTATTTGTACTACTGTTTCAGAAAAAAATTGTTCTTGATTGTATCAAACCATAATATCACTGTAGCTGAGGAATTTATGTTTCGCATACCTAATATATCTGTGAATAGACATTTCGTATGTATTAACTAAAGAGAAATGGACACAATTATTACTCAAGTTTCAAATATTTACTCTAAGCAATTAATCAAATGAAAGGATATTAACGGTACATTCAATGTATGAGTTGTAGGATTATGGGCCACTTCTAATAAGACCTTTCATTTTTTTAAAGAAATCGAAGTTAAAAGAAAAGTTGTGCTTTACAACAATAAAATTTGACCAAGTTGTAATTCTTCTCAACACAGAAGAAGCTAGGCGTTCTTCTTCGACCACAAATTTAGAGCACATGTTGATTGGACATGTTTGTAATAAGAGAACTTGGAGTCATTAATCCGAGAAAAATCAACATAGCAAGAGAATTACTAACACTTGTCGTGACTGAATCGTTGATTGGACATGTCTTTACTGGAGTTAATGAGCAAATGCTAATCCATAGATTAATCAACACATGCTGATAATATCTTCGTTTATAACCAATCATTCGCATCAGGGGCGAAACATAGTTGTACCTGGGTTGTTAAGCCACTCCAACTTTGAATTTTTGAATTTTTTTTTATTACTATGTATATAGAGATCATATTATATTGCTTGTTTTATAAGTAAAAGCCCTCCAATAATAATATTCAAAGTAGAGGACTTCAATATAAATTTTTAAAAATAAAATTATAGCATTTCTATTTGGGCCATGGGCCTTCCATATTGTGCTGTGGAAGAGGATAAAATTAAGTTCTCCTTTCCAAATTAGATATGCACTAAACAATAGCATTTTATTATACCACCGCCTAAGTCAATTTTAAAGTAGAAAACGACAAATAGAAATAGATAAGATGGGTGACGAGTTTCTCATAAACTACATGCTTGTTTATATTGAGAAGAAACTAGCTAATAAGATTATTTCAGATGAGATTATTACTGCATTTGATCTTTTAGGAAATCATAGGGCGAAATTTAAATAAAAATATACAAATATTATGTTTTTAGTTTAATTTTGATAGACATGACACTTTGTTGGTGTAGTTATTTATTATATCATTTTGTGAAATCAAATAGTGAAGGATTTTCTTATCTTGTGTTATATCGCGTTATGAATTTTCTATTTCAAAAAAATATGCTATTATTTAGCCCCCCATACTCAGATTCTGGTTCCGTTCCTGATTCACATAGATAACGAAAATGCTAATCCATAGAGAACATGTTCTTCATATTGAAATGTAAAATTTGGTCTCCAAGTACATTTCAATATGGAGAACACATCTAATAGTTTGGATCAATTTTTTGGACTTCGGAAATTGAAAAATGAATTGGTTGTATTTCGGCCGAAATACAACCGAAAGAATATTAGCCATACTATATATATATATACTAGTCAAGTGCCCACGCGTTGCAGTGGCAACTGATATTATTAAATCACAGTAATTAATCTCAATTAATCAGAAGAGACCTTATAAACATTCATAAGATTTTTTTTTTTTGGCATTCAAATGACCATAGGCTTACATCCATTTTGAATACACATATTTGATTGTAAATATTAAGGATCCCCTAAAATTCATTTAAAAGCTATCATAATCCTTAAACAGTGGGTATGTAAACCTCTCATAGTCCCAAGATTTGTCGTCATTGTGAAAGTAACACACTGATATCCTCATTCTCAACACCAACACTTTCAAGATAGCCTCTCTAAATGTTGTGGACAACATGCCATTGCCTTTGCTAATTCGCCAATTTCTTTTTTTTCTCATTCCACTCCATATATTGGTTGACTTTTGTATCACAAATCACCTGAATAAAGAAAACAAGAAAAAAATATCTGATAGAAATGTAAAAAAACCCATGAGGATGAGCACCCTTTTCTTTATGCCTATTTCAACCCCTGTTGTAGTGGTATTTCTACTTTTGTTAACACCTGTAAAACTTACTACCAACATGTGTATTTCTACTTTTGTTAACACCTTTATGCCTATTTCTACTTTTGTTAACACCTGGCAACTAATTCCCAACATGCACTAAACTCTTCCGGGTCAATTCAAGAAAAAACTTGATAGGGCTCACTGACTCTACCTGTACTTTACCAGTAAAGGTCAGTGAACGAACTTAGTAGCCTTTGAAAGCCTCACTTTCAAGTCGACCGAATCAAGCATGGAAAGCTACTCCTGAAAAATTATTTCAAAACTACACATATATTTGCAAGTCGGTGAACAAGTACAGTTTCAAGGAGTACCTTTGTTCTACCAACAATCTTCTGCTTCTGTAATGGTTAAAAGAAAGTTCATCAAATAAAAGGAAATTTATATATCAAAAGTAACAAACAATAGAAATGAGGGGAACAATGTAATTGCATAGGGATATTTGCCTGTTGAAGAACAGAAATGAGTCCAAATAATAAATTGAGTTGTTCAAGCAATAAATTGCAGTGAACATTGACTTTTTAAAATACTTAAAAATAATTATGCACCACCATTCTTATAATATAAGAAAGATATTTGCTACTTATAAATATGACACGCATGTTTTGTTTTAATAGTATATGCTTACTCATATTTATGCATGTATCAGGATAACATATATTGCTATATAGGGATCTGTACATATACAGACACAATAATTATACATATATCAGTAATATTTCACATAAAATAAATTGATGATTATGTGCATATATTACAAAGTAAATATCCATATACTAACACGCAAAATAATTCACAATTGTGCATCTACTGGTACATAGGTACACAGTGGTACATATTAGTACATAACTTTATGAGCTGGATCTATTAAGTCTATTGCTAGATACATCATAGTTCATGGGATAATAATATGCTATACAGAAATTCAAGTGTGAACTTTGTACGATTTTTTTCCCTTTTTGTCAAATGTATACTCTTAAATCTGCATGGTACATTGGTTTCTACCAAAATGAATATTGCTTACCCACGAAATTTTAGCATGTCTAGCATGCTCTGATACTCTCTATTTCAGCATCAGTAATTTCCAATTTAGCCAACATTCAAATCCCAATAGCACAAATATTTTTTTAAGAAATAAGAAGTAAAAGAACTTACGCAGTGGTCTCTTGACCTCCTCCTTGTGTACCGGTGCTGACAAAAAAGCTGGCAGGCTTACCAGCAAGCTTCTGCTCCTTCCAGAGTCCACCTGTTGAATAAAAAAAGACTTCATTTGAGCTGCCATTGTACCATATCTTGTAGAAAAACCAAAGAGTACCCCCATCTGCCTCCATCCGCTGTTATATCCTGTCAAACTCCACGTTGTAAGGAGCAGATCAGATTTATGAAAGAAAAGAAAAAGAATCAGGTCTAACAAGAAACAAAATGTAAAATCATAAATTAGCTTCTATTGTTACTTATTATACTCAATGTACATCGTTTAAAGATCTAATAATAGTTCAGAGACTCCCACATCCATGAAATCGAATCAAAATAGAAAATAAAAGAAGAAAAAAGAACAAGCAGTAAGCATTCCAATCAATTGATTTCAAGTCACATCTGACAAACTAAAATCCAAGGAATGTTATATTCATACATCAATAAGACATCGGATCCATCACCAAAATGAAAAGTTAAAAAATTATCCAATGACAACACACAAAATGAAAAGTTAAAACATTGTTCTCATACATAATTTTCAATGACAAAAGGGCCACAGACATAATTTCAAAATTCAAAAGGGCCACATATATAATTTTAAGAGAACAACACACAATACAGATTCCGAAAACCAAATAATACACATTCAGCTTTGCACATGCTTGACATAGCGTCTTTTGTTAGCCTTCCTCTTACACATATAGTTTCTTATAAAAAATATTTCTTCATCTATTGGCGTGGTGGGATCTTCTTCGAACATTTTTTTTTTCTTCTCACTCAGAGTTAGATGAATCTCGTTTACTTGTGTATTATTGCCCATTCCATATTCCTACAACCCAATGCAAAGATGTACACGATGAAAGTAAATGTAATATTAAAGTAACTAATAGATAAAGTCCATAAAATACAACACAAAATTAAAACTCTATAAGACCTTCAATGATTTCTCAATATATATTACCTCAATATTCCTTGCAAGACCGTCTATGCTTGTCAAAGTGTGATAGGGCCATCGCTCTATACCTTTAACCCTGCACCACATCTTAAGCTTGGTCTGACTCACTCGAAGCTCTTTTGCAGCTTCATTTTGTGGTTTTCTAAACAATGGACGAACCAACTTAATAGATAAATCTTCACATTTCCTCCTAAAAGTTATGAAAAAATTATAATATAGGAAAAATTATAGGAAAAAAATATAAACAGCAACAGAAGGATAGATTACTGACTTGGAGGAGCATTTCTTTCTACCGGTGCAGGGTTGACCAGATTGGGATTCACATCTGCTGCGATAAAGGATGAACAGTAACCCTAAAATCCCTGCTTTTCTAAATCTAGTTGTCAAATAATTTCGTGCACGTATCTCAAAGCAGCTGATTTTTTCTTGCACGAATTTCGAAATAATTCAACAGTTGGATTTGGAAAAGCAAGGATCGTAGGTTATTGTTCATAAGTAAAGAATCGCAGCAAATTTAGATCCAACCAAATCGACCTATAGTAAGAAGCATCGAAGTAAAATTATGTTATTTTCTCTTTTAAAAGGAAACATATATGATAATAGTAAAATCAATAAATCTTAAATTTATTCGAGACCCTTTCAACATCGGTAGTTTCTTCAATAATTGGTAAATTAAGATCAATGCCAAGAACATTTGATCCAAGGGCTCTTTCTAACAATGATTGGCAAAAAAATGTAAGTACAGGACGATAATGATGCAATTTATTAAAATAGCTTGTTACAAATACTTTCAATTAATTCGCCAGCTGCTTGCAGTAGCTCCAAGCCATCCAAACCATCCGTGTGCTTGATGTCCATCACGCGTTTGTTTAGTTTCCGAATTGGTGCCATTTTAGACCTACTTCCAATAAAGGAAATGTTAATCAGGTTCATTACTAATCAAATGGTTGCATAAATGAATGGAATGAAAATTAAAACTGAAGAAAATATTAATCAGGTTCATTACTAATTAGTCAGATAACATACAGGTAACAAGAGATATATCCCAAGTTAAAGAAAACAAACCAATTTAATTTTCTCATGCAATTCCTTTCAAGCAAACAAAATAAATAATCTTTTGTATGCTATATTGAAGTTGTCACAAAAAAAAAATTCTTTATTCATGTAAAATATTATTTTAGATCAGCTAGTATATTTATGATTTTTTATCAAAGGATCAAACAAAATATTGAATATATTAAGTATGCATATCACATTATTACTATTAACAGGAAAATAATTCACAAAGCCAGTACGGGTATATAACAAAACTAAATGAACTGTCTAAAAAAATAAAAAGGAAGAGAGTACATGTAAAGAGTTGCAAGGACGATGTAAATCGTCTATTCAGTTGAAAAAGCGCCTAGAAATCTCTTTCTGTCAGCTAATTACAATGTTCTGCAAGAAATCACCAGTGTTAGGACATTGATAGTTAGACAATTTAGTTGAATGGAAATGCTACAACTAAAAATCACTGTTGTCTTTTCAGTTGACAATTCCCACCTAATTGTCAGTTATGGTATGAGGCTTAGACATGCAAAAGAGGTAAAATTGATTTGATAGAACTAATTGAAAATCTTAAACCAGAGGCGAGATGTTACATTTCACTGATGCCTTATTTATAGGGCGAGATGGCACGAGATGGCGTAAATCAAGAATAGGAATCGATCATGTATGGTCGCTGAGGGCAGTCAACACTATTGTAAAGCTTATTTCTTGAACTCATCTTACGACTTTTGAGAGCGTGAGAGCTAACCTGGACAGTCTGTTTTGATTTTGTCAGCCTTCAAATTGGATTCTGTCAGGCTTTCTACTCAGGAAGGAGAAAATAGAAAGAAAAAACAGCACTCCAGTGCCTACTCTTCTCCAGTAGCACGAAGACATTGATGCACTCAAGTGCCTACTCTTCTCCAGTAGTGCGAAGACGTGTCCGGTGCCTATTCAGGGTCAGCGCAGAGGGCCAATATTAGTTGAGCTTTGAGATTCGTATTTGATTGAGATTTTCCAAAAAGTCACGCAAAATATGAGATATATTATATATATCAGAGAATGTGAATTGTGCTTTTAGGGGAATGAGGCAAGTTTTTTTTTGTTGAATATAAAATGGACAGCGCAGGGGCCAGTATTAATTGAGCTTTGAGATTCGTATTTGCTGCTTGTTCTAGGGATATGGGGAATACGATATAAATCAGATTTTCAGAGATAAAATGGACATGTCCATTAATTCAGATTTTGTCAAACTTTCTAATCAGATTTTTTTTGTTGTTGAATATAATCTTTTGTAGGGTTTGTATATTAATTTGATTTTATTATATTTATGCATAAATATTTTTTTTTATTTTGATATAATGTATTAAATCTTCTAAGGAGTGTCTTTTGAGCTAAATATATATATTTTTTATATTTTTTAGCTGTGAAAATTGTTAGTCTAATCGCACTTATATTGCCGTCATTTTTATTTATATCCAACATTAAATAGAAATTGTCAAATATGCCCACAAAAGTAAGATTTTATTAAATCTACTCAAACCGGCTAATTATTAGCCGGCCTTAATTTTAATAGGAATCGGCTAGTAATTAGTCGGTCCTTAATTTTTTTTTAGAAAAAGTTATAATTTATTTGTTTTTTATTAAAATATTAGAAATATTCTTTTTGTTTCTTTGAAATTAGATAGAATACTATATAATTTTATTTATTAGAAAGACTACAACAAATAATCCGGATCAATATTTTTCAGATCGGATTTTTCACGGCTATAAGAAAAATTAAAATATTTTTTTTGTGTTATTAGAAAAAAAATAAAAATACTTTGAATCCTAGTTATTGATCTCGGTTCAAAAGTCACTTCTAGGTAAATATAGAAAATATTTGAATTATTCTATCTTAAAAAAATAAAAACTATATCCGCAGCTGTGTTAGAAGTTTTAAAACTATGTTCTCTCTTTTTTTGGAAATTGAGATTTTTTTATTTTTTATTAAAATATTAGAAAATTTTGATATGTTTCTTTGAAATTAAATATAATACTATATAATTTCTTAGTTATTGATCTCGGTTCAAAAGTCACTTCCAGGTAAATATAGAAAATATTTTAATTCTTCTATTTTAAACAATTAATAACTATTATCCGCAACTGTGTCAGTAGTTTTAAAACTATATTCTCTCTGTTTTTATTTTGGAAATTGAGATTTTTTTATTTTTTCATTAAAATATTAGAAATTTTTAATATGTTTCTTTGAAATTAGATAGAATACTATATAATTTGATTTATTAGAAAAACTACAACAAATAATCCGAATTTTTCGCGGCTATAAGAAAAATTAAAATATTTCTTTGTCTGTTATTTAAAAAAAATAAAAATGCTTTGAATCTTAGTTATTGATCTCGGTTCAAAGTCACTTATAGGTAAATATAGAAAATATTTGATTTCTTCTATTTTCAAAAAACTAAAAAGTTTAATGGTTCTCAATTGTTGTGTGACACACCATCGGAATTTTTTTATTTTTTCTAAAATAAAAAAATTTAATTATTTTCTATATGACCTAGAAGTGACTTTTGATCCAGGATCAATAACTCACATTCAAAGCATTTTTATTTTTTTCAATAACACACAAAGAAATATTTTCATTTTTATTATAGCCGCAAAAATTCCAATATGAAAAATATTGATCCAGACTATTTGTTGTAGTCTTTCTAATAAATCAAATTATATAATATTTTATCTAATTTCAAATAAACATATCAAAAATTTATAATATTTTAATAAAAAAATAAAAAAAGCTCAACTTTAAAAAAAAATAGTTTTAAAAACTTCTAACATAGTTACGGATATAGTTTTTATTTTTATTTTAAATAGAAGAATTCAAATATTTTATATATTTACCTAGAAGTGACAACAAAAACCTTTAATTTTTAACTTGTATTTATCTAAAGATGACTATTTTGCCCTCATAAATAAAAAATAATTTTATAATTTCTCATCTTAAACGTTAAACGTTACATTTGGCTATACTTTAATACTGATTTAAACTACAAACAAACATAAATTTGTGAGTGTTAACTCTGAAACATTGTGCCATTGTGGATTCAAGTAGACTTCTATTTTTTTTTAAATCCTGATAGAAGCTATCAGGTAAGTAGACTCTATTAACAAACGTTACATGATATGAACTTCTATTAATATACAAAGTAGTCATTCCTATTTACATCTTCAGCTAGCTTTTTGTAGCTCATGGAGATCATCGACTCATCACCCCTTTATGCTATAATTAGTGCTGATGCTTATCTCATTTCCTTATGTGAGTTTAATTGGCTTCTCATTTTTTAAAAAGCCAGTACGGATTTCAGGCCCCTGTGATATAATATTGAGTTCAATAGGCGTTAACTTTTTTTTTTGATATTTTCTCTAATTGATTATTTTTAATTTGTAAATTAATGAACTGACCAAAACCAAATCAGAAATGTGACCAAAAGAAAACCAAAATTGACCAACTCCTCCAATATGCCATCTCCATAAGCATTTTATGTATCTTACAAAATACTGTAGATACTGTACATACCATACTTTGGTATATACCATACTTTTATGGTTCAGGTTAGTTCCTTTCTCAAAATGCAAATAGCACAATACGGTATATACCATGGTACACTATTACCAGTATCTAACTAAAAAGGTACAAATAGCATTTTTTAATATCTTACATGAAAAACAAGTCTGACAATGATTAAAGACTGGTTCAAATGGGCACAAAAAGAAAAATAGCACCTTAATTTGGAAATATCTATGTTTCAGATTTAAATATTATATTTTGTAAATAAATGTTTCATCAATCTTACTGGTAAGACAATAGTGGTACCCTGGTACTTTATATTATGTCAAAATTAACAGATACTTTGGATCTGTCGAGCATCATCTAAAAAAGAAAAGAATAAAATAATTCGGGAAAACAGAAAAGAAAAAATGGTATAATATTTAATATAGCCGAAAATAAACCTTAGTGGGCCCTCATTGAGAAATCAAACTTCAACGTTCGTGCCAGTATAACCAGAAACCAGTGCCAAGTAGACCCAGTACATTCAGTAACATTTATAAACTTCTCACAAAAATTTACAAAATTGAGAAATATTTAGAGGAGAATAGTAGCAGTACGACATTAGCACTTGAGAAATACAATACTGCTCAACAAAATATTAGTTTTGATTGGGTTCAAATGTAATTTTCAATCAAAAAAAATTAATTCAGAAAGACAAAAAGACTCTCTTACCAGCACAGCTCATGTAAGAGATTGCGATGTAGGCTATGCACTGTATCATACCGGCCCAATATCAGAGCTTAAACAAAGCTTAAACCAAGTTCTAGACCATGATTCTGAAAATCGGAATCAAAATCAGTATTGACTTGTGGATCATGTATTTAGAATCGGATGAATAAGACAGAATTGGCCGAGTCAACTCGGAAACTCGGTTTTTTTTCAAAAGAAGCTTATATTGTATTAAAAATACAGGAAAAAGTTGTAAAAAAATGATTAGTTCTTAAATGATGTTAAGATAAAACATTACACTTCTATAATTCAATAATAAAATATAATACAAACATTCAAAATAAAATATATAGTCACACTTAATTTTCAAATATAATAAAATAATATTAATTAAAATATTATGTGCTTAATTGAAAATAAATATTACGCACTTAAATAAAAACAACTTAAAATACATAATAATAAATTATATTTCCAAAGCCAGTACAACTGTACAAGAGCCAATGATTCTTAACTCATATTAAATAGAAATTTTATTTGACACAGTAGCGAATCTAGATAAAAAGCACATTGTGTCTCTTTAGTAAATGATATGGACATGGTCCACTATGTATCAAATTATATCCTCAAAATAAAACAATGCACCATATGTAAACCATGTCTATTTAAAGTTTTTAATTCCTTGATCTCTTTCTTCTCTGAGTCGCATCCTTTTCCGCCCCAAATTCTTTCGACAGTCCATTCAAAAATACAAAATTGAGTCGATTGATCTAATGAAACTATGTAATTTTGCGCTAGATGCAAGATATTGATTGAGAATTTGGGTCCCCTCAACCTAATTTGATAGAATCTAACTTGGCGATGAATTTTTGTACAAAAATCTAACTTGGCGATAAATTTTTCAAACCATGTTCTAGACCTAGGCTCCGCACTGTATCTATTGCGAGGTAGGAGATCTGGACTCGTTTCTGCGCGGTAAAAAGTAAAAAGAAAAAAAGAAAAAAAACGTATTCGCGTTGGGAAGAAGCGAAGACAGAGGAAAGTGCATTCTCCCACAGAAAAAGAGAAAAAGAAATATAAAAAATGTGACAACCATCAGCAACTAAAGAGTCTAAGACTATACTTTGCATTGGAATGGGTAGGTTTTCAACTAATTTTATGCTTTTACATGTAAGACTACATGAAAATATAAAGTATAAAATCAGACAATGATTGGTAGCTGAGATTAACTGAATGTGAGGCTGAGATCTTTTCTTGACAGATATCGTCTTCATCCCTCTAAATTTCAAGGTGGTTTTATAAGGAGTAAAAATATATATTATATTATTAAGCACGTTGAGTGTCCAATCCGCCAACTGTTACGATTGAAAGATAAAATTTTAGGTTTAATCAAAGCCCTCCAATAACATAAAATGTCTTCTTATGATTAAATGTATCTGAATAATGTGTAGAAGTCTAAATTTAACTAAAAACACACTCGCCACATATACCACCACACAATACATTACAATTAAAATTAAATAAATTCTGAAATTTAGCAATATAATTATGTTTCCTTATTTCTTTCTTACCTTAATCTCTCCCAATTCAATTAAACCGACAAATTTGAAGAATCATTATCTCCTTCCGTTTTTATATAATATTATAATATAGATATTTAGTGAGGAGGTTTAATTGGATTAAATTACGGCACAAACTATGAAGAAGCAGGCAAACACTTAGAAAGAAATGAAAGATCAATAGAATGGAGATATCATGTTTTCATTTAATTCCTTCTTCCTTATTTCATGTCTACAGATCAATAGAATGAAGATATTGCTGATAGGCATAAAATATATATACATATTTACACATATTCGATCTATATTTTATCATGAAAATACTCTAAATATCTTCTATTTTTAAATATATATGTCATATATTACACCTGGAATCAAGTTACTGCGTTTGCTTGCTTTAAATTGCAAAAATGGCAAAAACAGACCAAAATGCGGCCTCTCCAGTTCGCACTGCGCCACTGCAGCCTCCCTAGGTTGCACTGTGGATCGCACTCAGTACTTGGACAAATTCAGCACATTTCAGGGCAAACTGAGCCCAGTACGGGCTGCATGTTACCAGGATTCCAATACGACCAAAATAAGCACTTAGAAGGATTTCTGAACACGTGCCAATTTGAAAAATGTATAATAAGGTTTTCATCAAAATTCGTGCCAGTGCAGGCCACACGGAACTCGATGCGGGCCTCATTCTGATGGATAGAAGAGTCCGAGCACAGTGCAGGTCACACTCAGCTCGGCCAAAATTTCAGCTGCCGACACACATTTCGTATTTTAGACATAACTTTGTCATACGAACTCCTTTTTGAGCATATACCACTTTTTGGAAAGCTAACGAGAAGATCTAAAACTTTCATGAAGGACAAAAATCCAAATTCGGAATGTAAAATCCAGTGCGACCCGCACTAACCGCAGTGCGGCCCACATTATGACTAAAAAAGCAGTTTTGCTATATTTGGAAAGCTAAATCATGCCCGGAAGGCCAAGTTCAATGGTTTTAATTACATGAAACGTATGGAACAAGTGTTTAACTGCTCCCCACATTTTTAGGCAGTAGAATAGGCTATTTAAGAGAGGGAATTCTGCTCATTCATCATCCATTCACCATCAATCTTTCCATATCTCTTCCATTTGGAGCTAAGGTGAAATTAAGAGCTGAGATTTGGAGAAAATAAGCAGAATTCTCAGAGCAAAGGAAGCAAAGCGAAAGGTCTTCATTGTTGTAAGGGTTGTAATAATTTCTCTACCAATTTCTCTTTGTTTTAACCAATTTATAATGAATTTTCTGTGTAAGTTTTGCATCTGCATGAGATGCTAACTTCATCTCTAGGAGTTTAGGTCAATTGCATGAACTTGTTTAATTCTATTTTACTCGGATCTTAGTTTTTATAATTATTGTTTGATTTGATTGTTAGTTTCTGTGATTTATTCTTTATGAATCCCATAATTTGCATTTGAATTGTAGTTATCCTGCTTTAGGTCTTTTAGATTATAAAGTAGCAACGATCATATATGATAGTACTAATTGTGTCACAAAGTTATTAGGATTAGATTAAGGGCATACAATCTTTTAAAATAAGTCGGAACTATAGAAATTAAGGTTAGGATTTGGGTTGAGACATAACTGATAAAGTCAAAACTCTAAATCAGGATATCTTGAATCAACTTAGAAATTGGTACAAGTTGTCTACCCGGCTAAACTATTAAGTACCAATTCTTAAGAAGATGATAGACTAACAAAGAGCTTCATGGTCTAGATAAATCAAGTTATTTAGGCACTTTATTAATTCACAGAAGTGGCCCTTTTTAACATATTAGGTTAGAAACCTTATCATATCAAACATGAATTTAAACAAACTGATTAGATAGGATTAAACAAGAGATTGTAGACCGAAAGCCTCTAGATTCTCCAAACTTTGATCAAACCCTAATTTCACTTTACTCTTTCTTTATTTTAATTATTTAAACCTTCAAACTCCTCGGGTATTGAACCCACCAATTTAGGATTTTAGAAATTAAACATTAGAACAAACTTTCAAACAAACTAATTCTGAAATTAATCAATAGAGTTTAAAACTAAAATCTCCCTTTATCCCATGGATCGATACCTATATATTACAAGAGTAGATTGTACACTTGCAACTGACCGACTTTTGAGTATTTGGTTTATAAATTTAAAAGTAAAAGAGTACAGAGTTATAGCCAAAACCCTATACTTAAAATACTCAACAATTGCCATCAGTAGATTTAGAAAGAAATGAAAGAAAGAAAGGAAAGAAATGCACAAATCAACAAAGACAGAATGATAGGAAAGCGATCAAAATTAGAAAGGTCATCAAGAAACACGATAACAGTAGTAGGAGAATCCCTAGAAATTTGAGAGTAGCGACAAGGATCTCTGGGATTTTAGAGAGAGTTTAAAGACGGGTGGTACAGGCAAAGTCAGAGGGGGAAATAATGGATGAGTATGTGTACTGGTACCATACCGAGTATGAGGAAGGCTAAAGTCAGAGGAGACTTATTGGGTCAAAAGGAATTCACATTTTGATGGCCTTGAAATTTACCAATTTGCTTTTGACCGTTATTTATTTATTTTACTATACTCAGTTGTTTAAGCGCTATTACTTTTTTTTTAACAATATGAGAATAACAAAAATATTTAACTACAATATTAAATTACTTTAGTCGAATAATCCAGCTAAAGCGTATATCAAGTTCAATATGAGGTTTTTGTAGTTTAAATCATGTTTTTCTTTCTTTCATATGAGTCGCAAAATTGAATATCTGGAATATCTGTTCCAGCTATACTACAAAATTCCTGTAAATTTAACCATAGTCAATGCATGGATTAAATGACCATGGTTTAAATATATGACTTAATTAATATTCATTTTTCTTTTACTAATTAGGTAAGGGATGAATTGGAGCAACTACGGGATGATGACGATGACATGGGAGATCTCCACTTGTCAAGAAAAATGGAAACCTCTCCAATTAGCAGGTACGGTGCTCCCAATTGGGTACTCACTTCGTCAACCATAGCATCCAAGATTTCTAGAGCCAGTTGAGCTAGCACCACAACGATACATGGAAATAAGAATGATGTAGAGGAGCTTGAAATGTTACTAGAAGTTCTTTTCCGTATTTTGTTTTTATTTATTGTATTCTTTTACCACAAAGTGTCTCTATTAATAGTAAAATTAGTATTCTTTTTGTTTCCATCTGTATCACAACTGAATATTGTGTTTGTAATCTGTGCAGGCTATTCATGCAAATAGATGGAACTTTGAATAAATTGACCATAGTAAGTAGTTTGGATGTCTTTTTTACCTGATAATGAATTTATTATGAGACCTAAACTGGAATTTTTTTCTCTTAATATTCAGGTATTTGTAAATTGATTATCAGCTGAGAGGATACATTGATGACATAGAGGATTACATTAATAGTCAGGTACTTTTGCTTAATATTCAGTCCACTTTGTTTCGTACAATTGTTGTTGTAAATCTATAGACCACTGAATTCCTTTATTAGTATTTGTTGCTTTATTAGTATTCCTCGATTAATATTTCACATACGAGTGTACTGATATATCAGTACATTTGCGATTCTGGTACCACATCTGTACATTTTGTGGGTCTGATATACTGAAATAATTGTTCATCTGTTCCCACGTGCCAATGATACTATGCTAACACAAGATTCTTGAAAGAAATACTTTTTCTTAAGTCTATACAAACCATCCAATAGAAATTCAGTAAAATAATTAATGAGCCTTATTTTTTGCTAAACTTTAAGCAATTATGAAAATTGATACATATACATATACAAACCATCCAATAGAACAACAGCAGCCACAACAACAACAAACCATCTAATAGAAATCCGGTGAAAATAATTAACAGTCTATATTTGACCTATTTGTATGAAAACTGATACATATGCAATTATGAATGTTTACAAGGTTTTATTTGTAAAAGTTGTAGTAGCTGTCATCATTTGGTATAGTAACTTATGAATGTTTACTGGACCGTTGCAACTTAAAACCAATGTGCTTCCTTAGTCTTACTATTAAGCAATTTCAAATATAAGCGAACAAGTCGGGGGTGAACAGTGGACGATTGCAGCAAATGTGACGTTTTCCGGCATTTTTTTCCATAACCAAAAAAATAAATAGAGTATTATTAATAACTGATTTTTTTTTTTTCACCCATAACCAAACCGCCCCCCCGTGGGGCGGTCTACCCTTAGACCAAACTGCCCCCCAGTGGGGCGGTCTACCATCAGACCAACCCGCCCCCCCGTGG
Source organism: Carex arenaria (assembly GCA_964058825.1). Lineage (NCBI taxonomy): Eukaryota > Viridiplantae > Streptophyta > Magnoliopsida > Poales > Cyperaceae > Carex > Carex arenaria. Next base: position 72,970 of record CAXKVW010000796.1, read on the forward strand.
GGCGGTCTACCCTTAGACCAAACTGCCCCCCAGTGGGGCGGTCTACCATCAGACCAACCCGCCCCCCCGTGGGGCGGTCTACCCTTAGACCAAACTGCCCCCCAGTGGGGCGGTCTACCATCAGACCAACCCGCCCCCCCGAGGGGCGGTCTACTTTTTTTTATTTTTTTTTATTTTTGTATTGTATTTTGTTTCTAATGTATTTGTTATTGTATTTTTTATATTTCGTATTTATTGTATTTTTGTATATATTTGTATGTTGTAATTTTCTATTTATTTATTGTTTATATTTTGAATACGAGGGAACACAATTTAAAATTGAACATAAGTGAACAAAAAATTGAATAGTCGAAAACATAAGTGAACAAAATAATCAAATAACGTCTGATCAGCATAAATTTAAAATTCATCGGATCGAACAGAATCTTAAAATTCATCTAAGGAAAATAGTTTACAACATAAGATACAAATATAAATATAATATATGCTGAATTAACTCTTCCTGCGTCTGAGCAGACCAAATCTACTTCTTAGGCTTCTGGAAGTGGATGACGGCGCGACACCAGCAGTTGTAGAGCCCTGACTACTCCCTGACTGGGTCGCCTGCTTCCAGAAGGTCCCGCATCGGCAACCATTCTAGCATTCTCTCTTTTATTGGCTTCGATTATTGCCTCTGCAATGCATTTCATTGAACATTCAGTATCAATATTTAAATTTGATTTCAAATCAATTTTAAGTTGTGTACGATCATCTACATACCTCTAATCTGGCTATCAGTAGTCGAACGGTGCGCCTCATGTCCCACTCGCCGACCTTGCATCCTGTCCATATCCATTACGCACCGCTTGTGTTTCCTCCTCCCCTTCCTGATCCATTTCTTATCGGGAACCACCGTAGGCCCAAGGTAGTATGGCCACTGGTATTAGTTGGGGTAGCTATGAAATGATGCTCCCCAGGTGTTCAGAAGGCAATCGATACGGTAATAGTTGTCAACAAAGACGTCTTCAAGGAAATTCCGTTTTCGACAAACCGCCATAACATGAGAACATGGAATGCGAACTAACTGGGGGCCTTGGCACTCGCACGTTACTTGATTGTTCACGCCTAAAACGACTCTGTACTTGCATGAGCGTTCATGAGTTTGTATAATGCCATTTTGTCCCATCACCGGTGGAATGATCTCACTTGGAACCTGCACTTCATATTCCGTACCCGTGCTGCCATACGCTACAACGTGCATGACAGAACCTTTTTCTCTGTGTTTTCTTAATTTCTCCTCCACCCTATCTGAGAATACTTGGTTTCTACTCGCTAATTCAATGGCTTTAGCATGCCTCTTAACAAACCAAGCATTTAACTTGCAGAATGTCTCCTCCACCAGTGAAACCACGGGTAACATACGGCTCTGTTTGAAGACACTGTTTAATGACTCTGACCCATTAGTAGTCATAATTCCCCATCTCCAACCTCCATCACGTGATTGAAATATCTTCTCATATGCTGACGGCTCCATCGGATCGCGCGGACGTCTCTTGCCCGCCTTCGCTAAGTAGGCATTTGCCTCTGGAAATGTCTACAAAAAATAGAAATATACCTCAGTGATACAAGTTGTGCAAATGTCTACAAAAAAAAATGCATACATACCCTGGCAAAATCTCTGAACATCTCTTCCATCCGTCGTGGTTTTTTTCTCTTGCAGCCAATTTTGAACCTGTCAGCAACCCATTCTCCGCCGCCGGTATTCTTGCACAGGTTCTTTGAAATGTGTTGCATGCAGTACCTGTGCACAAACTCTCCGGTATTCGTGTTCCACCCATAGTTGAGGCTATTAAATACATGCTTGATGCCCTTGTGCTGGTCTGATATCACGCAGACGAACCTGTTCCCTACCACCTCTCTTCTCAGAAAGGACATGAAAAAACCCCAATTTGGACCATCCTCCTATTGAACAATGGCAAAGGCTATGGGCAACAGCTGGTTTTCAGCATCATATGCACATGCTATAAGCAGAGCCCCACCATACCGGCCGGACATGAAGCATGCATCGATGCTGATCACAGGTCTAACATATTGAAAGGCTTCAATACATGGACAGAAAGCCCATGCTATGCCCTTGAATTGTACCTCGCCGGGTGTATCGGTTCGTACATGCCACTGCTTGAACCTGGTTCCCGGATTTGTATTTGTTATGGCCATGAGCAATGGTGCGAGGAGATTGTACGACCCATTCCAGTTTCCGAAGCATCTGCATACAGCAAGTTCACGACCCCTCCACAACCTATTGTAATGTGGGGTTACATGTTCATAGACCCGTCTCACCGCACGAGCGACCTCCTTAATGCTCATCGCAGGGTCTTCCTTAATGTCTTTCATAATTACATCGGCAATAATTGATGCCGTCAGTGCAGTATGGTCTGTCCTTGTTGACGCAGTCTTGCAAGTGTGTGGTCCTTCGACCTTTTAAATTATCCATGCCTCTCCCCTGCCTTTAGGCGCGGTAGACATTTTGAACTTGCAAGTTTTATCGGTGCAAATTACAACATACCGGGTCCTCTCCCGCCTGGCCACTGAAAACTCCCAGTTACCATTCAAATGGAACTGCTTAACTTTTCTCGACAGTTCTTCTATGTTGGTGTAAAGCTGGTCCGGACTAATCTCTTCGTTGTATACAACGCGTCTCCCAAAAAAAGAAATGTCTGATTCTTCAAAAGAAGTAGTGTCATTGAATGTCCTTACCGGGTGCGTGTCTCCTCGTCCCCTGATCGAAAATCTATCTTCAATTGGAGGAGGCATAATATCCTCATCGTCGCCCTCTGATAATCTGTCTGAATCCCAATCCCCGTCCCAATCATCACCAGTATCCATTTCCTTTGTCAGTATCTCATCAATACCGTCAAAATCAATGCCTGTATCATTTCGATCTACTGCGGACTGTCTTCTAGGTTCAGGGGGGCTGTAGTTAGGTAATGGATCAGGTACTGATTGGTATCCAACCCGACCAACACATGACCATCTTCTAGTTTCAGTCCGGGGTGCAACATTGCACTCAGGTACTTGCAAATACCTATCTCGTCTCACAGGTTCACGAGGGGGTGAGGTCACATCCTGGTTGTGATCATACCCATAATCATGTTAGTTTGGTGACCTAGAGAACCAATCATTAGTGATGGTACTCTTGTTTTTTTTATGTATTGAATGATTTATATCATTTTGTTCCTTGAGTTTTAGATATTTTATAGATTATTTGAGTTGAGGACTTGAATTGTGAAACTCTATGATTGATTATTAGAACTCTTAATAGTCCCTAGTCCCATATCATTAGCATGGAACACTAAATGATTATATAGACTAATATGTGGATTAATGCGTGATCATGTTTCGCAGATCATTGATACGAGGTATCTATTTAATCACATAAATATACATGTGCGGGGTGCATGATATTGGACATGACCCACCTTGACTTGCTGTATGGATTGTGTTTGTGTCATCAGCAAAGTCATAAATTAGTATTGATTCTATTATCTGAGATATTCATAATTCTAGATAATTAATGTATATTTTGTGCGATTATCAAACGCTGCTTTTAACCGAGGGCTATAAAGGTAATTTCCGAATATACATAAATTATGCTAGGTGTCATGGATAGTCAATAGGATATTTTTGTCCGTCTCATTTCTTATGAGATTAGTAATATCTCTGGGCCCCTTGATGCAGTGATAATTGTTATGCATGCATTTGTGATTATGGGATGATCATAAATAATAATTATGCACTAAGGATCAAGAAAATAATTAATGGTCAAGGATGACACATTCCTACGCTTGACATTAATTAATGGATATTACGTGACAAAGGAATTAATACGAAAGAATAAAGGATCACGATTTGTCTGTGTTTGATCGGGTGATCATAATGCATTGCTAGATGCCAATTATGATTTATAAATTAATTTATATTAATTTATAACTGATCATGACATGGATCCTACTGGGTCGCTCTATTTGACAAGTTGAAGCATAGAACAATTAATTATGCGAGGCATGATTAATTATATTTGAATTGGATCAATTTGGGCGAGGCCTAAATTATGGATGAGATATACTTGGGCTCAGGGTGGGACCAGGCCCATGAGAGGAATTTGTTTTTGAAAGATAATAGAGAAGAGTGCAAGACAAGTAATAGCTGTTGATCTCTGTCTCTCTCCTACAATTAATTTGGCAGTTTTCATGCGCAAATTAAATCCTCTTAAATATGCAATTAAATGGCAAGAGGTGGCCTTTTAATTGGCGCATGGGTTAAGATAGGAAATATATTATTCTATCTTTAATTGTGTGATTTGCGCACAAATAAAAAAAAGATCTCCAGGCGCATAATATATATATCATCCATTGACCTCCTTTAATAATTCTTTTTGGTACGTGAGTATTAGGAGAAAAAATCAAAAGAGTGAATTTGTCCTTTCAATTAAAAAATCAGATTTTCAATCTCTCTCATGTGTTGAGATACAAAGAGATTAGAAATTCTTGTTCTAAGTAAGATCTAGCAGTCTCGCTTCGACTCGTCAAGGAGTGCACGTGGTAGAGGCTTCACGTTTGGGAAGCTTTCGTGAGACGAGAACGAGAACCGACATCCTTGCAGTTGATTCGTGAGACGCAAGCAACCGCTACGCAAAGGAAGTCGTCGCGCTTGGTTACGACACCAAGTAAGGTACAAGATTCACAAACTAATTGTTAGATTTGAATTTTATACACATGATCCTTGGGATTTAAATTGGGTTGCATGAATTTTTTTTTTTAAAATTCCGTATCTCATGCACGTAATAAAGCCCAACAAATCAGTGGCATCATTGTCATATTCCGGGTTATTATAATCCGAGAAATAATTCTGGACAGAAGGTCCAATCCCAGTGTCCAAGTTGTGCTCTGTAGAAGGTCCAGCCCCGGGGTTCAAGTTGTTATGGGTAGAAGGTCCAGCCCCAGTATCCAAGTTGTTCTGGGTAGAAGGTCCTATCCCGGCACCAACTGGTTGAATCGAAACTTTTTTGCAAAATAGGTCCATTACCGGGATTAAATTGGACTCAAAAAACCCGTACATAGCTGTCCATATATCCTGCTCTGCTATAGGATATTTTACATAGTAAGGTTTGGCACCAGGCGGTTGGTTGTTAATTCGGGTACTGATTTCTATGGTAAATCGGGCACGGTCCCAACCGGTTTGTTGCAAGATTACTTCATTTATTTCATAAATTGAAGTATTGACATTCACCTGGAAGCCGTAAGTCGCATCTTTCGAGTATTGGCATCCGAACTCCCCTTTCGTCATTTTTCCACTCAAGTACAATGCAATGAACATTTTTGTTTATTTCTGACATTACAAAAGAAATTCGTCGTTCAATATTAGTTTTTTGTTTATTTCTGAAATTTCTAACATTTAAAAAAAAAAAAACATACCTCGGTCACTGTTGATCGCAATCGCCTCAGAATCGCCTAAAAATCGCCTCTGAGCACTGTTTGAGAGCAGGATGGATTATAAGAAGAAGAGTGAGTGAATTATGGTGAGACAGGAGAGAGAAAACAGCCTAATATAGGCCAGCCAGTGCAAACCGCCCCCTGGGGGGGCGTTTTTGTGCTCAGAGTAAACCGCCCCTCAGTGGGGCGGTCTAGTATCAAGGTAAACCGCCACCCCCCCGGGGGGCAGGTTGGTTAGGAGTAAATTTTTTTTTTAAAACCGGTTATTAATAATACTTTATTTATTTTTTTGGTTATGAAAAAAAATGCCGGTGACGTTTTCCTTATGGAGAATCACCAACTTCTGAAAAATTCAGCTTTTACATGTCGCAGATCTAAAATGAAACATTGGTAGCATCGACTTTGGGTAGGCCAATTGCAACTGTTACTAATATATATCATTTAAAAATGTTATTTATGAGTAGATGTTATTTAATATGTCATTTAAAAAATATTATTTATCATTTAGTCTAATATTTTTATACAAATATGTCATTTTGTATGATATTTTTTGTTTTGTTTTGTTATAATATTTTCCTGTTGCAACGCACAAGCAAGATACTAGTGTGTGTGTGTGTGTGTATATATATATATATATGAGGAGGGTTTAAATGCCTCCACCATGCCTCTATTTTTAAAAATGTTAATAAATCAAAATTTAAATCGTAAACGTCAAAATAAAACCATTAGACGTGATCTATGTTATTTTTTCTATGTAGAGGAGGGTACAAATCCACCATTTTTTTGTGCTCCAATGTGCTCCACATCTTTATCTCTGTTTTCAAAGTCCGAACAGTCGATCTGAACCGCTCAACATAATCTTCATAATAAAATAAGATTGGAGAACAAATTTTATATTTTTTAGACAGGTACAAAATCACTGTTCCAGGGAGATTTTGGACCATCCGATAAAGTGATACATCTATGTAAAAAAAAAATAGTAACAAATTCTAACAAATATAAATTTGGTGTTCTGGCATATTTTATTATGAAGATCATGATGAACGGTTCGGATCGACTATTCAGACTTTAAAAATAAAGATAAATGATATAGAGCATATTGGAACACAAAATGATGGTGCATTTAAACCCTCCTCATATATATATAAAACAAAAATAAAGAAAAAAAATGGAGAAAGAAAACATGGAAATATAATTCAAAAGAAAATACCAATATGCAAAAACAGTGAAGATGGATTAGTTCAATGAGAGCGAAATGGAAAGAAGGAAATATAGGAGGCAGCACTAACTCTTCCATATTTTTTTATTTGAACCCAACCGACAAAAGCCATTATACAATATTAATCAATGGGTGACATACACCAAGTTTAAACGGATAAAGAGGAAATTCTTCCTGAACCCAACAACTCAACTAAAATTCGAAAAGAAAAAAAATAAGAGGGACAGAGGAAGTAAGAAAATGGTTGAGAAAGAGAGAATTGCGACCCCAAAAATTGGCTCAGAAGCGAAGGATCGGCCTAATTTACTCGGAATAAAAATAGGTTGAATCGACTGAGTCAACCCGGTTTAACTGATTTTCTGTGGATTAAATTCTGGGGCAAAAAAGTCGAGTAAAGATCGCCTCGAACCTGGCAGATATGTACCATTCCGACTTGGCCGATTTTCCAAGCTGCATGTGGCACTTCGTGAAGTTACTCGTGCTCCCTATATAGAGCTTCTGAATTTCTGTTCAAGTTTGCAACTTAGACGAATAAGTGTGCCCCAGGCCCCAGAATAATAATGCAACCGCAATCAGTCACTTGATCTCAGAATGGGAATTGAATGAATGGGTAGGAATCGGCCGAATTATATCTTAAACTCCGATCTTTTTGGCTGAATATTGTTTTGTTAATAAAAATACAAAGAAATTGATTAAAAAAAATTCAATTTTTATATGCATGTATACTTGTTTGAAATATGCATTTATACCTCTTTTACTATCCAAATAGTCATTAATTATTTTTCATTTTTCAAAATCACTATCTCGAAAATAATTAAAAATACTAATAGAGGTGCAAATAGACAAATTGCTTAGCGGTGCACCTACTGATAGAGGTCCTTTCACTACTACAAAAAGGTGCTTCCTACATTACGGTTCTACACGAATTTTCTCTGTTTTAAATAAAACCGTGTACCAAATACGATTTTTCCAATGATCAACGATATCTCTAAGAATTCACCACGGATTTTTCATTAAAAAACAGTGTGGAGAAAAAACCGTGTGAGAATCACCCTTCCTACACGGATATTTAATTAAATATCCGTGTAGGAATGTTAGAGAGCTACACGGATATTTAATTAAATATCCATATAGGAAAGTTATTTGTACACGGTTTTTTATTTAATTAACCGTGTATATATGTTGAGAGAGCTATATGGATTTATAGGTAATTATCCGTGTAGGAAAGGTCATTTAGGGTTATACTGACTTAAAATTCTTCTCTTCCAGCACTGTTTTGATCACTCTCTCTCCTCTGGATTGACTGGAATCAGATTTTTGCGCAGCTGGGATCTGAGATTGCTGATTTTCTTGTGATTTTCTCCTAATTCTCTTGCTGAAGTTAGTAATTGTTCTCCTTTTTTCCTTTAATTTTTTGTTAATTTCTTGTTATTGCACATTTAGGGTTTAGGGTTTGATTGATGCATGCATGCTTGTTTTGTTAATTAGTGCAAAATAATTAGTGTATTGTTGTCCAATAACCGACCTATTAATATGCTTGTAGGTCCATGGCCGTTCAAAATTAATCCAATAGGGATTAATTTTGGATAGTCCCCGGTTTGGGACTGCTCTTTGAATATCGTATCTCATTTAGGATGTGAACACATGTTTGCGGGTTTAATTAGTATTTGAGAAAATTTGATAGTATTTCTCCTTATTGCTCCTACAAATATGTGGTCTGTACTCATATTTGGGGAGTTAAGGAAAAATGCTGCCTAATTTTTCTCAAATACTAATTAAATCCCGCTAACATGTGTTTACATATGAGGCACAATATTCAAAGAGTGGGTTAGGATTGTAAATCGGCCCTTTGTAAGCCAAGAATTCAGTACAAGTTATATATATGTCGACCATCCACCATGCCTGATTAATTGAAATCATTTTTTTGAATTTAATTTACATATGGATCGAAGTTGAATGTATGAATTGCGACGTGACAGTGCAGAATATTTGGTCCGCATTGAAGAGTTTCTACAATTTGCTGAAAGTTACAGAGTTCTGCAAAAGGAGACCGATATTTTGTGTCCTTGTAGGGATTATAAAAATTGTATAGGATTTGGGGACTTGAAATAAATTAGATCTCATTTAATTTGTCGGGGATTTAAGAAGAGATATACATGTTGATTCATGCATGGTGAGAAAATTTGGGAAAGCAGTGGTACCAGTAAAAATTGTGAAGAAATAAATGAGAATGCATAAATTTCTGATAATTTTGAATTTGATTGCAACGATGATTATGAGAATTTCGAAAATTTTCATAATGTTGAAGTCGATTGCAGCGACGATGATGAGATGACAATAAATATTGATGAAAATGTAGAACAAGAGTTTACTGAAAACCTAGAGGACATGTTACGTGATATGGAAGATGAAATTGGTGGTGAAAATTATGATAAATTTAAGTATTTGTCTGATGAATCCAAAAAGTCGTTGTATCCCGGGTGTACCACATTTACCAAACTTTCAGCTGTGTTGAAATTATTGAACTTAAAAGCAGACAATGGTTGGAGCAATAAGAGTTTCACGTCCTTACTACAGCTTTTACGAGAAATGCTCCCGGATAACAACAAGTTACCATGTACAATATATCAGGCGAAGAAGGTGATCTGTCCAGTGGGATTGAAGATTGAAAGAATACATGCATGTCCGAATGACTGTGTATTGTACTGTAAAGAGTACAAGTCCATGCATGTATGTCCTAAATGCGGTGTTTCACGTTATAAACGTAAGGGCAAGGAAACTGACGATTGTAATGATGAAGAAAAAAAGGACCGTCCTTCGGCCAAGGTGCTGTGGTATCTACTGATAATACCGATATTCAAACAGTTATTTGTAAATCCCAAAGATGCGAAATTATTACGCTGGCATGAAGAAGAGCGCAACAAGGACAGAAAACTAAGACACCCGGCTGATTCTCCTCAATGGAGAAACATTGATCGACACTTCAAAGAATTTGGTTCTGACTCGAGAAACCTTAGTATTGTAGTGAGCACAGATTGAATGAGTCCGTTCGGAAGCATGAGCAGTCGGCACAGTACTTGGCCAGTTCTTTTATCCATCTACAATCTTCCTTCTTGGCTGTGCATGAAACGCAAGTATATAATAATGTCATTACTGATCCAAGGGCCCAGACAATCCGGAAATAACATAGATGTATATCTCATACCATTAATCGAGGACCTCCAAAAATTATGGAAGACTGGCGTCCCGATATTGGATGCATACAGCAAAGAGGTCTTTAAATTGCGAGCCATGGTATTTTATACAGTAAATGATTTTCCCACGTACGGAAATTTATCGGGTTACAGTACAAAAGGAGCAAAAGCGTGCCCTATCTGTGAAGATGACACGCAGGTGCTGAGGTTGAAATATTGTAAGAATAATGTTTTTATGGGGCATCGTAGGTTTCTCCCCGTTAATCACCCATACCGTAGGAAAAAGAAGGCATTCAATGAGAAAAATGAGCTCGGAGTGGCACGTCATCCATTGGATGGGAAAAAGAATTCAATATTTTTTTTTCATCAAGGTTAAAAAAATAAGGGTGTCTTCAAGCAGGTTAAAAACCTTGATATTGTTTTCGAAAAATGCACCAAAGCATGACCGAAGAATATTTGGAAAAAGAAGTCCATATTTTGGGAGCTACCGTTTTGGGAATATTTAGAGGTGCGACATTGCCTAGATGTTATGCATGTTGAAAACAATGTATGCGACAGTTTAATTGGCACCTTATTGAACATTCGTTGCCTGACTAAAGACGGTATTAATACTCGAAAAGACATGGTGAAAATGGGAATACGACAAAAGATTGCACCGCAGGATAAAGGGAAGCGCGCATACCTACCCCCGACAATGTGCACCATGTCGAAGGATGAGAAAAACAACTTTTGTAAATGCCTTCACAGTATTAAAGTCCCATCAGGGTATTCTTTGAATATTAAGAAGCTGGTGTCGATGAAAGACATGAAATTGATTGGTCTGAAATTCCACGACTGTCATGTTTTAATGACACATGATTCATGTCACAATTCGGAGAATTTTACCAAAGGCCATTCGGCAGACCATTACGAAGCTTTGTTTTTTCTTCAATGCAATTAACTCCAAGGTGATAGACCCGCTCAAATTAGACGCTTTGCAAAAGGAGGTTGTCATTACTCTTTGCCATCTTGAGATGTATTTTCCGCCGTCTTTTTTCGATGTTATGGTTCACCTAGTTGTCCACCTCGTGAGGAAAATTAAGATTTGTGGTCCCGTGTTCCTACGGTATATGTATCCATTCGAGAGATACATGAGTATTTTGAAAAAATACGTAAGGAACCGACATCGGCCCGAAGGTAGCATTGTAGAAGGGTATTCAACAGAAGAGGCAGTTGAGTTTTGCACCAACTACGTGACCGGTGTGTGTCCTATCGGCGTTCCAAAATTTCGATACGAGGGAAGGCTCCAAGGAGTAGGGACAATTGGTTTGAAAGCCGTAGTTGCTGACACATATGAACTACAAAAGACACATTTTATTGTACTACAGCACATGACAGACCTTGCTCCCTATGTGGCGGAACACATGACAATCCTTCGACAATAGAACTACACGTGAAGTCAGAAGTGGCTGAATAACGAGCATAACCGTTCTTTTATAGGATGGCTTAAAGAAAGAGTGAAGTTACACCCCGGAAGGTTGCCCGTAGATGAAATTATTAGGCTGCTGGGCGAAGGACCCCAAATTGTTGTTAGAACATTACAAGGATATGAGATTAATGGATATACATTTTTCACTAAATTACAAAGTGATAAGAGTGTGATGCAAAATAGTGGGGTGACGTTGGTGGCAGCCTCCGAAAAATTCAATAGATCCGGAGATGCCCGGGCTGTAATAGTATCAAAGTCATATTACGGTGTTATTGAAGAAATTTGGGAGCTCATTTATAGTCCTCGCCTCAGTATTCCCTTGTTTCGGTGTCAATGGGTCGAAGACCGGGGTGTTAAGGTTGATAACAGCGGGTTCACACTCGTTGATTTCAACAAAGTCGGGTATGTTGATGATCCGTTCATACTAGCTAAGCAAGCCACACAGGTCTTTTATGCCACTGACTCGAGTGATGCTAGGTGGAGCATCGTCCTATCGGGAAAAAAAAGGATTGTTGGGGTTGAAAATGTCGTGGACGAAGAAGAGTACGACCAGTTCGAAGAGATACCTCCATTTTGTATCGACGTGCCAACCGAGGTACCAACAATTGAAGAACAAGAAGAAGCAAACTACATGAGATCTGATCACAACGATGGATTATGGGCCGTTGTAGAAAAAGTGAAAAAAGAGAAAAAGAAAGAAAAAGGCCACTGTGTAATATTTTTGTTAATTATGTAATATTTTAATTATGTAATAATTTTTAGTTATGTAATATTTTAATGTGATCTTTTTATGTAAACCTTTAATTATGTAATATTTTAGTTATGGAAATCATGTATGTAATATTTTATTAAAATGATATTAATTTAAATATGATCTAATATAAATATTTTATTATATTAAATATGATTTGGAAGTAAATATCTGTGTAGTTTAAACATAAATAAAATATAAACCCTAAATCCTAATATTATCTGAGATTCATACATGAATATCAAAGTATAAAACCGTGTATGTAAGCAGGAGAGCTACATGAATATTTTATTAGTTTGAAATATAGATTTTATTAATTAATTATGATTTCAAAATATTGGTTTGAAATATTTTATTATATTAAATATTTTATTAATTTCAAATATTAGTTTGAAATTAATTAGATTAAAAAATATTGGTTTTAAATATAAAGATTTTATTATATTAAATATGAAAACATAAAAATATGATAATATTGGTTATAATAATCTTGCTACTGTGTAGTTCAATATCATATTTTGTTATTATTTAAATATAAAAATGAACTGTATGTAATTAACTTTTGATATTCATACACGGATAATTAATTAAAAATCCGTGTATGAAAGTGTGAGAGCTACATGGATTTTTAACTAAATATCCATGTACAAAGAGTATCCTACACGGATATTTAATTAAAAATCCGAGTAGCTCTTCTACTTTTTGTACACGGATTGTTAATTAATTATCCGTGTAGGATACCCTTGGTACACGAATATGTAATGAAAATTCGTGTAGGAAAGTTCAACAAGCTAATTCCCTCCTCCTCTACTATAATTTGTGAAAAAAAATTCTAAGTACGCGACTCTTCCCTCTCCTTCTCTGATTTTGAAAAACCTTGACTGTTCCGCCGATGCTCCCTCTGTGCCGCCTCTCCCTGGTGCTGGTCGGCCTTCCTTGGTAATAAAAACAATCTCTATTCTCTCTCTATTTCCTCCTTTGGGCATTTCTAATTTTAACATTTTCAAAAACCTTGACTGATCTGCCGTTTTGGTAGGGTTTGGAACCACCATTGTTGGGATCCTCCCTTGCTGCCTCCCATGTTGCCTCCATTGCAAAGGTACTTATAATTAGTGTATTGGTTTATTTTAATTTGGACCAACATGAAAATAGATGTAGTTTTAGATATAGTTTTAGATTTGGAATTATGGTTTTAATTAGTGTAGTGTATTGGAATTATGGTTTGAAATTATGGTTTGAAATTAGATATAGTTTTAGATATAGTTTTAGATTTGGAATTATGGTTTGAAATTAGATGTAGTTGGGTTAGGGTAATTTGTTAGTTTCAATATGATTGGGGTTTATGTCAAATAAAGAAAATTTAAATTTGAATTGTATAGTTTTGTAATTATTTTGGTTTATTTTGATTCACCAAAATTAGGGTTTTAATTATTTTGATAATTTGAAAATTAGGATTTGATAATTAAGGAGATGTAGGATTCAAAGTTTTTTCTCCGTTAATTTTACTCTGAGATGAAGGATTCAAAGTCTTTCCTCCCTTGATTTTACTCTGAGAAGACAGAGGATTCAAAATCTTTCCTCCTTTGTTAATTTTTGTTGCTTGTCTAATTTGAACACAATCCTATTATTTTTTTTGTAGAATTATGTCACATTCGGGTGAGCATTTCGGGCACATGGAAGACGAAGAACAGCAAGGTATAGCCCAGTCGAAATCACAAAGAAGGATGAGAAGTCCGACGACGTGCAAAACCACGTCAAAAAATAAGCAATTTGAAATCAAGTTCAAGGACAACGGGTGTGCGACGGGGCCAAACAAGATGCAATACTCGAATTGGTTGACCCATTTCACGACGAGGAAGGTCGACATCAGAATAGCCTCTTGGAAGGCGATCAGCAAGGAGGAAAAGCAAGAATGGTGGGAGATGGTGAAGGTAATATCTACATTTCAATATTTCTTTTAATTGCTGTACATGCATGAACTGAAATGACATTTGTTTTGTGTCAATCAGGCTCAATGGAACATCAAAAATGATATGGGGAAGCAAAAAATGTTGCAAATAATGAATGATGGATGGAAGCAATACAAGAGCACCCTCGTGACTGAATGGATGAACAAAGGGAAGAGTCCGGTCGGACACTATCGAGGGTTGACCCAGGAGATTTGGGACAAGTTCGTATCGATGAAGCAAACCCCCGAGTTCCAGGTAACGAAATTTATAAAATTATAACTCTGTTTTTTGTTGATCGATCCTTTTTTCTGCCTTACACTAATTGATTGGCTTTGATTAATGAAGGAAAAAAGTGAAAGGGGCAGGAGGACTGTTGCCAAAAAAAGTACCCATATCATTTAGGGTCAGGCGGGTACGAGGGTAAGTCGGAAGAATTTAAGAAGATACTGGAGGCAAACCAAGATTCCGACTCACCGGTTGTAAAGATCACCAACCCTAGGGGGAAGGGTTGGTTCATAGCAAGATTTGAGGTAACAGCCGACGGGAGGATTCGACTGCCTGAAGAATTGTGGCCCATGGCTCAGAAAATGGTACTGAATTCTTGTTATAACTTGCGTCATTCAAACAAAATTATAACTGCCTCCATTTAATTAGTCTTGTGTTTTATTCAATTTTTATAACAGTTGGAGGTGGAGGAGGAGGTCACTTCGGGTGTCCACACAGTCTCGAGGTAGCATGACGCATTGTCTCAAATGCTCGAGAATCCAGAACACCCAGGTTGGGTTAGGGGTGTGGGGGTCCATGTGGGCTTCAAGTATGTCTTCGGCAAATAAAAATCTCAAGGAAAGCGTGAAAAGAAGGATGACAAGATGGAGCGACTCCGTCAGCAACTGAAAGAGGAGTACGACTCAAAGATGGCGGAGATGGAATCAAGAATCTTCCAACGCATGACCTCTCTTTTTACGTAGCCATCCGAGCACCCACCTCCCATTTCGTCGGGATTTCGGTGCAGCAGTCAAGCATCTGGAACCTGGGGAGACGAGTTTGATAATCTAAAGGTAATACTAGTTCATAATCACAATTAATTAATTACTACTTTTTTATTTGTTGTTAGGTAACATTTTCCTCTTAAAATGACTACTTCATGATAATTGCAGAGCGCTACCGCATGCAAGTTAGTTATTTGGAGCGGTACTGTGCCCATTACCATTTCTAAGGGCCTCGTACATCCAAGACCGACACATGTGGACCATGATCAGCTCGGGCCCAAAAATGCTTTGGTGATGGTCGAATTAGTCATGCCGGGATGGATGCAACTACCTCTTCCTGTCCCGACCGAGTAGATGCACACTCTGGATGATACCCGGCAATCATCTATCCCATGGCCTAAGAGTCAGATCATTTTGGATCAGGTAATATCTAAACAATCAATATCTTTTGTTACATTCAAATCCGCTCTTTTGAAATACTAAAATTGATTTAAAATTTGATACAGGCTCAGGAGAGCCATTTGTCACCGGTACACACGGAGAGAGAGCTCGTCGTCGTGACTGATGCCCCAGGATCATCACACCGCTCTCTGATCACCGCACAAGAATACAGCCTTTTGCCCAGTAGTTGTCGTTGTCTCCATGACAAATTGATCATGGCACCCGACGGCATGATGTATATCATTATCCCGATCCCACCGGAGATGTTTCTGCACGAAGGCCGGACTGTGGTCATATCTTTCAAGGACTTGAAGGATCTTTTTCATGCCTCGGGTAGCGATAAATGGCTCGATGTGTCTCACATCACCATTTTCGCCATGTAAGTGACCAAAATTTATTTATATAAGATGTGTAGCACTAAAATATATGTTCTAATTTAATATGATGATTTTTCAGGAAGCTGATCCGAACTGTTGAATCATGGCCGCTTGAACATAAAAAGAACTTAAGTCTATTTCTCGATCCCGGCAAACTCAATGCTACGGCAGTGGAATTTTCGGCCAAGGAATCTATTGAGTACCTGCGCCAAGCGATGCACCATTGCGCCACGGATGGAAAAAATTCATTCTCGTGCCATACCACCAGAGGTTAATTAATTCTAACCTTCAATTTTTAAATTATGTATTATTTATATTTTAATTTAAATAATTACAAAAATGAAAAAAAAAAATGTAATAATAATTGTGTTTATATTTCTCATGCTACAACAAACACTGGTGTTTGCTTATCATCATCCCGACTGCAAATCGGTGCTATGCCATGGATTTTTCAAAGCCCGGAGAAAAAGTCCAACTACAAATGGCCAAAAAGATCGTCAAAATTATTAAATAGTAAGGAATAATTTTCCACTTGTTTGATTTTTTTCAATTCTAATTAAATTGTGTATCAAAATTGCTAATTATAGTCACTTAATTTTGTAAGGACTTTTGGCAAATATATTAAAGACGGAGGACAACAAGCCGAGGCAAAAGAGCAAAAGAATAGGATGACTTGTGGGTGTTTACCGGTGAGTCCTCTATAATTATTTTATTTCATGTCATGTTCAAAAAATTATTCTCATTCTAACATATATAAGCCGATCAATGTAAATTTTCAGTGCCCGCGACAGACGGAGAGTTGGGAGTGCGGTTATTACACAATGATTTTCATGTTTCAATGGATCGAAAGAATACAATTCATATTTCCAAGAGAGGTATGTAATTCATATTAATTTTTCATTTTATAATATCAATAATAAATCTTGCATCTACATTTTCTCGTTACTTTAGAGAGGAAATCAACGAAATCAGAGATATGTGGGCAATGTTTTTTTATATAGAATTTTGTAATGAACAATATGGATTTGTATAAATTAATTAGTGTATACATAGTTTAATTAGTGCAATTTAGAAATTACATTTTGAGAATCTGATTTAAAAAAAAAAAGCTGCATATTTTAATGGCTAGCAAAAGTGGAGCCTAGCCAAAAAGAAAAAAAAAAAAAAATCCTACACGGATTTTTAATTGGAAATCCGTGTAGCTCTCCTCAACATAATTTTAAATAAATAAACCTACATTCCTACACGGATTTTTAAATACAAAACCGTGTAGGAAAAACGGTGTAGGAATGTTGGTGAACCCAGTTTATTTATTTTGGAGAGCTACACGGATTTCTAATTAAAAATTCCTGTAGGAAAGTCGATTCCTTCATGGTTTTTTATTTAGAAATCCATGTAGGAATGGATATTTCTACACGGTTTTTTATTTAAAAATCGTGTAGCTCGAGTTAGATTTGTACACTGCTATTATGGTATATCCGTGTAGGATTTATGACAATTGCACACGGATAAATATCCGTTTGCAAAAGGTGGCCCATTCCTACACTCTAACATCCTACATTGTAGAAAATCCGTATAGCTCTTCATGATTTGTCCGTGTGCAATCAAGATTAGATATTCTGTAGTAGTGTTTTATGCCATGTGTGCTCTCATCATTGACATTATTTTTGTTGAATTGTTGGTTAAGCTGCATTTGGAAAAGAGCCTCGCTTATGCAGAGATAGTGAGTTTCCAATTCTTTTGTGTTCAATAAAAAAATCGTATGCTGTGTTGGAAAACAAAGATTTTCTAATAAAAAGCCCGTAGGCATTTATCCCTCCTTTTGCCAATTTGTCGGCCAAATCATTCTGGCCTCTCTGAATATGGACAATGTGCAAATATTATTTCATGTACCCATGACTTCATTTGTATGGACAGTACTTTCTGCAGTGCTATCATTAAAGCTGCTTTGCGCAATCAGAATTAGATTGCTGTGGTCGCTTTGCTTCTCATTAGAATTTCCATCAAACAAGTTAAATATATATCCCACACTACAAAGAAGAAGGAAGAAATAAGTCAGAATATTACTTTCGCAACTACATAATTCCTAGCAGTTCAATATTGTATAGAAAGGCACATTGATTTATTTCTCAATATTGTATAGAAACTTAATCATAAAAACAAAATAAAACTTCAGTCCCTTCATAAGTTTTCTCCAATGTCTCAAATTTTTAGCAAATTTAATCAAGATTTGCAATTTTTTGTACACAAAACAATGTATATATTATGATTTATGATTCATCCAACGTCTTATAGCAACATATTAGGTTCAGGTATGTGTCATTCCTGCAAATTAAATCTTTTCTTGATCTTGAGTAGATTATTTTATATGATTAATCTCTATTAACCATACCATATACAAATAATATATCCTACTCCTATCAAGGAGCCCAGTGTTACTATCACTCGTATAATAATACGAGGGGCGATAGTACTTTCTTCCTTTACACAAGTCATGTGTAATGAAATGCTGCCTTTATAACTACCTTTTATAGATAGCATTTCATAACACTTACGAATACACATTTCTCATGTAGGAAAAACCACACCTCATACTGTAGAACTTAACACTGAAATGAAACCGTTAATGACACAAACGCATTACCATTTAACGTTTCATTTAGGGTCAGTCAAATACCATGTCCTTAACATGTATCTATGTGATTAAATAACAACTCTTTGTCCATAGTCTGTGAAACTTAACCATCATTTATGTTAGTATTTGATAAAAACTTAATATATTTAATAGTGAAAGAGAGAACACTCAATGGCAGAAATTTAACTTGTATTATCAATATTCTCTTACTCTCTTACATGCAAAATACTCCTTGCACATTATATAGGTTCATAGGAACTTTCTACACACTAAACTATTACTAAATAACATTTAAACATCTCATTAACCCTCTCTATTCCTATACATGTTTTTAATCTTTCAAGACATCCTAGAAGACCACAACATGACTTCTAGAGAACTCCAATACATTCATGACTATTCTAGAGGGTTCCAACAATTAATTAAAAACATTTGACCAAACAATTAAGTTTATTATTTCTAACATCCCTCCTTAAACTTAATTATCTTCCTTCTCGCATTCCGAGCAATTTCTTGAATTTCTTGAAAAGTTCGCCCGGTAGCGGTTTTGTGAAAATATCCACCATTTGATCATGACTTGCCACATGAGTCATCTCCACCTCACCATTTTTCACATGTTCTCGTATGGAATGAAAACACCGGGTTCTTTGCTAATTCTATTGCCGACTTGTTATCCACTCGAACTTCGGTTGGCTTCTCTTGATAAAAATTCATCTCCTTCAATAACTTACGTAACCATATAGCATGACATATGCATGATGATGCAGCAACATATTCTGCTTTACAAGTTGATAAAGTAACAATCGGTTGTTTCTTCGAGAGCCATGTAAATGCCGTACCTCCATTGAAAAATACGAAACCCAAAGTGCTCTTTCTATTATCCACATCTCCACACCAATCACTATCGGAATATCCAATAATATCAAACTCGTCAGTACAGCGATAAAATAAGCCATGAGATAGTGTACCTTTGATGTAACGAAGAATTCGTTTTATGGCTTTCCAATGCGTCATTTTCGGCTCCTCCATATATCGGCTCACCAAGCCGACTCCATATGCTATATCCGGCCTTGTGCATGTGAGATACCGCAAACATCCCACCAAATTTATGTAAACAGTTGCATCAACTTCTGTACCTTCATTATATCTGGATAATTTTGTGCCACTCTCAACCGGAGTACAAACGGGATTACAATCCTCCATTTTAAACCTCTTCGATATCTCCTTAGCATATGCTTCTTGAGGCACAAAAATTCCATATTCTTCTTGCCTTACTTCTAACTCGAGAAAATATGACATATGACCCAAATCGGTCATCTCAAAATCATTTGTCATTTCCAACTTAAACTTCTCAATCATGTCCAAATTATTTTCCGAAAAAATCATATCATCAACAAATAAAACCACAAATAAAATATCATTTTTACGTACCTTCACATATAGTGCATGCTCATATGGACATTGCATAAACCCATGCTCCTTAAAATATGTATCAATTCGGGTATTCCAAGCTCTCGTGCTTGCTTCAACCCGTACAACGCCTTCTTCAATTTTAACACCTTATTTTCTTTACCTTCTTTCACATATCCAACAGGTTGTTTAATGTAAACTTCTTCTTCAAGTACTCCATTTAAGAACGCCGACTTGACATTCATTTGAAAGATACTCCATTTGTTTTGAGCCGCTAACGAAATTAGTAATCAAATTGTCTCCATTCTTGCAACCGGGACAAACACCTCTTCATAATCAATCCCGACTTTTTGCTTGTATCATTTCGCCACTAATCTTGCCTTGTATCTTTCTATCTCACCTTGTGCATTCATCTTCTTCTTGTAAATCCACTTCACACCAATAGGCTTATGACCCTCGGGTAACGTCGCAAGTTCCCAAGTATCATTCTTCACAATAGCATTCATTTCCTCTTGCATTGCGGCTTGCCATTTTTCATCTTTAACGGCTTGCTCAAATGTGATATCCTCCGCATCCACCAAAAGACACACCAAGTGCAATTCATTTGTCGCCTCGTAAACATCCCTCAAGCTTCTAGTTTTTGGTGTTCTCTGCTCTTCTTCATTGTCGAATGATGGCGAAGAATTTTCAGCTTGTGTTGATGTTGTAGTCGATATAGGAATTTGCATCTCTTCATGTGACATCTCCTCCATGGAACTCCAATTCCACATGCGTTCTTCATTAACCTGCACATCACAACTCACATGTACTTTTTTAGTAATAGGATCATAGAGATTATATGCCTTGGACTTCTCATCATAGCTGATAAAAATCAGCTTCTTGCTTTTATCGTCGAGTTTTGTGTGCTTTTGATCCGGAATGTGAGCATAAGCCACACTTCCGAACACCTTCAAATGAGTCACTGATGGCTTGACACCACACCATGCTTCTTGTGGGGTTGAATTTTTCAAACTTGCTGTTGGACATTGGTTTTATAAGTAAACCGCGCACCTCACCGCTTCAGCCCAAAATTCCTTCGGCATGTTTTTGCTCTTTAGCATGCTTCGAACCATGTCGAGTATGGTCTGATTCTTTCTCTCTGCTACTCCATTTTGTTGTGGTGAATAAGGAGCTGTTAGGAACCTTATAATACTTTTTTCTTCGCATAATTTCATGAACTCCTTTGAGGTAAATTCACCACCTCTATCAGACCTCAACCCCTTCATGCGCATACCGCTCAAATTTTCAACAAATACTTTAAACTTCTTAAAAACTGAAAAGGCCTCTGATTTTTTCTTCAAAAAATAAACCCAAGTTCTTCGGGAATAATCATCAATAAAAGTAAAAAAATATCGGTGATTACCAAAAGTGTTTGGAGTGATTGGACCACATATATCGGTATGAACCAATTCAAGCACCTTCTTTGCACGATAACTTGCTTTCTTCGGAAAAGAGTTTCTTTGGTGCTTTCCTAACACACAACCTTCACAAAATTTGTCACAATGGTCTATTTTTGGTATACCCTTCACCATTCTTTTATTTGCCAATTCTTTCAAACCTCCAAAATTTAGATGACCAAACTGCAAATGCCATAACCAAGTTTCATCCTCTACACATGTCTTTAAACACTTTGCTTCAACATTCACCAAATTTAATTTAAACATGCGGTTTTTGGTCATTTCTACTTGGGCTAGCAACCGACTATTTTGGTCCCTCAAATAAAGTATTCGGTCTTTCATAAAAATCGTGTAACCACGTTCCAACAATTGACCCAAACTCAAAATATTATTCTTCATCTCCAGGACATAATAAACATTAGAGATAAACCCCTCATTTCTATTTTTACATTGAAAAGGAATTTTACCTTGGCATTTAACTTGCACTTTTGAGGCATCTCCAAATGATACATGACTATCAACAACACCTTCAAGTTCTGTAAACATGTGCCTGTATCCACACATATGGTTGTTTGCACCAGTATCCAAGTACCACACCGAATCACTTTTCGCATCGGCTTCCTTGCTTGCTAGCAATAACACTCCATCACTACATTTCTCTTCATTTTTCTCATTCTCATCCTTCTTCTCATTATAATAACATTCTGCTGCATAGTGCCCATATTTTTTACAATTATAACATTGAATATTGTACTTACTTGATCTTCCTCTTCCTCGACCTCGGCCTCCGTCGTACGAATTTTGTTGGTTCTTCTCTTCCTTGTTCTCATGATATTAATCTTGTCCTCTACCACGGCCTCTGCCGCGATTACCTTCATTGCTGCCCATTTTTTCTTCTTTGATTGTCGCCTTTGCTTGAAGTGCTTCCTCGAACACTTCTTGCTTCTTTTTCTTCTTTCTTTGTTTATGAGCTTCTAAGGAACTTGAGAGCTTATCTACGGTTAATTCTGCCAAGTTTTTCGGCTCTTCTATTGCACACACCACATTCTCAAAATCTTCAGTTAAAGACCGCAATATTTTCTCTACTACTCGACCATCGGTTAGAGTCTCATCATTTCTCTTCAATTGATTGACAATGGTTTGTACCCTCATGATGTAGTCGGATACACCTACCGTCTCCTTCATTTTCATCGCTTCGAGCTCACCACGAAGAGTTTGTAGGCTCACTTGTTTGACTCAATTGGCACCTTTGTATGCATTCTCGAGTATCTCTCATGCCGCTTTTGAAGTTGTTGCACCTTCAATTTTCTCAAAACCAGATTCATCAACTGCTTGAAACAAAAGATAAAGTGCGATTTTATCTTTCATAAGCGTTTCTTTCAACGCCCTCAACTGATTCGCCGTTTGATTGCCCGTTGCAGTCGGCTCTTCATAGCCGGCTTCTACTACTTCCCACGCATCTTGCGCACTGAGCAAAGCCTTCATTTGTATACTCCAATTATCATAGTTGTTCTTTGTGAGATGCGGTAACAGAACTTGTCCCAACGACGTTGCCGCGGAGCTTGCCATGGCTCTTATACCAATTTGTTAGTATTTGATAAAAACTTAATATATTTAATAGTGGAAGAGAGAACACTCAATGACAGAAATTTAACTTATATTATCAATATTCTCTTACTCTCTTACATGCAAAATACTCCTTACATATTATATAGGCCCATAGGAACTTTCTACACACTCAACTATCACTAAATAACATTTAAACCTCTCATTAACCCTCTCTATTCCTATACACATTTTTAATCTTTCAAGACACCCTAGAAGACCACAACATGACTTCTAGAGAACACCAATACATTCATGACTATTCTAGAGGGTTCCAACAATTAATTAAAAACATTTGACCAAATAATTAAGTTTATTATTTCTAACAATTTAATCCACACACTAACCTTATAATGATAAATTAGTGTTCTTGCTATTTACCATGGTTAGTGACTATTTAGAGTATTTATCATATATATTATGAAGTTTCACAATTTTAGTTCTGAACTTACAATGACTCATGGAACAAAATGATATATATTAATCATCCAATTCATGAACAAAGTACAATTATGATTGACTGCTAGATTACTACCTAACACCAGAAGCAAGTCACAATCGAGTCACGAGCTACGAGCTTTTTTGCCACCCCTATTCAGGATACATTGGTGCTGCAAAAAACAACTAAAAAAACAAAATAAAGATACAAGAGTCGTCTTAGATTGTGGTGGCTGTCACAATATTAGATTAAATTTTGCTTGAAATCATGTAAAGATTTGAATTCGAAACCTTAAAGAATTTGAAAGATATGCAAATGCATATTAAAATCTAACTAAAAATATATAGTATGATTAAAAATTGTGTACATTATCTCATCAAATTTTAAATTACATTTGTGTACTAAACAAATCGTATTTAAATTTGAATCAATGTGGATTAAAACTTAATTTTATAATTTTATTACTTCAGCAATAATTATAGAGGCCCACATATCTTTACCCTCTAATAAAGCCCTCCTAGATCCATTGAATCTCAACTAATTTCCGTTTAAATGTTTGAACTATCTTTAGATAAACCAGCATATACTTGTTTTCTAAACCATATTTTGACATGCAAAATCCCATTATAAGAAAAAATAGAAAAAGAAAAATAGTTACGTAGTCCATATTCTTGCAATCTCATAACACAATTGTCCGCTAATCAAACCAGTATAGGCTTGTCAGAAGGCCCAAATTAAAATTCATATAACTGTGCCTAATAGCTGACAGATTATTAGACCGTTTCCCTTGAAACAAGGAAGGCCTTGAATGAACTGAGGTGTATAGCTAATATAAATTGATAAATGGGCCGAGCAATAATTGGACAAGTTTTGGATGAACTATATTATAAATCAGGCCCAAATTCGTTTCGGATCAGTTTATATCTATAAAACGGGCCACGTTTGGTAGGTTTTGGACGGCCTGTTGAACATCTCGGATTTATGAGTCCAGCCAATCGATCGCTCCCTTTTCTCTCTCGTGCGCGCCACCTCTTCGCCTCTGCATCTCTTGGCCTCTGTAGCGCCGCCTCTTTGCATCAAGGTACTATAGCAAACTAATTTCTCTGCCTCATGCATTTCATCTTTGAATCTAGGATAATGATACCATGAGTATAACCTTTTGTCTGTTCCAACTGATATGATGACTTCCTTGTTTGGTTATTGGAATTTGCATTCTTAAACAATACTTGTTACTTGTTACTTGATTCCTAGTGACAGAAAATTCTATTGATCTTAGATTTGAAATTTTCAATATTAGATGCCCTCCAAGCGAAAGACAAAACACGCTACTAATGGCGTCTACCTTGAGAGAAACTGGTCTGAACTTCCTCAAGAAATTCTCCATCTATTTTCCAAAAAGCTCCCTGATATCTCTGATTTCATTAGCTTCCGTGCTGTGTGCAAGAGTTGGTGTTTGTCGGCTCCAGTCACCGATCCTCCGCCATAACTCCCTTGGCTTCTAGAGCGTCGTGAAGATCCTAAAAAATGTGAAAATGCTGTTATACACTTCTATTGTCTCTTGTCTGGTAAAGTTCATACTATCTTCTCTCCAAGTTCTCATTGGACCTGGCTTGAGGGCCCCGCATGCCGCTACTTACTTGCCTCTCACTCGAGAAGTTACCAGATGTATCTCCTTAATCCTCTTACTCATGATGAGATATTTATTCCTTCGATTAATATAGGGGAATTCCAGACTATATTGGGACAGATCCAATTGAAGGCAGCTATATTGTGGTTATATCAAGAGATGCAAAAGTTGACAATAATTTTGACATGGAGGACATGGAGGAATGGAATCCGCCACCCATTATGATGGCTTTTTGGCGGCCTGAGGCTGATGATTGGGTCTATGTTGAAGGGGCCAGCAACAGTGCTAATGCATTTTACATGGGACAATACTTCAGTAATGACGAAGAAACTGGCATTACGAATGTTATTGATATTGCTACAAAAGAATTAGCTTGTCAAGTCACACCACCAGAGAGCACAAATCCTCTTCTAGAAGGTTACACAAATTTGGTTGAGTCAGAAGGAAAAATCCAAAGGTTATTCGAGTATTATGAGGGGGAGTAGTGCCACTTTGATATTTACTGTCTTTATTTCAGTGACGGTGATCATGGGAAACCTAGTTGGGTGAAAATCGCTGATATTGGTGATCAAATGTTGTTTTTGAAATATTATCATGGGTTCTCCTTTTGTGCAAGTAACTTTTATGGATTCAAAGGGAATTGCATTTACTTCCTAAAAGGCAGGCAATATCTTTGTAGATACGATATCGGAGATAGTACGACTGAAGTGCTGCCTTACCCTTTTGATTTAGTGGAGACTTGGTTTGTGCCTAGTTTGGTATAGCTCTCCAATATCAATTATTCATTAAGAGCCAAGTAAGTTAAAGACTATTAAATATTAATTTATCTTTATGTTTAATTAGTTAGAAATTTAGCTCAGTTGTTCTAATCGGACTGCCTTCTTAACTCTTTTTACTTGCCAGTGCTTTTGCAAAGTTATTTTAGTATTACAAAGTTACCTACTAACTGGCATTTAATACCGCCACTTGAACTTTACAAATCCATTGGTGGATACTGGACCAAGAAATTCTCTCTCACATTGTTTTGACTTGTGTTGTTTTCAGGTACACAAGAGACCAGGCCAGATTTGAGGTGCGTTTATAAACCCTTGTTGGTGCCTATTTTTCTAACAGTAAGAGAGTATAAGGGTAGCTAACATTAAAAAGTAAAAGGGTTATCAACATTGACTGATAAAGAATGATCAAACAAAGTTTGCTTAGGTTTCCTCGTGCAAGTTAAATTTGCTTCTAAAGTAAATTTTCAATATGACCCAATTTGCCTATATTAAAAATCAATTGTTCTAAACCAATCCAGCTAATATTCTAGTTAAGCTTGAATTAACTTAATTTGTTTTTAATTTTCAGCTTTATTCTGGCAAAGAAGGATTGATTAAAATCAGAGTGTGCTACAATCTTCAACCGGCAATGCTATAACTCCTAGGTGGATTTGTTTAGCACCAAAATCACTTTTTACCAAACTAATAAGCTGATGCCAAAGTGGCCTGGCTTTGTATTGCTATTTTGTATTTAGTATTTACCTTGTTGAATTGAAGACAAATTTTAAGTTTGTGCATTCTGGTACAACATTAATCTGGTTCAGTGTCAGCTGCATCTGATGGCACTGTTATGCTGTACTAGTACATAATTTTTAGCTGTTATTATTTTTAAAGTTACAAAAGGCAGTAGCTTGCTTGCTTATTGCATATGTGCTCGTCTGTCCGTATTGTGCGTATAACTTTACCAGTTGGGACAGTGCTTTATTGCATACTGGTACTAATTAAAGTATTCAAAGGACTTGTTTAAAGAATTTAATGATTTAGAGGTCTGATCTGTAATTTTTTTTGAGTTTCCTTTTTTAGAGGTCCTAATAAATTAATTTATAACAACTTAAGTCATGATTTGAGTAAAAAGTTCCAACCAAATAAAAATAATTTATGCCATTATATAAATATTTAACTCCAACCAACCAGCTTTCTGTCGTATAATTGGCCAATTGGCAATTAATTGTGCCCCATTTTTAGATTATTCGGGGGCCAATTTCACGTCATAGTTGAATACCAGCATATTTTTATTTGTACCACTGAAAAAGTGTCAACCCAATAAATGATTCCAGGCATAATCTTGTGTTTGCTCAAAATAAAATATCTTTGTTTCTGAGGAACAATAATTATATATTTGAGAAACGCATTGATATCATTTTCATTGATGCAAACTGGCCTTGTGGCACTTAAAAAATTCACATTTTAATTTACAGTAAATCACAATTTTAAAAAAAAAATTCTCTCAATGACAAATTTTAGAAATCATTCTCGATATTTCACTCAGTTGAGAGAATATCTTTTAGAAATCGTTCTCGATATGTTACTTAAATGTCAAAGTACGTGAGTAGTCAACAAAAATATGGTACTAATTAAAAGGTTTATTGGTCTTACACAGGGCTACACAAAAAATTCGTAGTTTGTGATTTGATTCGAGTTTGATTCGAAAAAGTTTGTAAAACATTCAATTCAAAATTAATACAAACCAAACTCAAATAGGACCTGATTCCTTTGAAATAGGTTCGCAAACTATTCTAGTTTGAATCTCAAAGTAACGTGAACCGTTGATTTCCGCCGATGACTTTTGTTTGCTGATAACTTAAAAGTTAAAATATAAGGCCACCTAACGATAAGTCATAACTCGTAAGTCGTAACTCTCACTCTTAGTTCTGAAATCCTAGACAACTTTCGCTTCTCGCTCTCTGCGACTACAATCACTCTTCCTTGTCGTAAAAATATTCGTAAAAAATTTGAAATTAAGTTCATAAAAAATTTAATTCGAGATTAATTCAAACCAAACTTAATTCAAAATTAATTCAAATCAAACTTAATTCAAAATTAATTCAAACCAAATTCAAACTGAAGTAAGTTTGATTTAGTCTTAGACTCTTAGGCCCATTGTTATCAGCTGATTTAATTAATTAATTACAACGGTTAAAAGAATTTAGTTGACAATCCACAAATTTAGGCCTGTTCGTGAGTTTTAAGGAAAGAATGGAAAGAAAAATGAGCGAGGATCACACACAACCCACAAATCTTTTCTTTTGATCAGTTGAAATGTCATTGGCACCCTTTTATTTGTTTATCGAATCTTTAATGTATTTGATAAGGTGGATATGAGTAATGTCTTTTTCCGTTAATTTATTGGATAATTTTTTTTCACATTAGCTTAATGAGTAAAGGATATGTGTTAATATCGTTTCTTACTGTTATATATCTTTTAGGGTAATTATATATATTTATACTGAGATGATACATAATACGATAAAATTTTGTATTTTTTTTAATTTGTATAATATAAATTAGTTGTATTCATTATTTTTTTTCATATTTTTTGTTTTAAAATTTTTATTTTTTTTCTCCTTTTATCTGATCCATATCTTATTTAAAAAGACGGATAAGATACAAATTAATTTTCATTAGCTGATAGAGTACAGATAATGATTAAAAAAATTGTTATCATAATGAAAAAGAGTATGAAAACACTTCCATCCAATCCGTATCCTGCACAGTGACATTATTACTTTGTAGAGAGATTTCCCTAAGACTTGAAAAATTAGATTGGGTGCTATGTTACATACCCTTGTGTAAAAATATTTTGAATTGGGAGTCTGGGCTCTCTGGAGAGAGAGGAATAAAAGGCTCTTCTCGAACAAACGACGGCAAGTGTCCCAACTAATAGAGAATACACTAGGGGAGATCTGGCTGTGGACAATAACCATTTAACTAGAGCCGAAGTAGTCATGAGACCACTCTGTGTGTTTGCTTTGGTCTAGCCATTTAGACTAAAGAGACATTGTATAGGAGGAGGGGGGTTCTCTTTTTACTTTGTTTCTTCCCGTACATTAGACTTTTTGTGTAATAAAACTTTTTTCCTTATTATAAAATTTGTTGGCGGGTTCCCGCCAACCATAAAAAAAAAAAAATATTTTGAATTATTTTTGGCATTTCCTTGTGATATTTAGCTGCTGTTTTTTTTTTTTTTTTTGTAATTACAAGGCCATTTTCTTTGTGAAAATAGTTTTATTATTTTAACTTTACGAAACAATTATGAATTGAAAGTTCGAAACTCTGTACCTATCTAACTATAAATAGAGATATTGCATTGCATGTTGACTAGCTACACAAAAGAATACACACGCTAAACCGCCTAATTTTAACGAATATACATAAGTTTACATTAGTCCACCGCCTTTCTGCCTCCGCTCCGGCAAATATAAGCCGTCCGATAGGCGCATCCGGATTATAGCCCGTGCGATTTCCAATCGAGTAGACTTTTGAAGGCTCCGCTAAACCGCTAAATTTAACGAACATCCACAATTAGTTTATAGCAGTCCATCGCCTTTCCGCATCTGTTCGAGCCAATATCAGCCGTCCGATCGATTCCTCCAGAATCTAGACCGTTGATATTTTTAATCGAGAAGACCGTTGAAGGCTCCGCTATAAATTCCTAACATTCCATTCACGGGGAAAGAAAATATTCAGGAGAACATTTCTTTCGGAGAGAACTAGAGAGATAAAGGCGAGAGAGAAAAAACTCAAGACCTCCATTTCTTTCTCTCTTGTAATCCAACAATGGCTGCGAATGTAGAGAGACAAGGGGAGGAGAAGCTGGGGCTTCGGCCCCTTCCACACATTTTTCCTTCAATGGATTCCATGGCAACCACAAATCAAAGTATGGTCTTGCAAAAGCAGAGACGATATCTATCATTTCTCTCAAAAAAAAGAAAATTTCTTTTTCTAGAAATTGCAATTGATAGGCTGAGCTTAATTAGAAGTTAGGATTGTCTTCGTGTTTTCTCTGGTTTTGTGGATTTCTAATTGATTTTGACTTACAGCTATTGCTCAATTTGTTCTTGAGCTATTATTTGATTTGGCCCCAAATCCCCTTTTCTTTTTTTATGAAAAAGAGTGGTGCATGTCACCACGTATTTGTTTCATTCACAAAAGAAACACATAAAAATGGAAAAAATTAAGAAGAAATCAGTATTGTTTGTAAAAAAAAAAAATCTAGTAACAGTTTTTGTATAACCTATTATTTTTGTTTTTCAAATTTTAGAGGGTTCTGTGCTGAAAGATAAGGCTCCTGATGCTAATGGGGAAGTCAAAAGCCGCATTGCCTTAAATAGCATTGAAAACTTGAACTCCCCCATAAGAAGGTTAATTTACTCCCTGATACCATTCTGCTCCATGAATTTCATTGAAAATATACAATTTATAATCTTTTATTGTATTCTCCTGTTCTGTTTCAAGCAGGAGATTTGGTAGAAGAACCTTCACAAGCACGAAGGAAACTCAAGCCATGGCTGCTTCAAACAAAGTAACTAACTTACCCTGTTCTATGTCAGAATTATTATTATTATTTTTTGTAATTTTGTAGGGTTAGATTAATTATCCTGATTTCAGATTCTCAAACTTTGTTAAGTCTAAACAGAATAAACCCAACCACAAAATTAAGTTAATTAACCATGCATGTAATGTAACCTATGTAACATTTTTTATTTAATAATTCTTCAGCTGCCAGCGATATTTCCATCTGACAAAGAAGCAGCAGTGCGGATTCTTGCACTGAAACCTGCCACAATGAAGCCGGTTAAGCTGGTCCCCGAACAAAATGAAAATATTAATTTGGACTCTCATTCTGATGAAGGGACAAAACAAATGTCTATTTCTGTTTCAAGGTCTAAGATGAGACGAGACGATTCACTCACTTCTGTTATCTCGGTCCATAGCAAGGTGCTTAATTTTCAATTACCATTAATTCCCTCACCTTTGTTTCAGTTTCCTTAATTAAAGATAAGTAATGACAGAGAGTTTATTGTGTTTATTCAGGTAGCCTGTGGTATCAGTGAGAAATCAAATCAAGAAATTGACGAAATAGATTTACCAGATGTATTTAATCACCTAGCTGTCGTGGAGTATGTTCAGGACTTGTATACTTTTTACAAGCAACAACAGGTATTCTCTTTTTCAATTTATGAAATATACCAGTACAATACTTTCTAACAAGTTAGTAAACTTCAGTTGTTTTGTTTATTTGTTCAAACAGCATGTCGGTAGGCCAATTGACTACATGGATAAGCAGACGCACACCAACCCAAAAATGAGAGCAATTCTGGTTGACTGGATAATAGATGTGCACTTTAAATATAATATGCTACCAGAGACTCTATATCTGACAATCTACATAATTGACCGGTACCTCTCTCTAGATGGCGTAAAAAGATTGCAGCTTGTTGGCATGTCTGCATTGTTAATTGCTTCCAAGTACGAAGAACTCCGGGCTCCTCGGGTATGAAACAATATATGCTTCCAATTCTCAAAATTATTGTTGGGCGAATTTGCCAATTTT
Organism: Carex arenaria; assembly: GCA_964058825.1. Taxonomy (NCBI): domain Eukaryota; kingdom Viridiplantae; phylum Streptophyta; class Magnoliopsida; order Poales; family Cyperaceae; genus Carex; species Carex arenaria. The sequence goes on from CAXKVW010000796.1 coordinate 104,350, forward strand.
AAACTAAACTACGGCATTGTGTTCATGCAGGTGAATGATTTAATGGATATTGCATTCAATAAGTACACCAGAGAGGATATTCTGGGAATGGAAAAGACGATCCTAAACAAGCTTGAGTGGTACCTAACTGTACCGACAGCCTACATGTTCTTGGTCCGGTTTGTGAAGGTAGCCAAAGCTGACCAGGAGGTATTGCATGTCATCAATCTCCTCATTCTTTTGTTTCAGAGTTGCAAGTTAATCATTTGGATTCTGAAAATGTTGTTTTAATTTGACAGTTGGAGCACATGATACTTCCTTGCTGAGTTGGGGTTGATGCAGTATGACATGATCAATTACTGCCCCTCCATGGTTGCGGCCTCAGCTGTGTACACAGCTCGTTGCACTCTAGGGAAGTCCCCTCTCTGGACAAGTGCCCTTGAGCGCCACACCTCCTTCTCCGAGCACCAGCTAATGTAAGTGTGCCATCACAATTCCAATATTTTTTTTTACAATTTAGTTATATTTTTTTGGGCACGTTTTTAAATTCCTTCACTTATTTATTTGTTTGTTTTGTACGTTTAGAGAATGTGCACGAGTACTGGTGAAAGCTTATTGTGCCGCGCCAGGTAGTAAATTAAAGGTGGTTTATCAGAAGTATATGCTTCAACAATTTGGGGGTGTCGCACGCTACCGACCCACAATGAGTCTGATTGAGGTGCCAAAGTCTGGGGAACTCTGAATGACATTTATCTGCTTCTTACAATCAATGCTGGCTGTCTGGCTTCAAATCATGTGTTTTGTCTTATGTTCAATCTTTAAATTCTCACTCTGAATTCATTTGTGTGAGTATTATTTTCATAAAAATACGACAGTGAATATGTGGATGATTTAATGTTCTGGAGTCACTTCCTTCAATCTTTAGTTCAATTCATATCTTTTTCTTTAAGCTAAATTTTTGAACTCTCCTTCTAGCTCTGAGTTTATTTCAATGATTGGATTCTCTTTTAATAACAGATTTGAATTATTACATTGATTATTGAATATACAACCAATTTAATAACAACAAATTTGGCCGGATACATCATATTGAACATGAAACCGGAACTATAAACTTTATGCAAATATAACCTCCCATCTTTAGTGGAAAAAAGTTTACATTAGTTCAATTAAAGTAACTTCTCTGTTTGAAGAATTTGCATTACCATCCCCCTTAATTTACAACAAGAAAAAAATGAATATTCCAATATGTGGAAAGATGTTTTACAGTTTAATCTCCAAGCTAACATACCTGTTTCCCCATTTTGAAAGGAAGTGATGAAATTATCTCAAATTGGACAAATTGGCCTTACCAAAGTTCCTGGCAGCCTAGGTCTGTGAGTTTCTGGCATGACCACTGTATCAAAACTGCAATATGCAAACTCTATTCCCTCATTTGTATGAAATATGTACCAATCATGCTAGTACAATACAGGAGGTGGTTCACACAAGGGAGCTGTCTCAGATATAGGAGAGCTTTGCATGATATTTTACTGACAGAATGGCACCACCTTATTCACATTATTAGCTCTGTTTCCTTTACCCATGAAACAGATCAGCTAGCTTGGCAGTGGGATGATTCTGGACTTTTTACTGTGAAGTCCATTTATCTGTTCCTCAATTTTAGAGGGGTTTCCAAACAACACTCTCTTTCATGGTGGAAATTTCCTGTTCCCCAAAAATAAGAGTCTTTATGTGGTTAATGCACCAAAATATCCTTACCAAAACCAAACTCATACATAGAGGGTGGACAGGAGATATCACCTGCCAATTTTGCCACAACACTGAAGATTCTGATCATCTGTTTTTTCAATGTTACTTTGCTTAGCATATATGGTTTCACATGGGGCTTTGTCAGAACTTTTTCCATCAGTGGAAGTCTATACATGATGTTATGGTTTATGCTCATAGACTATCCAAAACAAAAAGAACTGCTTTTCTTATATATTGTAGTTAGTGCTGTAATTTGGTGTATTTAGAAACACAGAAATGACCTATGTTTTCATCATGGTTCGGAAGCTCGGAATCGGAATCGGAATCGGGTTCTTGACCGTGGAATCGGAATCGGATGTCTCGGCCGGACTCGGACGAGTTGACTCAGAAACTCGGATTTTTTTTGTCAAAAAGCCTGATTTGTAGCCAAAAGTATAAAAACATAGGAAATAATTGGTAAAAAAAATATTTGTAATAAAACTATGTTAAGACAAAACATTACACTCAAATAATTCACTAATTATATAATGTAATACAAAGAAATAAAAATTAAACACACTCTTTATTGCCAGAAGCTATGCCGAGGTGGCTGGATAATCTCATCATCCTCTGTATTAAAATACAAATGGGGATATTGTTATACAGAACCAAAAATTGAAGACATTAATGTAGTGTCAAATGAACAATTATTAATATCCTCATATCCAACATATGGATTGTATGTGTCAGAAGAATTGTAGTCTGGTTGTACTCCATATGAAGATGAGCTTGAATTATATCCCCCACTGAGCTCTGAGGTCCCATACATGCTATCATAAGAATTAATATTTCGATTTCTTGCCGTTAGTTCATTGACATCTCTATACCGTCTTTCTGTTTGTTCACTATCTGAGGTAGGGCCCCGTGGTTGTTCCCTTTGCTGGTGGACTAATTCAGGATCTGTTTGAGTTTCCAAATTTGTAATAGGGACGTCATCTCCTGCATCACTACCACCATTATCACCACTACCATTTCTTGAATTGTTGTTACTGCCATCATCTAGCCCCTCCCTTTTATTTTCTGTCCCCTCCCTCTCCATTTCGCCCCTTCCCGTCCAGCCTAAACCTAACCCACTTCCTGGAGAAGGAAGCCAAGATCGGCGCTCTCTCCTCAGTGCTCTTCCAGATCGGCGCTTGCCCCTTCTCCCGCTCTCTCCTCTGTGCTCTTCCAGATCGGCGCTCTTCCCGGTATCTCTCTTTCTTTCTCTGATTTGGGTTGCCTGTCTTTTGCTTTCGCTCAGCCGGACTCGGCCAGAAACTCAGAAACTCGGCCGAGTTAGACACTGTTCATCCGAGTTTTACTCCAAAACTCGCACAGGCGAGGAACTCGGGCATAACTCGGCTCGGACCGGCCCGATTCCGAGTTGACTCGGCCGAGTTGACTTGGAATCGGCCGAGTTTACGAACCATGGTTTTCATAATTCAATTTCTCATTCGGACAGACATGTCATTCTTACAGCTATTTCACTTGTTGTCCATTGGACATGTAAACTTGTTGAGGGCGTTAAGGTGGAAGTTAATGCTTGGTTACCTCTAGATTTGGATGAAGTTGTTCTTCAGATAGCATCCCCAGTAGATGAACAATTGGCAAAATTACATCCTTTTATAATCAATTGTACATTGCAACGACCAATTTGTAAATTAAATTAGGCTAGTTATACAGTACAGGAATAATGGTGTTTGCAAGAGATGGACACAATACATAAGTATCTGGTTTTATGATTCAGGAAACATATATAAAACATGATTAGGCATGTAAAAATAAATAAATGGTCTTTGCTTGAGCTGAGACGATATAATAATTAGCTTAATTGATGAAATTTTAATACGGGGAAATACAAAGCACGGTTATACATATAAATGTTCTATTGTAATTAGGCACGATAAATATATAATCCTTATTAAAATTGTTAGTTAAAAACATTCATGAACCAACTCAATCAATCATCCAAAGACATTAGCACGCACTGCATGCTATTCTAAAAATAGTTTAATGTAGTTTATTAATAGCTATCGGCTAGTACAGCTGTTAATTGCATCAATTGGTTAATTAGATTTTTGTTGAGTGTGTTTAGAAGCATACGTACTTAACAACAGATAAAGATCCATCAAACAGGATACGGGCTGGTTTGATCAGCTACAATTTTTTCGGCTGACCTGATTGCATGTATATAGTAAATCACTAGAATTAAGGACATGGAAATAGAAAGATAAATTTGAAATATATAGGTAGATGTAGATAAATTAAAAGAGTTTGAGGTATATTTCATATTTATTGACAATACATGGTTGTTTTCAGTTCAGAAAATAATTAACCTTGAGAATTGTATTATAAAAAACAAAGAAAAGGGACAACAATATATTAATTGCATACTGCAGACTTACAAGGTTCTTCCAAATAAAAGTTCATAGCATATCATTAAAAAAAAATAATAACAGACAGAAGATAGAAGACTAAGGAAATGACAAACAATTGTAAAATAAAAAAATAAAAAAATAAAAAAATCCTTGATAACATACATGTAAAGCCACTTTTATTTTTATTAATTTAGAAACTCCCAATATATAGTACTGTGAAACAAGGAATATTAAGGCATCATGCGCTCGGGGGAATGTAGTAGGCATAAACGGCAAAGAAAGATTGTACACATGTAAGAACTAGAAGTACCAGAGCAGCGAAAAGAGAAATCACTGCCCATGGACTGCTAAAATAATCACGAACAAATTTTGCTCGATGCTGGTTCCAGCTTGATTGACTGTATTTATTCACCTCTTTGAACAATTCAGCCAACTTGTGATCTTCCTCTAAAACCGCACCTTTGACAAGCTGGTTGATGAAATGAGCCAACTCTTCTTCACTGCTCAGCCAGTTCTCAATGATTCCGCACTGCTGTAGTAACATCACATCCTTTTCCGTGTTGATTAGCGAATCCAAGAATCTTGCAAAGCTTGTCAGGTTTACAGACTTTCCACCGTATTTGCACTGTTCAAATGCAATGAGGTTGGCCAAAGAAGGCTTAGTGCTATCTGTGATTGTTAGTGTAGGGATTTCCAAGACACCATTATTAAATGATATGTCAAGCATATGTTGTGGTTTGTTCTTTGGCCTGAATTTCATGCCCGCGTCATGGAGCTCAGTGGCACAAGGAAACACGGCCGGCCATGTATTCCCGACAGAACTGGGAGATGATCTTTTGAGCACCCTTAAAAGAAACTCAGGAAGCAAATCTTTGATTTTCTTGGTTAGACTAAAAGTGTTGGAACTCAGTATAACCCGTGGGTTGGGCACAGAACAATGGTAATAGAGATGAACCAAATGGTGAATTTGATCTGGAGGGTTTTGATTTAGGAGGTGCTTTGTTGGTCCTTCGTTCATAATACCAATAAGGTAACAAGCCAAATCAAAATTTATTCTTTCTTGTTTTACACCAATCTCGTACAACTTCTCGACAACAAAAAAGGGAATTTGGTTCTCTAAAAGTAGCAAATCGGAATCTATGAACGCATAATTCCAGCCAACCTCTAAAATAGAAGAATTCCACCTGTTTTCTTTCCGTTTTGAGAAGTACTCGAGCACAAAGCAGCCATCAAGCAGCATCATCAGGACGAAGCTATTGCTATCAAGTTCCACCGTCTCACTATAACACCTCCGTGCTCTCTCTTCTAGCTGCTTCATCTCTGATATACAGAGATCCAAACTTATGTGGTCCCCACCGGACAGGAAGTCCCGCAAGAACCGCAATTTTTGCTCCTCCATGGCTCGAAAACTTGTATTACCATGGTGGAATGGGCCGATGGAGATGACAGAGGGCTCGAATAAATTCTTATTGCTTTGGCAAATGTTACGTGGTGCACGAAAGATGGTGAAGTTCTCTGCTTTGTTTGGTTCACCCCATAATGTGCCGAGTTTATGTTGTAATGATTCTGTCAGGTCAGAGACTTCGACATCTACAGCAAACTCATATTTTGCCATTAATGTTTCTTTGTGAATGGAATGGAAGAGTTTTGGTTCAACTTCAACCGAACAATGGCCTTTTAACATTTGTATTTACTTGTACAAAGTCTTCTTTTATAATACAATATCGTTAATTAGACGATGGCTACTTGTCACTAAAAAAAAAAAAAACATTTGTTTTCTTTTGATCATTTTATATAGTGTGGCCCCGTCACTTCACCATTCCCACGTGATCTTTTGATTCTGTGAATTATAGGCTGAACATGGGAATATCACGCCTCGTTCATTTAGTTTTAATTGATATATATATATGAGGTGAGATCAAATGTACTATCATTTTGTGCTCCAATATTATGCTCCACATTCTTTATCTTCATTTTCAACATTGGAAAAGTCAATCCGAACCGCTCAAAATGATTTTCATATAAAATATGCTTGGAGACTAAATTTTATATTTTGTAGAATTTTCTTACATAGGTACAATATCACTTTATCAGATGGTCCAGAATCTTCTTAAAACAGTGATTTTGTAGCTATATAAAAATAGTAAACAAATTTGGTCTCCAAATATATTTTATTATTAAGATCATGTTGAGCGGTTCGGATCGACTGTTCTGACTTTGAAAACAGAGATAAAGGATGTGGAGCATATTGAAACACCAAATTAAAAAGATTGTGCA